>QANY01013371.1:455116-1055116 GCA_003255025.1 Datisca glomerata | reverse complement strand
CTCGGAACTGGTTCTTCCGCACGACAGGGCCCGCGGGATCTACTGCTCCAGAGCCAGAAATGGAGTTTCCAGCTTTTAAACTGGCAGACCTATCGGAACGTCCTCGGACAATTCCGGAAAACCATGAAGTCGTAGAAGAAGAAGGCGAAGAAGAGGACGAAGAAGACGTTGATACGGAAGACAAAGAAGACGAAGATGAAATTGAGAGACTCATAGCACACCATCAGAAGCTCCGACTCGCCGATATTACATTCATATTACAATACTAATTTAACATTGTATCTCTCTCTCTTGGAGAAGATGGACGACTATCACGAAGAAGAAAGTTCAGAATTCAGAATGAGAGAGCGAGGTTGCAGTTGGACAATGCTTCCGTCTACTACTCCCCTCTCCCATTGAGTGTTCACATTTGGGCTTTGTTTGGATCAAGCAGAGACAACTATTCAACTTCACACGAGCCCAATAATTGACTTGTTAACCGGGATGGTAAATAGACCATTCGAAAAAACTAGTATAAAATTACGGGCGGGCATTGCACTAATGAAAAATTAAAAAATTCGAAGTCATAAATTTCATATATTATATTTGAAATAATTTTTAGTCTAATTTAATTTTCTCGAGAAAAAATAACAGCGAAATATTTTCTTTCTATTTCAAAAATGCAATATTACCTTTTTAGTTCTACTTAATGTTTATTATTTTTTTGTTAAGGTACTCGGAAGGTCACCCACTCTATACATATATGAGTGTAATCTAATTGGTACATAGAATTTCACGAGCAATTCATATTTATTGCCTCTTACAATTTATTCTATCGTGTGAGAGATAGACTTTGCCGTGATAGGTATGAAGACAATTTATAGGTCATGATAATTTTATAAACAAATGAATCAATAATTTTTGGCAAGTATATAACATACATAGGAGAACATATAAATAGTTATTATGACCAAATTGATACGACCTAATGTAATTTGTATTGTCTGGATGATGCAAATCTGAAAGAACATTGCTTAAAGGCGTAGTTCAAATTGAAAAGAACAATTTTAAAATGTTTAAAAGCGTAGTTCAAATTGAAAAGAACGATTGAAAAGAATGATTTTAGCGTTGTTTCTCAATAAATTGTTGAATGTAGAATGTTTAATGGATAATGAATTAGAAAATTTTAAATTAATTAAGTATAGAGTTTTATAACTATATGGTTTTTATTCAATCGAACTGTAGAATAAATATACAGTAAATTTTAAATGAAAAGCATTAAGATTTCATAGACATTAACAAAAAGGAAATACACTATTTCAGTTTAATTCTTGGAATGTAGATGAACAAAGTTTATGTTCTAAAACATAGACAGTTGTGATCTTTACCATCAATTGGTGTTGGTGTGAAGAGCAAGAAGGCAAAGTGAAAGGTTGTCCTCAAGGTAACCGAGGGTGTTGCTTCAGACGGTATGTTTACGTTGTTTTATTGATCCTTATGGAGGGTAGGATTGACGAATTAACAAGAATACCTCAGATAGTGGACTTGATCCAGTTGATGAGCTTTATAAAAGTCTAGACAGAGTTGATTTATCAGCCGAAGAGGATTGCGAATTGGTTATCCTGGATGAAGCTATTTCTGAAGTTATAGATAAGTGTCGACTTCGAAAATTATTTTCGATACGTAAAAATAATGGAGTTGGGCTGAAAAACACGTTATCAAGAGCCTGGAGTTTGGAGGGGAAGGTACGTTTCAGTGAGGTTGGCAAGGAATTGTTCCATATATTTTTCCAAGACGAAGCTTCTCTGTGTTTTGTTGTGGAAAATGGCCTCTGATTATTTGAAGAGAGCATGTTTATAGTCAAGAAATGGTGTCCGATTGCCACTTTGTCAACTGATGCGTTTGTTTGGAATAAGTTTTGGGTACAGATTTTTTGCCTCCATCTGGAGTGTAGAAATCGTAAAGTGGGAGAAATCATTGGCGAGCGTCTGGGCAAAGTTTTGGAAGCAGAAGAAGGAAGTTAAAATGGCAGAACTCATTAAAGACAGTAACTTCTTTATTGAAGTTAAAGTTCTTGATGAGGTGAAAAATATGCATTTTTCGTGACTTCAGTGACTTGATCTTCTCTTATGCAAGTACTCAAAGATGATGTTAAAAGAGAACAATTCAGGCTGCTGAGCGAGAGGATTAGGAGATATGAAGACAACTGTGATATTTTTCGTGACTTCAGTGACTTGATCTTTCTCTTATGAAAAATGGGGAGGTCAAATTCGCAAGCCGGCTTCTTTATCCGTCCTCCCCGAGTTTATGAGAGAAGGAAACCACATTGATATTGGTTATGTGGGGATACCATTTACATGGAGTAACAGGAGAGCAGGAAATGAGCTTATAAAAGAAAAAAACTAGATAGACGTATCGTGGAATTATGCCAATAAATATGGTGTAATAATTATTTATGAATATTTAATTATTTTTTAGACATTTTGTATTACTGAATTTAATGAATGAATGTAAGTTTTTCTATTATTAAATTGTGTTTAAATTTACTCAAGTGTTAGAACTATTGTCAACGTAAGAAGAGTAAAGACTGAGGGGACTTCCAGACAAACTCTTTTAAAATAGTTCAGAATGTTATTCACAGTCTTAGAAACGACTAGGTAATCGAGTCCGATTACGACTGTTAGGTTGAATCAAATGATTGTCAGTCTTGGGGCATGGGAGTGGAGACTTTAACGGTTAACCTAGTCATGTTATGGAACATGTTGAATAGACTAGTAACAAATTAGCTTGGAGCAAATCCATTTATGTAGCTCTAAATCTAATTGTTTAAACCTTAAGGGTGTTTTCGTGATTACTTTACTCGTGAGATGAATACGAAACTTGACTTAGTTACTTGCGGTCTTTGATGCGCCAAAAAAGTGAGTTTGAATTGCTGGACAATATCTCGGTTGTTGGGATCGTGATTTAACTATGTTGGAGTTACGTGATTCACAGATATGAAATTCATGGCGAGATTGCAAAATGCAACAATATCACCTTATGCTTTATTGATGAGTGTGTAAATAAATAATCCTGGCCAGGTACTCGATGAAATGAATAATTGAGTAAGACAAGGTGAATCTTACGAGACAATTTACTGTTATGTCTTTATTATTCACAATCAACAAACGAGTTAAGGAAATAACAACTAGAGGGGTAAATTGATAATTTTATATCTCATTCTTGTTACTGATATTCACGAAGAGAAACATAGAAAAATATTATGTGGACTGTTAAATAAAAAAGTGTTTATTTACAATAATAGAAAATGTATCGCGCATGAATCGAGAGTTGATTTGGTATAGAGCCTATAGTGGAGTCATACGATGTCAGGATTAAATAAGTCATGAATTTATCGAGATAAATTCACCGATGAATGCTATAACTTTATTCATGTGGGTCCATTCAGTCTCAGAAGTAGCTCAGAAGGACATGAATGAGAAATAACACGAGTCAGACAAAAAAACGTGTTGCTTCCTTAGGGTTGCCTCCATGAGTGTGTTGACACAATCCTGATCATAGTGTGTGATTACATAGAGTAAAAAGTGAGTTTCTCTCTCTCCTCAATTTTGTTGCCAAAATCTAGTTGAAGAAGAGAATTTTTTTCTTCTGTTGTTTTGAGAGCCCACACTTTACTTTTGACGACATCCTATTGAAATACACTTTTGTATCCTACGAGTGGTTGTTGTTGTGAAAATTGATTCAAGTTCTACGAAGAACGAGAAACGAAGAAGACAAGACAATTAATATGATTCCACCAAGTTAGAACTTCTCTGATACAAAAAAGTATAATATTATTACCACCTCTGCTAAATATGTCAATCTAAATATGCATGATTATAGATTTTATATTTACTATGATTAAATAGTTTATGTGAATTTTTTTCCACTCACGACCGGTCGTGGTTCATTATTTTTTCTCAAAAATTTAAAACTCGATCTAACAATGTCTAGTCTTGATAGATTGGCTTTTAGAGTATAATACAACTCGTCTTTATCACTGCCCATGCCCAGTTTTACTGGTGACTTCTGAAGATGTGAGGGAGCCCGAGCCAATTTTTCAGTATGATAGTAGATCGTATGAAGTAGAAGGATGTAGAGAATTGATTCAAAATAGTTGGAATAGTAAATTATCTCCGTCTGGACAACCTTTGATTAATAAACTCAGATCTCTAAGACCTGAGCTCGTGAACTGAAGGTGTCAAACTCCATTAGCCAACTCAAAGACTTTGATGGAGAATTTGAAACAGCTACTAGAAGTGTTGTACAACAATGTTGAAGTCAATCTGGAGGCCATTAAAGACCTAGAACAGTATCTTCAAAAAATGATGGAGGAAGAGGAAACATATTGGAGAGATGAAGTTCGGGCTGACTAGCTTATGCAAGGGGATCGAAACACAAAATTCTTTCACACTAAGGTGTCTAGTAGAAGGAGAAATAATAGACTTCTGGGATTGGAAAATGAAGCTGGTTTATGGACAACAGAAAGGAATGAGATAAGAAGCATAGTTGAAAGATATTTTAGGAGCCTTTTTCCCTCTTCTAACCTAAATATGGAGACAATGGAAGCTGCTCTTAATGATTTAGATCCTTAGTGAGGATGATAAGGTTTTATTGACAATACCAGTATCAGAGGAGGAGATTATGAGGGAAGCTTTTGATCTATCTCTAAAAAAATCTCCTGGGCCAGATGGCTTTTCTGCGACTTTCTATCATCAATGTTGGGATCTTGAAGAGAATAAGTTAATTACCGTGGTTTCCGATCTCTTTTCTACAGGAGCTCTTCCTCGTGGTATTAATCTTACCCACATTGTCTTCATTCCCAAGTCCCCAAACTCGAGAAATATGACTCAGCTCAAGCAAATTAGTTTATGCAATGTCTCGTACAAAATCATCTAAAAAAAGCTCTTGAATAGGCTTAAGCTGGTTCCAAGCAAGATTATGAGGCCACTTCAGAGTGGTTTTGTTCCAGGCAGGTTCATTGCGGATAATATTCTTATCATATATGAAATATTTCATTCTCTTAGGACTCATAAGGCTAGAAATAAATGGGAGGCAACCACAAAAGTTGACATGTCGAAAGCTTACGACAGAAGGTGGCAGTTTGTGTCAGAGACTTTACGTAACCTAGGCTTCCCAGAAAAGTGGTGTAAATGGATATATTCTTGTATTTCTTCGGTTACCTATAGCGTTATCATCAATGATGAGACATGGAACATTCTCTAACCTAGTCGTGGTATTTGGCAAGGTGATTCTTTCTCCCCTTATTTATTTATTATATGTGCTGAAACTTTATTTGCTACATTTATTAAAGCTGAAGATAAGAAGAAATGAAGTGGCTTTCACGCTTCTTGGGGATGTATATCAATCTCCTATATTTTCTTTGCTGATGATGCTCTTTTTTTTGTAAAGCTGATAGAAAGAATTTTTCAATGGTAACCAATATTTTCTCTACATATTGCAGAGCCTTGAGTCAAGGATAAATTATGATAAAAGTATTTTGTTTTTTAGCACTAATACTCCTTCCTATATAAGCCTGGATTTGGAAAATTTTATAGGCATAAAGAGGAGTAACTCTATTAGCAAATACTTAGGCATAATTTCATATTTCAGTCTGTCCAAAAAAGAGATCATTAACAAAACCATTAAAAGAATTACTGGTTGGTCAGAGCGATATCTTTCTACAACAAGCAATGAGATTTGATAAAATCAATTGCTTAAGCCATTCCTAACTATGACATGTCTTGTTTCAAGCTCCCTATTTCTTCATGTCAAAACATATGCAAACATATTTCCGATTATTGGTGGAGTATACATACAAAAAGGCCGGCATACATTGGTGCAATTGGGATACAATGGCTTGGCCTAAATGGAAGGGAGGATTGAGATTTAGAGATCTTACTCTCTTTAATTTGACTATGCTTGCAAAGTGAGGTTGGAGATTGTTAACTGACCAAGCCCCTCTCCTATTTAATTTTCTTAAATGCAAATACTTTAAAAATGGCAACTTCATGGCTGCCAAGTTGGGTTATAAACCCTCTTGGGGTTGGAGAAGCATGTTGGGAGGTAAAAAGCTTTTATCTCACGGGATATATAGAACATTGGCAATGATAACTTTGTGCGGATTTGAGATGATCATTGGTTACCTTGTTCTTTGTCTTTTAAAAGAGATGATTTTTCCCCCAAAAGAGATGATTTTTTTCTTGTCAAGGACCTTTTTCTTCCCGACAAGAGGGGTGGGATGTTAGCAAAATTTATTCTAATTTTATAGAAGATGATAGAGAGAATTCTAAATATCCCAATTAGCAAATATGGGAAGGAGGATAATATTTTATGGTTTTTTTTTCAAGTCTGGGCGGTATTCGGTGAAGTCAGGCTATCACTTAGCCTGTGATTTAAAAAGAAACGTAATTGGTAAGGCTCCTGAGGGTTAATCTAGCTCATCATACAATCTGAATTTGGTTTGGGCAGGTTTGTGGAAGCTAAAGATCAGACCTAAGCTCAAATTCTTTATTTGGAAAGTTTCGAACAATTACATTGTTGTAAAAGGTAACTTAATATCTAGGGGAATGAATTTAATTCCTACTTGCACTTTATGTCAAAAGGAGATAGAAAAGCAACATACATTTCTTCTTTAAATGCCATTTTCCCAAGCTATTTGGTTTGATTCTCCTCTTAATCTAAAATCTTTGGAGATTCCAGGAAGGGATTTTTTGGATTGCTGGCTTTGGCTTCTTCAAAATCTCCCGTCATTGAGTTTGGAAAATTCCTTGAAATGGATTATTGTTGGGTTATGGAGAATATGAAAGGCTAGGAACACTCGGCATTCAACATTATTGAGATTTCTCCTTTTGAAGTTTTGAAATAGATAGCAAAAGATGTTTTGGAGGCTGGTTTGGACCTTCCCCTAGTAGAAACATATTCTGCTTCTTCGGGTTTGTTTGCTCTTATGCATCCTCCCGCGCCTTTCAGCCAAGATAATTTCCTTCATCTTGGAAATTTTTTACTGATGCGGCTTAAGAAAGGAAAACATGTGAAAAAAACATGTATTCACCTCCCAATCAATTTGTAAGCATTTGATTGTGTTAAAAAAATCTGTCAACACAACTATTGTATTGAGTAAGAGCAGTGCCTGCATAAGATTTAAGTCTTAATAGAAATATCCATGTGTATCTATTATAATGATCAACAAAGCTTATATAGTATTTGAAACCAACATTAGGACAGAGAGGGGTGGGGCCCTAGACATCTGAATAGACCTTTTGAAAGGGTGCTTTACTGCTAGATTTTGACAAAGGAAAATAGAATTGATGAGATTTTCTTAAAGCACAGGAGTCACGGAAACTGAGCTTATTTATATTTACAATAGCAAGACTTACAAGCTTAAAAACTTTTTCTAAAACCTGAGTGGGATGGGTGACCAAACCTATGGTGTCACAAGTTGACATTATTTACATTATCAATAGTAGTAGGAAGAATACATGAAACAATGGGTTGATGATGAACTGATTTGCTTCTGGAATGAGATGAGGAATGCTTGGAGAGTGAAAAATGGTAGGAACCACCCCTAAGGACACCCTGCAACAAAACCCCCTTCCTAAATTTGTCCTTCTCAACACAAAATTTAGAGTCAAAGGCAACAATAATAGGATTATCTTAGGTAAGCTGTGAAACACTGAGCATATTTTTGGTAGCAGATGGTACATATAGAAGCTGAAGCTGATCTAAGGTAAGTGAAATGTACTTATTGTTTGTGGGTAGAGTGGATTTACAAATATTCGAAATGCTAAGATGCTTACATTTCCAATTACAAGCTTACTCTTTCCTTTATATTCATTTTTAGGTTTTTTTACTAAAATAGACCGCTACACTAACCATTTTGCAGAAATAGACCCTAATACTAATTTTCGCTTACCCTGACCCCTGCCCTGGTCCACTTTTTCTTCACTTTTTCACTTTTTTCTCCTATTACCCTTCTTAAAAGTTGTCCAATCAAATGTTATGGTCTACTCACTTAACACTCAAAACCTCCCTACCCACCCCATCTCATTTCTCCTTTTTCGATTTTCATTTTTTCTACTTCATCTTCGTTTTCTTCTTCATTTTCCTCTTCATTTTCTTCTTATTTTTCTTCTTCGTCTTCCTCATTCTTCCTGCAATAGTAAATGATTGCTAGTTCTTCTCTCTGGAACATGTATACGTTTTTTTCTTCTTTCTGGAAATATTTACTTGTTTTCTTCCTTCTTTCATGACTTTTACACTTTCATGAGTTTTCTGGGAATTTCATTTGTTTTCTTCTTTCTGAAACGTTGTTTGAACTTCATTTATTATGCATGATAATTATAAGATGATGATGTAGTGTAAAACGAGGTCTACACAAAAACTACATGTGCCTCGTGTAGCCATCATGTAAACTACACGCAAGGTACACGAGACCCGTGTAGATCTCGTGTACACTACACGATCATCGTGTAGTGCATCAAGAACTTCTTCAGTAGTTCATGGGCATCATGTAGCATCTATTACACTATACGAGGACTTCACGATCATCGTGCATAGTACAAGATGACCAAATGATGATCGTGTAGTCCTTGTGTACACTACACGATCCTCGTGTACACTTCACGATCATCGTGTAGTCCTCGTGTAGTCTACACGATAGAACTACACGAGCATCGTGTAGTCGTCATGTAAAGCTTATTACAGTACACGAGGTCTATATGATCATCGTGTAGTGTACACTACATGATAACTACACAATGCTCGTGAAAGCCTCGGGTACACTACACGATGACTACACAATGCCCGTGAAAGCCTCGTGTACACTACACGATGATTACACGATCATCTTGTAATTTTCTATTTCATTCTATAGTCTCCTTCTATTGACTTCCTTCATTGATCTATATATAAATATGTCTGAATTTTGAATTTTATAATCCATAATGGAGATTGGGTGAAAAAGGGTACAATATGGTCTTTTAGTGGAGAGAAGACCAAATTATTGGAGATATCTACTAACTACACTTACCACGAGCTATTGGGTATATTGCATGAAGAACTCCAAATAGAACCCTCAAAGTATGATATGTCCATCAAATTCCTATATAGAAGCCATGTCCCCTGCCTTCATGCTGAAATTTTAAAGGATAGAGATTTACAATGCTTTATTAAGGAGAATAGATCAAAATCACTTAGAAGCCCACTATTTGTAAGTATTAAGCCTAAACTTTTTCCATCTCAAAGCTCGGTTCCTCAAACCACAATGTCACAACAACCTCGGGTTCTTGAAACTACATGGTTTTATCAAAGTTGGGTTCTTGAAACACAAATGTCACGACAATCTCTACATGAAAGCGTTCCTCGCTTTGAGAGTTTTGATCATTTTGAAAGGAACTACCATGATGATGATGTTTTTGGTCATACCGATTATAATGTTTTCGAGGATGAGGATGTTGATGTTGATGGAGATGATGATGATGATTTTGATGAGGGGGCGTATGATGATGTAATCCTTGGAGATGGCCATGATAAATCTATCAGTGGAGACGATCATACAATAATTCCAGACTTGAATGCTGCTCTTGAGCTCGAGATCACTTGTCCTTTGCCATCACAACCTGATTTGAATGAACAACGTCTTGGGTCCAACGAGCAACGGGCAAATCTGAATAAGCTTGCATCAGGCATAATAAATATAAATGACTTGTACAATGATAAAGCCGGGCTGCTTAAGGTTGCTCGTATGATGGCCATCTGAAGAAATTTTGAGTTTCAGATCTTCTTGTCAAACCAATCAATATTGGTATTTGTATGTGTTGAGAAAATATGCCAATGGAGGTTACGGACCATGAATTTAAAACAATGTCCATACTTCAAAGTTACAAAGTTCATTAATACCATACATGCACATTTGAAGCTTTGAGACATGAACACCATCAGGCTACATATTCATTGATTGGTCATTCTATACGGTTCAAATACATGGGTGTCAGACATATATATAGACCAAAAGGCATAATTGAAGATGTTTGGCTTCATTTCGGTGTCAATATAGGTCACCATAAGGCATGGAGGGCTAGAAAATATGCATTGAAATTAATTTGAGGGTCTCCTGAAGACAACTATAGGATGCTCCCAGCATATTAGAATAAAAAAATCTAGGTACTTATTTTTTATTTTACCATCATAATGTCTACATGAGTACTACACGATGGTTACACGGCTGGAGGAGGCTCCGATGATTTAGGGATACCTTCCATTCTCTTATCTTAACTCCCTCCCTCGGGGCTGAGGCTGCTTTTCAATCCAGCTGCAATAGTCAATCCTCTAAAAGGCTTGTTCCGTCTAGCCCGAATCCGCTCCATCACTAGTGTAGTGAAGGCGTGAACCGTATGTTATGTGTAATCAATAATGAATGAATGCACGAACACAAATAATGAGCAGACCAGCCCCCGTTTATATGTGGACTCATTTCATAACGTACGAGCGAAAAATGATGAATTTTCCTTAAAAGCTCGCAGGCCCCGACCGATGGTCGTTCCTAGGCCCAGTCAACCACTTATGATGACTTCGTCCTTACCAACCAGTGCTGGAGCCTCTCCTGCCGATGTCACCACTGGTTCAGGTACTTTCACCAGTACTTAAGCCAGCACCTAGCTATGCCCATGTCGTAGCCGCAGAAGCTACGACAAACCTCCAGACCCCGGCTATGGGAAAAGGATCTGTTATTGTCCATGCCCTAGCCGTTGATTTCGCTGGATGAATGGGATCCCAATCACGATTTCCTAGGTATGCTTGCCCTGTTCAGAAACTGAAGCTACTTTTTCTCTTTCACTACACCAAACCCATGAACTTTCACCCAAACGCATACAATTGATTCCACAGGTACCACGGGCATGCTACTAATGCCTGTTGGAATTTGAAAAACTTATTGCCTAGAGGAAGGAAAAAATAACTTAGCCGGTTTTTTTGTTAACAATCGGAACCTGAGAATATTCAAGGACCCCTTACCTGGCAGGGTCAAACCAACAGCACAGAGGCTCTGAAACAACATGATTCACAAAGCGATTATAGAAAGATACCAGGATTAGAAACTCGTGTAGTCATCGTGTAGTCTACACCATGGTTACACGGACCTCGTGTCATCGTGTAGTCTACACGATGGTTACACGGACCTCGTGTAGTCATCGTGTAGTCTACACGATGGTTACACGGATCTCGTGTAGTTATCGTGCAGTCTACACGATGGTTACACGGACTTTGTGTAGTCCACACGATGATTACACGGACCTCGTGTAGTCATCCTATAGTCTACACCTTGGTTACATGGACCTCGTGATGATACAACATTATTAACTATTTTTCAGGGACAACAACACACATAGAGACCAATGAGCGGGATCATTTTAAATATTTTTCATGGCTCTTGGACCTTCTGTTCGTGGATTTTTCAGCTGTATACGACCTGTCATTGTTGTTGACGCAACCTCCTTAAAATCCAAATACAAAGGGGTATTATTTGTTACAACAACAAATTATGAGAACAACTAAGTATATCCCATTGCATTTGGAATTGCAGATTCAGAGACTAATGATTCATGGGAATGGATCTTCCGCAAAATTCACGGTGTAATCGGTGATCCAGAAGACTTGGTATTTATATCTGACCGGCATATAAGTATACTAAATGTTGTACATGTTGTCTTTCCCAATGCGCTTCATGGAGTTGCATCTTCCATATGGGCCAAAATATCTAATCAATTTATAAAAAGGAAGATGCGGTCACACTGTTTTTGAAAGCAGCAAAGGTATACCGTCAATCAAAATTTGATCGGTTGATGATTCATTTTACAGATGCATTTCCAGATAATTCATAATACGTGTCGCTAGGGGGAGTTGAGAGGTGGGCACGTTCATATTTTGATGGAAGGCAATACAATATAATGACTACAAACATTGCAGAATATTTGAATGGGGTTTTGGAGGATGCTAGAAAGCTTCCCATTACATTCCTTATAGAACATATCCATGATATGTTACAATGGTGGTTCCATGAATGACAGACGAATTCCTGTCAAATAACCTCGTAGATGACAGATTGGGTTGAGACTGAGCTTAATAAGAAGCATCTTGCGTCACGTACACTATCATTATTTCCTACTGATAGTTTCATGTTGCCGGTAGGGGTAGGGAAGTAGTGGTAAACTTACATCTTAAGACTTGTACGTGTAGAGAATTTGATCTTGATCAAATTTCATGCGAGCATGCGTTGGCTGCATGTCGACAGCGCAATATTTCCGCATACAGTGTGTGTTTGACGTTCTACAAAAATGAGGCTTTAATTGTTATGTATGCGGAAACAATACACCTCTCAGGGATCAAGCAGATTAGGTCATCATCCAGGAGGTTCATGAAAAAGTGGTATTGCCACCTATAACTAGGCGGCAAAGTGGTAGACCTAGGACAGAAAGAATTTCATCTAGAGGTGAGGAAGTAGTGAGAAGGAAGTGCAAACGTTGTGAGCAAGTTGGGCACAACCGATAAACTTGCAGAAATCCAATTCTTTTATCTCAACATGATGACCGAGCCACTTAAATATAAATAATGACTTTTGTAGACTTAAATTAAATATTAATATAGAAATATACTTGTGTTTGTTAGTTAATAATGTCACAAAGTTGAACCTGCCTGAATCTTACACGAGAATTAACGGGATTCGTGTAGGCTACACGATGACTTCACGGGCATCGTGTAGTCATCATGTAGACTACACTAGAACTTCACTGGCATCAGGATGACCAAGCCACTTAAAAAAAATAATGACCTTTGTAGACAAATTGAATTCACGGACGTCGTGTAGTCATCGTGTAGCCTACATGAGAACTTCACGGGTATCGTGTAGACTACATGATGACTTCACTGGTATCGTGTAGTCATCGTGTAAACTATACTATAACTTCACGGGCATCGTGTAGACTACACGAGAATTTCACGGGCATCATGTAGGATTTAGGCATGCTAATTAAAATTTATGACATTATTAAATAACAAACACAAGTATATTTCTATAATCCATAATTCACAATTTAATAAAATAAAAATCCATAAAATATATCCATATTATTTCGGTACAACATTGTCACGCGCAAATAACTCAATTGCAATTCGTCTTCAATATTTTGGCATTTGTTGTTGAGTTATTTCTTGGAGCTATGCGAGGGCTTCAACAAACTTAAGGGTAAATACCCCACAATCAAACCTACAAAAAACATGAAATGAAAATAACAAAATTAAATAATATTTATGAAATTTTTAAGTGGACCTTCAAAAAAATGTATATTTCACTTACCCATTCTCTTGTCGTGGACACTTCATGATCTCATATTTTCACTCATCTTTGGGTTGAACCTCCTGTCTTCTCTCATAAATATTCATCATTTAAGCTAGTCGAGGGACAATCTTCACAAAAGGTTTCATTATTTCAATGTACAAGGAGCGTTGATATGGCGTGTTCATGGAGTTATAAATACGAACACATTGACCAATCAAATCAAGTTCAACCGTAATCCAATGACTATGGTTCACATTCATTAGAAAGATAACCTTATCCGACTGTTTCTAGCTTCTTCCAAAATTCATCTATAAGCCGAGAACCTGGTACCGAAGCTGATCATCAACGTCAATATCTCAGCTCGTGGGATCTTGCTCAAACTCTGTCATCGGCCAGACAGGTTCTCCTGTAATGTCACGAGAAAAAATTTAAATCCCCAACGTCAATAAAAAATGGTCACGAAGACTACACAAAGTTTACATGAGGCCCGTGAAGGCATCGTGTAGTCTACATGAAGTCTACACGAGACCCATGAAGGCTTCGTGTAGTCTACACGAAGTCTATACGAGAGATGGTGAAGGCCTCGTGTAGTCTACACGATGTCAGTGAAGGCCTCGTGTAGTCTACATGAAGTCTACACGAGGGAGCGTGAAGGTCTCGTGTAGTCTACACGAAGTCTACATGAGGGAGCGTGAAGGTCTCGTGTAGTCTACACGAAGTCTACATGAGGCCCGTAAATTACGGTGTGCAATTCATTAAGTTAAAAAACAAATCATACTTATTTGCAGAAATAAATCACCAACACTAATTATGATTTGGAGGGTTGTATTCTTACAAATCACTCCTTATGAGCTCCAGGCATCGATATGTTGCAATGTAATAAAGATTAGTTAATATATTTATAATTATTTTAAATACCACATTAAAAAAGATTGTAGTTACCTTTTTACATCTGACTCAAACCATTGATAAGGCGAAGAGACTAGTTTTTTGAACCAGGTAAGGTCAACGGTTCAAAATCCAATGACTACTTTCTCGTTCCTATACAACATAAGTATATATCAAAATTAGGTACACGATTGGTTTACTACACGATGGTTACACGACCCCGTCATCGTGTATTCTACACAATGGTTATACTGATCTCGTGTAACCATCATATAGTCTACACGATGACTACACGAGGTCCGTGTAACCATCATGTAGTCTACACGATGACTACACTAGGTCAGTGTAACCATCGTGTAGTATACATGATGGCTAAATGATGTCAGTGTAACCATCATGAATACTATACGAAGAAGAAGTTTACAAGAAAATTACAGAATTACTTTGCCTTTGGGGAGGTGAACCATGCTTTAAAACGGGCTTCATCCTCTGAAGATACATCACCATGTGCTTGAAAATGTTTGAAGTCCATTTTTCCAACGATATTCTCATCAGCTTTTTTCCTTCTTTGTTTTTTCTTTTCAACCTTTTTTATTTCCCAATTAGGTGACTCTAGGACCCGAGATACTTTATCTTCCTCTTACCAAGTTTACCCAGGAAGATGAGCCCTTCTTCTTCTTCATCATTGGACTACTCCGTTGGCTGAACCGAATCCACCAATGCAGATATTATCGCTGTAACCTTTTGTTCTTTTTCGTTCTATTTTTTGTTTCTTCTTCTTCCATTTCCTTTTCTATTTCTTCTTTCCCTTCTGTTTTTTCTTCATCTTCCTTCTTTTCACCTTCCTCCTCTTTATTACCTTTATTCTCTTCTTCCTTTTCTTCGAACTTCTCTTCTTCCTTTTTTTCTTCTTTTTATTTTTCTTCCTCTTCCTTCTGTTCCTTCTCCTCATCTTCTTCATTCTCTACCATCTCATATTCTTCTTCATTCTCTACCATATCTTCTTCCTTTTCATCATTCTCTCATTCTTCATTTTTTTCACTCACTTCATTCTCAATCTCTGTAACCTCCCCGTTGTTAGCCATCATCATAGCATATCGAGAACATAATGAGTAATCATCTGGACTCGATGTTACTAGATGATCCATCAAAATTTTAATTTGGGAAATTGCAAAGGAAATGTCTGATTGCATGGACAAAATCTTCTTATCCATTGAAATGATTTTTTGATCCATTCCAATCAGACATTTCCTCACCCAATCTTCAAGTCCACTGAACTTCTTGGACACAACATTCTTCTCCTCTATTTGTGAACATATAAATTCCACTCACACTAAAGAAGCAACTAGTTGATGAATATGAATTCTGTTGGAATCATATCCATAAAGTAAGGTATAATAACTATTTATGAGTATTTAATTATTTTTTAAGACATTTTGTATTACTGAATTTAATGAATGAATGAAAGTTTTTTATTAATTAATGTACTAGGCACCGTCTTTGACGAAACTTGTTTCAAAATATATGCAGTTGTTTCCAAGGCATATCCCCAAAATGAATCTGGGAGGGATGAATAACTCATCATGGATCTAACCATATCCAACAGAGTTTGATTCATTCTCTCTGACAGATCATTCTTTTCTGCAGTGTCAGGTGTTGTAAGCTGAGAAAGAATACATTCTTCCTTAAGAAAGTCTTCGAACTCTCTTAACATGTACTCTCCACCATGATTAGATTGTAGCATTTTGATTTGTTTCTCTAATTACGTTTCAACCATAGCCTTGTACTCTTTGAACTTTTTAAATGTTTCAGACTTTTGGTGCATTAAATAAACATGTCCACAACGTGAGTAGTCATTAATGATTGTTACAAAGTATTCATAACCTATTCTTACTTGGTTATTCAATGGACCACATACATCACTATGTACGAATTCGAAGCATTGAATGGCTCTTTCACCCTTTGCTGAAAAAATGGTCTCTTGATCATTTTACCTTTTATACAAAATTCACATGTGGTTAGTGATCCTACATTTAAAGTTTACAATGGACCATTAATTGCAAGTCTTTTAATCCTGTCTAGCCTAATGTGATCAAAATGTAAGTGCCACAAATAGGTTAGATCGGTTGAGTCACACTTCAACCTTTTACTATCTCTTACTTCAGTGTCATATATCATTGGAACCATTGGTTTTATGTAAAATAATTTATATTAAACGTGCAGTAGTAATTAAGCAATTATTTCTAAAAATACCAATATCTTTATCAATGAAATAAGGTTCTTCCTAAAAATCAGGATATAGTAAACATCAGATAAAACCATAAAGCTGTATCGAATTACAATTTAATAGTTTCAACAGATATGACTGATATTAGTGCTTCATTTTTTCAACGGAAGCTGAACTCGCCCTCGTCAAGCCTTCTGCTTTCGAGTTCTGCTTCTTTGTTTTCTTTGGAACTTTCTTGTGTTTCTTCTTTTTGGCGTCAGATATGAAAGAATATCTTTCAATAAAGTTTGCCTCTCTAGTCTTCCTCTTGCCCTTCAGAAATAGGGTCTCATTAACTTCCAACTCCTTCATAAGCTCCGAAAGCGAGTACTTCAACTTGTTCATCGAATAATTAAGTTTCAAGGATCATATCAACTTGAGTCTCACCATCTATCTCAGCACGTATGATCTCCATCTCATTAAGATAATTTATGATCAACGTCATGTGTTTTCTGATAGGAGTTTCAGGTTTCATCTGACAGTTCATGAAGTTTCGCACAAAAGCCTATTTGGCTTGATGACCCTGATCTCCAAATATTTCCGTGATGTTCAACATCATATCAATGACGATTTTCATGTTTTGATGCTGTTGTTCAACAAATTGTTTACATAAGTCAAGATGTAACACTTGACGATCTCGTAAGAACACAATCAAGAAGCATAAGCATCATTTTTCTCTTGAGTCGATTCAACAATAGGCTCAACGGGACGAAGGGTGGTGAACACGAACTTGTGCTTTTGTACCGTTAGCACGATATCAAGATTACGTTTCCAACCCACATAATTTTTGTTGGGGGTTATGCCCTCAAAGCATGTGTATTGACATTTTGATATGAAATTTAAAGAAGATTACATTTTTTCTCATAATTATTCTTTTAATTATTGTTGAATAATTTATATAAATATCTGAAAATTTCATATTCATTAATGAGATTATTATCTTGTATTAGTACGAGATGATTAAAATCATAGATAATGGATAAAATTATTAGCAACATAATGAATGGTTGCTAGTAAGGTTCACTAAGCATTATGAATGCGTGTGATCTAGATCCGGATCATTGATATGGATAGACATCTTAGTGGATGTACTTTATATAATAAGATTATATATGACATGAACGATGTGAATTAATATCTTTATTAACGTGTCGTTTATCATAAAAATTTAATATATATATCAATTCGATGATCATATGTAGACCAGTCTGAATTCTAAGTAGTCATGAACTCCTATGCATGTCTACTGGATCTTTTGATTCACTCGTTAAGGTCTATTTGTTAATCAAACTAGTGAATTTTATTTGGGAGATTCAGTGATGTGGATGACTGAGAACATGATCTTACAAGATTTTGAATCTAAGCTTTCCCAACTGATCATATATTGATTCCCTTAAGTGTTAGTTTTAAAATTGAATGGTTTTGAGCTCAAATTTATAATAAAATTATAAATTAGTCATTCACTAGTGGATTAATGGTACATAAGGATCAATAGGCAATTAGAAAGGTAAAACAGTAATTTTGACTACCTCTAATTTACGAAACAATAATGGGTTGACAGAACTCATGAAATGATTATGTTAATGGGCTACATGAGAATACTCTGTAAATACATTCTATAATCTCTAAGAGTGCATAGTCCCCAAGTCACCTCTATACTACGTTGTCTAGGGTGTGAATATTTCAGGACATGAGAAAATGATTAACTTACAAAATAAATTTTTATTCTGAGGCAAGTACATAATTATGAGATAATTATGTCTGACTAATTAATTAAAAATTAATTAATTGAATTATTTATATATTTAAATATAATTTTCAGAAATTATATATATATAATAATTATCGTAATTATCAATAAGTGAGACATAATATCTAATTTATGAAATTAGATAATTAAATTATTATTGGATAATAATTTAAATCAATTAAATCTGTTAATTGTGAAATAACAGATAAATTAGTTGATAAAAATAATCAGATATACTAATTTTGAATTAACTGATATCTAGATAATTATCTGATTAAAATAAATTTAATTTACAGTAATTACCACTTGTCAATCATTAATAGGGTATCAAAAACTGACATGGACTGCTGTGGTGCCACGTGATATGACAATAGTGAGTGTACAACATTGTAGTGCCACTACAGTGGTGCCGTGAGGCACAGTGCTAGCTTATGGCACACTGCAGTGCCATGTGGCACTGCAGTTGTGCACAAGTGTAGTGGGCTCCACTAGAATTAGTAATTTTACAATTAAATATTATTTTAATTTATCCTTAAAAATCTGGTACGCCATTATCTAGAATATATACATTTATTATACTAATGGTCTAGGTAGTTGAAAGAAGAGGAAAGAATCAGTTGATCAGATAATCAGTTCGTTAATCAAGAGTAGAATTGAGAACACGATTAGTGTCAGAGAGATTTTCTTCTGTGGTTAAATGTTAATCAAATCTCTAAAAGAATAATCATCACGTTCTTATAGAGAATCATCTCATTAAAGTCATTCTCAGTAAATCTCTAGATCTCATGTGTTGAGAACATCTAGAGAAATAAAAAGTGTCTTGTAATATTCTACGTGCCCACGTACGTACCAGTGCGTTGATGATTGACTTGGAAGATTTTGGTGTGGATCTCGGAGTCTACTGATCGTTGGAACGATTTTGTGGGAATGGAGGATTAATCAGTTTTTACAAGGACACTTGATATAGACAACAAGAGGTATATGATTCATAACCTTGTATGTTGTAGATTTAACTTTAAAATATATAATGTATCCTGACTGAATAAAAATGAGTTTTCAATAAAAGTTTTTATTTAGTAATCGTGGCATTGCGCAAGTTTTGTTTTATTGAAAGATTCATTTTTATTAAAATTTTAATTTTTTAAAAGGCCAAGCGCCTCCACGCTTCCGCTGCGCACGTACCGTGACGACCAGCAAGTGGTATCAGAGCGGATGCTATATATTTATATGTTAAATGTTGTGAGAGTTTTTTTGCATTATTCATATAATATGAGATATGTATGATGATTGCTGGTTATATTTTTTGAATGTATGAAAAATAATAGATCATTAATTGTATGGTGATTATTGAGTTAGGCTTTGTTTTAATTTCTCATTGATCTTGTGTAAAACGAATTGAGGCGTAGAAATATTTGTAATTTTATTTTGAATATTATTTTAATATTTTGAAAGCGAGAAGATGAAAAACGCATGAGACGAACGACAGAAATCTACTATTCAAGCAAAAATATTGTTCATCCACGAAAACACTGTTTACGTCGAAAATTTACTGTTCTGGAGGAGGTGAATAGTGTCGGCAGTACAGTACCAGCATTGAATAATGGTTGTCCGGTGTGGCAGGCGGCTGCCGGCAGTGATCGGAGAGTTCTATCGTCAGTGACAACTGTTGTCACGTTTTAAGAAAGTTTCCAGCACACCATGCAACCAACTCTATTATCTAAGTGTTTCATTAAAACCCAAACTCTTTTAATTATCCATTTAAATTTTAAAATTAATGTAATTTTGAAATTAATGTAATTTTAAAATTAATTATTTATTTTGTTTTTATGAAAATTAGAAATTAATAGGTTGATTGATTTGACCCAAGTTTGATCAAATCAAATCAAATATTTATTTGACTAAGTCAAAGTCAACCATATTAAAAGAGATAATTATAAAAATTATTTTAATTAATAAAAATATTTTTTCTAATTAAAAATGGGTTTGTTCAAAGCTTGAAAATTATGAAGATGAACATCAGGAGGAAAATGTAATATTTGAGAAATATGTATTCTTGAAATCCAATTTGTAATTTTATTTTTTTATTAAATGGTTGTAGTTTAGAAATACCCAATAGTCATTCGGTCCATTATTATTTTATTTAATTATTAAAAAATTATTTAATTATTATGTTTGACAACATGTCCATGCATTAGTCGATCACATGCCATACATGAAAATCCTACACAATTTTATTTAATCATCAATCTCATCTGTAGAGACATGATTGATTATGATTGTCTTAATATAGTTATATGTATTATTTTATGAAATCAATTGCATGTAAACTGCTAGGTTTTAACTAGTTAAAACTTGGTAATCACACTACACTAAAGGCTATAGTAACCCTTAGGTCAACCGACTTTAGTAAAAGAGTTTTATTAAAGTTTGATGAATATAATTAATTAGTTAATCTAAGTTCACCTAATTACGATTTAGGCGCTTCAGAAAGTTAAATGAATTTAGACCAATGAGATTGGGTTAACTTATAATTAAATATTCATAGGGTTATTATTTTAACCAGTAATTAATTTGAAATTAATTGATTAGTTATAATAGAAACACATGATCCTAAAATAGTAAGTGAGAGAAGGTTGACATGTCAATATAACCTATGGTCTTCATCATTAGTACAACACCGTGAGATGCAGTGAAGGCCTCGACATGATTTGTTTTCATCCCTCTAAGGAGGTTTCGAGCTGTACCAATACTAAGGTTGGACTCCTTAAGAAGATATGAGGAAGTGATGTAGTTTAGTTTTGACCGACCCTAAGGCGGCATATTATAAATGAAGTCCTGAAATATGAAATGATGGGTTACACTCACAAAGTCACAATTAAGCTTTCATATGGATAGTTATGACTTGACCGAACAAGCAATACCTTATTGTTGAAAGAGAAAATATGAGATATTTTAAGTTTTAAGTAATAAGGATGAGAATGTCTCACAGACAGTCTGAGGTTAATCTGACCGACCCTAATGCGACACATTAATCGTTGAGTTATTTTATCGTGATTAGTAAATGCTAAATTTATGCGTTTATTATGATTGCGTTCATGCATCACATTTACTTTTCAAATTCTAGATATTTATCAATTATATTGAATCATGCATGTTTTAAATTTCAGTTATCAATATTATGTCTACCATGGGTAATCCTGTTACTGCTTTACTCGCTCTTGAGAAATTGAATGGTGATAATTTTGTACGATGGAAATCAAATATGAACTTAATGTTGATTTGTCAGAAACATAAGTTCGTTCTTACTGAGGAATATCTTGAGGCGCCCGCTGCTAAAGCTCCTAAAAATGTTAGGGACAAATATAATGCTTGGATCATATCAAACAACAAAGTGAAGTGTTACATGCTTGTGAGCATGAATGATGTTCTGCGAATCAAGCATGAAACCACGGAGACTGCCTATAAGATTATGGAATATTTACGGGTAATGTTTGGGTAGCAGTCCGATTAAAGTTGTCATGAGGCCACTAGGATCTATATGACAACTAAGATAAGGAAGTGTACTTCTGTTCGAGAACAAGTTTTGTACATGATAAACATAATTCATGGGGAAAAAGTACATCGGGCAACCAATGATGAACAGACTCAAGTTAGCATCATACTAGAGTCGCTCAGACTAGTTTTTTTTACGTTCACCACCAACTATGTTATAAACAAGTTTTAATTCATCATGACTCAATTATTGAATGAACTGCAGACTTTTAAGTCTTTCAACCTTAGAATGACCAAAGAGGGCGAAGCAAATGTTGTCGAGCAAAAACCGTCTTCCATTATTGTTAAGAAAAATGGTAAGGACAAGAGTACGAACAAAAGTGTAAAGAAAGCCAAGACATCGTCGAAAGCCAAGAAGAACAAGAAAGACAGTAAGCCAAAAGGAAAGTGTTTCCAATGTGGGGTTGAAGGCCATTAGAAGAGAAACTATAATTAGTATCTCTCTGAGTTGAAAAAGAATGGTAAAAATGAAAGCTTGTTTAACGAAATATGATTTGTCATCCTGGATACTTGATTCATGAGCCACTAACCATTTATGTTCTTCTTTGTAGATGTTTGATTCGTCAAGGGAGCCGGCTGATAGCGAGGTCATTTTGAGAGTTGGCAGTGGTGCGCTCGTGTCAGCTAAAGCATTAGGGACAATCCAATTACTTTCTGGATATAATTATTAGCTTTTAACAATGTTTATTATATTCCTAGTTTTCCGAGGCATTTGATCTCTCTTTCATTTTTGCAAGAACAATTATTATTCGAAGAGTTTATTATTTCTAAGAATGGATACGATATCTCTCATGCTGAAATTATAAATGGATTGTCTATGCTTAAACCGACTGAACGCGCGTTATATAATTCTGAATGATGTAAAGTAGCTAAGCCTAAAATAACAAATGACAAAGAGTTTCTCATTATGATAACACATATTTATGGCATCTTAGGTTGGGACATATTAATCTAGATATGTTAAACATGTTAACAAAGCATGGTGCTTTGAGAGAGCTAAAGGTTAGAACTCTTTCTGTTTGTGAATCTTGTCTAGAGGATAAAATGACCAATGGACCTTTCACAGGAAAGGGCCAAAGTGCCAAGGAATTACTTAAGTTAGTACATAGTGATGTCTGTGCCGTTTATCATAAAGATTTAATACACACCAATTTCATGATCATATCTAGATCAGTCTGAATCCTGAGTAGTCATGAACTCCTATGCATGTCTACTGGATCTTTTGATTAACTCGTTAATGTCTGTTTATTAATCAGGCTAGTAACTTTTATTTTGGAGATTCAGCGATGTGGATGGCTGGGGACAATATCTTACAAGATTTATAATCTACGCTTTCCTAACGGATAGTAATTAGCTTTCTTAAGTGTTAATTCTTGAACTGAATGATTATTGAGCTCAAATTTATAATAAGATTATAAATTAGTCATTCACTTGTGGATTAATGGTACTTAAGGATCAAGAGGTAATTAGAAGGGTAAAATGATAATTTTGACCATTTCTAATTTATGAACCAATAATTGGAAGACAGAACTACATGAAATAATTATGTTAGTGGACTACATGAGAATACTCTGTAAATACATTCTCTAATCTCTAAGCGTGCAATTTCATATTTATAGTGGAGTGATAATGAAATTAATAAATAAAATTATTTAATTAAAGAGTTTATTTAAATCTGATTTATTAGAGCTTAGGATTATAGATCCATGGTACCCAAGTCACCTTTATACTACGCTGTCTAGGGTGTGAATATTTCAGGACATGAGAAAATGACTGATTTATAAAATGAATTTTTTGTTATGGGGGAAGTGCATAATTATAAGATAATTATGTGCTTAATTAATTAAGAATTAATTAATTGAATTATTTATATATTTAAATATCTTTTTTGAAAATTATATATATAAATAATTATCAATTTTTTAATTATCGATAAGTGAGACAGAATATTTAATTTATGAAATTAGATAATTAAATTATTATTAGATAATAATTTAAATCAACTAAATATGTTATTTGTGAAATAACAAATAAGTTTGTTGATAGGGATAACCAAATATGTTAATTTTGAATTAACTAATATCTAGATAATTATCTGATTAAAATAAATATTTAATTCGCAGTAATTGCCATATGTCAATCATTGATAGGGTATCAGAAATTGACATGGACTGTTGTGGTGTCACGTGGCACTACATTAGTGAGTGCACAACACTGCAGTGCCACATGACACTACAGTTGTGCACAATTATAGTGGGTCCCACTGCAATTGGTAATTTTACAATTAAGTAGTATTTCAATTTATCACTAAAAATTCTATACGCCAATATCTATAATATATACAAATATTATTCTAATGCCCTAGGTCGTTGAAAGAAGATGAAAGTATCAGTTGATTAGATAATCAGTTCGTCAATCAAGAGTTGAATTGAGAACGTGATTGGTGCCAGTGAGATTTTCTTATGTGAATAAACGTTAATCAAATCTCTAAAAGAATAATCATCACGTTCTTTTAGAGAATCATCTCACTAAAGTCCTTCTCAGTAAATCTCTAGATCTCATGTGTTGAGAACATCTAGAGACAGAAAAGTGTCTTGTAATATTTTACGTGCCCACACTCGTCCTAGTGCGTTAAGGATTGACTTAAAAGATCTTGGTGTGAATCTCAGAGTCTACTGATCGTTGGAATGATTTCGTCGGAACGGAGGATTGATAATTTTTTACAAGGACACTTGATATAGACTACAAGTTGTATATGATTCCTAACATTGTATGTTGTAGATTAACTTATAAATATATAATGGATCCTTACTGATTGAAAAATAGTTTTCAATAAAAGTTTTTATTTAGTTAACGTGGCGTTGCGCAAGTTTTATTTTATTAAAAGATTTGTTTTTATTAAAAGTTTAATTTTTTAAAAGGCCACGCGCCTCCACGCTTTTGTCTCGCACGAGCCGTGACGACCATTAATTTTCATCAGTAAGTTTATTTCCGTTTAAGATAGTTGAGAGTGGGGATAACGACATGATTGCCGAGAAGAATAAATAAGGTGGTGTAAATAAATACTCAAACATTCAGGAAAGTATGATGCATGATGAAAATACTTAAATATTTAAAAATCCATGAAAAAAATATGTCCTCCATGATATTACGGTCAACATCGATAGCTTGTGTCATCTAAGGACAACGCCTAAGTTACCTCCTATCGCATCGAGACTCCTCTCATTTGGTTAACGCTTTTCAAGATGTCACTATATCTAGCTTAACTAATCACCAATGCTTTGGTCACCTTAGCCCCATTGACTAGCCTTTATGAGAGATTTTAATATGATTCGGTCTAAGTGTTTAACCAACACATCGGCTTTAAAAGTTGCCATGAACTAACAGTCCTTTTAGGGATGGTTCTGCTTCACTACTTTCTTTTTAAATTTTATCTTCTCAAGCAACTCGATGACTCAAAGTGACACAATTTCTAAGCTTCTCCCACTGAAGAGAGGACCGCTAGGGTGGCTCTAAACCATTCTTCGTGCCACGATCAAGTTTACGTTGAGAACCTTGGGAATGTTTCAACAAAAATGACCCTCCCATTTAGTTTTTGGAAAAATGGATTTTTCATTATTTTTTTCAAAAAACATAACTCTTTATTAATTTGAAAAAAAACAAGTTTCAAAAATTATAAACATTTATAAAATTTAAATCCTGATTTAAAATTTATAACTTTTATAAAATTCACATTATATTTAAATTATAACCCATTATAAATTTAAACTACAATGATGCATGTATATGCTACATGACATATTGATATTGACACATCCCTATTTCTATATGACATGTTATATGATGATGCAAAAATAATAATAAATCATCCACTCAAAATTAATCTCTCTATGGCTCATTTCTTACTATAACCCATGAAAAGATAATAAATAAATTACAATAATTTAAATACTAATATTCATGTCATCTGTAATCTTCTCCTTCTCCTTCATAAACTCCCACCAATTTGTAACTCTTTATAAAAGCCCAATCCCATTTTCAAACTTCAAAATTTAATTTAAAATTTTAATTTTCATCAATTTTAATATTGATAAATAAATTACCAAGTAAATTTATCAATTGACTTATTTAAAAATAATTTATAAAATAAATTTCAATTAATTAGTGTTGAAAAATTACCAAATTAAATAAAAATAATTTTTAGGGATTGGATTAGAAACAAAACCCCAAGGTTTTCTAAACTCAAAAGTTTCCAAAACCTCAAGGTTTCATAAACTCTAAAGTTTCAAAAAACTCAAGGTTTCCTAAACCTTAAAATTTTCAAAATCTCAAGGTTTCCTAAAGCCTAAAGTTTCTAAAATTCAAGGTTCCCTAAACCCTAAAGTTTTCAAAAATTCAAGGTTTCATAAACTTTAAAGTTTCCAAAACCTTAAGGTTTCCCAATTCATATGGTTTCCTAAACCATAATTAGGAAACCTTCGGTGGCGAGCAGTAATGACAAACAACGACGTGGGGCAGCAGGTGACTGTGCGGCGGGGTGGGAAGTCGAGGCGAACGATGACGATGACACCGAATAGTGGTGACGAATGGTGAATTTTCTTGTGAGGTCGGATTTACATGGAATTTAAAGATACAACTTTAAAGTCCTATGCCTTAATTTCGATGTACATCAATTTTAAAATTAAAAATAAACACGTAGAGTCAATCGATCGGATCCATTCATAAAACATATTCAAACATTATTTGAATCTATCATACAAAAATATATGTCAATATCACAATATCCATTGATACATATGTCTAATTACTAAATATGCACAATCAAGTTTTAAAATTTAAAGAAAAATCATTGATCCATGAACGGTTCGTGGGAAGAATACCAATTTTTTTCTAAAACTAATTTAATCATATTAAATATTAAAACTGTACTTATGATTATGCATACTTAGTTAAACGTATTCAATAGAGGTAGATATAATATTACACTTTTCTTTTATTGGAGAAGTTCTGACTTGGTGGAATCCTATTGATTGTCTTGTGTTCTTCAATCGATCAAAATTATGCATGTTTATAGGATATCTCAAAGGAATGAAGGGATATGTCTTTTATAGTCCGACTGACAAGAAAACATTCGTTAGCACTAATGCACATTTTCTTGAAGAAGACAATATAAGAAGTGTGAAGCCAAGAATCACTCTTGTGCTAGAGAAATTATTGAGTGGGATGACACCAAATTCCCAATCAGGAACTTTTTCTAATTCAATAATGGAATAACCACAGCAGGAGCCATAGCTTATGGAGCCTCGATGTAGTGGGAGGGTTGTGAGATAGCCTGACAGGTACATGTCTTATGGAGATGCCTTAACAGCAGTTTAAGATAATGATCATGATGAACCTGTCTCCTACTCACAGGCCATGGATGGTCTTGAAGAAAATCTATGGCAAGAAGCCATGAACGTTGAGATACAATAGATGTACTTGAACGAAATCTGAAAACTTGTAGATCATTCTAAAGGGGTAAAACCCGTAGGGTGTAAATCGATTTATAAGAAAAAGAGAGGTCTGAATGAGAATTGGAGATATTCAAAGCCAGGCTAGTAGCTAAGGGCTATACCTGAAAGGAATGTATTGGTCATGCCATGCTTAAATCCATTCGAATCCTCCTGCCCATTGCTGCGGCCCTCGATTATGAAATCTAGCTGATGGATGTCAAAACTGCTTTTCTGAATGACAATCTTGAAGAGTGCATGTATATGGCTCAACCAAACATGTTCATGGAGAAATGCCAAGAGGGAAAGGTTTACTATCTGTTAAAATCTATTTATGGACTTAAGCAAGCGTTCCGATCGTGGAATATCAGATTCAACGAAACTGTCAAGAACTTCAGTTTTGAGCAGTAGTGGATGAACTTTATGTGTATAAACTGATACATAAAGGGAATGTGGTTTTTCTAGTTTTGTACATGGACATTATTCTGCTCAATTGGAATGATGAAGGAAAATTGTTTGACTTCAAGATTTGGCTTGCAAAGTAGTTTAATATGAAGGATCTTGGAGAAGTTACCTTTTTCCTTGGCACTGTCTCAAGCATATTATATTGATAAGTTGATGGATCACTTCAGTATGTAAGACTCCAAAAAAGTGATATCTTCCATTTAGGCATAGAGTCAGCCTCTGCAAGGAGCAGTCTCCCAAGACTCCTCAAGAAGAGGAAGACATGAGAAAGATTCATTATGCCTCAGCCGTAGGAAGTCTTATGTATGTGATAATTTGTACTAGGCCAGATTTTTCTATAACAGTGGGGCTGTAGCGAATTTGAAGGAACCAAGGAGCCACAAAAGATACAAACACATAGAGCTTAAATATCACATGATTAGAGAGATTGTTCATGGTGGAGATGTTGTAGCAACACACATATCCATAGTCAACAACCTGCCAGATCCATTCACGAAGACTTTAAGCAGTAAAGTCTCTAATCATGGTGGAACATGTTGAATAAACCAGTAACAAATTAGTTTGGAGCAAAGCCGCTTATGTAACTCTAAATATAATTGTTTACACCTTAAATGTATTTTTGTGATTACCTTAATTCTGAGATGAATACGAAACTTGACTTAGTTATTTACGGTCTTTCATACGCCAAATGAGTGAGTTTAAATTGCCAGATATTACCTCGGTTATTGGGACCTTGATTTAACTATGTTGGAGTTACATGATTCACAAATATGGATTTCGTGATGAGATTGCAAAATGTAACAATATCACCTATGCTTTATTGATGGGTGTGTAAATAAATAAACCTGATCAGGTACTCATGAAATAATTTATTGAATAATATATGGTGAACTGTGCGAGATAATTCACTGTTATGTCTTTCTTATTCATAGTCAATAAAGAAATTAAGGAAATAATAACTAGATGGGTAAACGGTAATTTTACATCTCACTCTTGTTACTGATATTTGCAAAATGTAACAATATCACCTATACTTTAAGGAAATAAAAAGTGTTTATTTGCACCAACAGAAAATATAGCACGTATGAATCGATAGTTGATTCAGTATCAGACCTATAGTAAAGTCGTACGATGTCAAGAATAAATAGGTCGGGAATTTATGGAGATAAATTTGTCGAGTATTTGAATCCTATAATTTTATTCATGTGGGTCTATTCGATCTTAAGAGTAGCTCATAAGGATAAGAATGAAAAACAACACAAGTTGGACCAAAAATGTGTTTTAGACCAATGTATACTTCCCGAACCCATATGTGATGGGTATCACTACTAAAGTCGTGAAGAGAAAAAAATAACGTTCAAATTAATTTATTGTTATTTTCTAATTATTAGATAATTTATAAATGAAAAAAATTAATGATGGAGATCAATTTAATTTATCAATTTAGATTGATGAATTTGAACACCGTATTGACTCTAGGGAGATGTAAAATTTTGACAATTATAGTAAATGGAGGAGAATTTCGGCAATTTATAGTATATGTGTATATGTGTAAATTCCGTAATCTTTATATAAGGGATGCCATTAGGGTTGTCTCCCCTAAGTTTATTGACACAACCCTGATCATAGTGTATGATTACACATAGTAAAAAAAAGCAGTTTCTCTCTTCCCTCCCTGTTGCCGCCGAAATCTAGAGGGAGAAGAGAAAAATCTATTTTTTTCTTTAGTTGTTTTGAGAGCCCACACTCAATTGCTGACGACATCCTATTGAGATATACTTCTGAATCATACAAGTGGTTGTTGGTGTGAAAATTGATTCAAGTTCGACGAAGAACGCAAGACAATCAATACGTTTAACTAAGTATGCATAAACATAAGTATGATTTTAATATTTAATATGATTATATTGGTTTTAGAAAAAAACTTAATATTCCGCCCATGAACTATTCATGGTTCAATAATCTTTTTTTAAATTTTAAAACTCGATCCAACAAATTTATTACTCATCTTGGTAAGGTAATGGGATCTTCTTGTTTCACTATTATCAGCCTCTATTCTCTGTGAATTGGATGAATGGTTAACACTCTGATTGATTATACTTCCAGTGTATTGGAAAGGCATTCATGCTACATTTGTAGCTTTAGTTCCGGTTATGTATTTCTACTTCGTCATTCATGTTATTGTAGATAGAATATGGAACAAATCTGGGGACCCGCTTGAGAGTGTTAAGAATTGGAAAAATCTAACAAGGAAAATGACAAAGAAGCAATACATGGCTTTTTATTAATGCTTCGATTTATATCTTTTAAGTGCTTGGAGAGGATATGATTTGGATCTTCATGTAAATCTAACGTTTTCTTCTAAATGCAGGACATAGAAACTAGTTGCAAGGATTTTTTGAACTTGAAGAATAGAATTACATTTTTGAGGTTAACTTGGATCGTTTTGTGAAACTCTTTTTATATTTTTGATTTATTGGAACAAGTGTTGCTTGTATATTTTAATGATAAATCAGTTAGTTTTCAAGTTAAATCTATTTATAAGTCGATCAAATAAATAATGTAAATTTTGTCAATCATTGTATTGGTATTCTTTATTCTACTTAAAATTATCATTTTGAAAGTATTTAATATGAATAATTGATTAAAAAAATTAATCTTATGGAATCTCATTTAAAAGGATACAAGCATAACTGTGAATGTTAATTCACAAGGGTAAAAAAACACATGTTAAATAAATTTGATAGGAGTCAGAAAATCCTATTAAATAAAATTCTACAGGACTAAAAAAATCCTGTAAAAAAGTGAAACAACATCAACCACCCTACGAAAAACACTATTTTTTACGAGATCGGCTATCATAGGCTCCATGAGAACCTTGTGAATTACTTTTTACAGGATTTTCTACCTCCTATAAAATGTCATATTTGTTGTAGTATATCCTGATTTTGGTATGATCGTTTAAAGTCTTGATTGAATTTGTTGTCGAAAGTGGAGGAATAATGTCCTATCTTTCTACGAATTTGACACATGGATCTTGATCCTGATCTACCTCTTCCCCTCCCCTACCTCTGTATCCACTAGGTGAGCCTCTATTAAAATTTTAATTAGGATAGTAACACTACAAAAGTCATCTACAATAGCATTTAAGAATAACGTTTTTATGGAAAATGTTGTCATAAATAGTGTAAACATGGCATCATGGGGAAAATGCTGTAGAAAGTGAAAATGAAGGCGGGAAAAACATAAAAAGTATAATTTTTTGAAAGCGCGATTTTTACAAATCATTAGAAAAGCTCAATCTCTCTTATCTTCCACAACATTTTGTCGTCTACCCTTCTTCCTCGATGCATCGTTCGGGCCTTAAGCCGTCAACTGCCATGTTAGCCTTAAGCCGTTCCGGCCTGATCTTCAATGAATTCTCTCTCTCACCTTGATGTTCGCAACAGATTTTTTTCTTCCTCAGGGCTTCCTTAAAAGAAATAGCTGCATGCTTTAACAAGCTTATCTCGCATTCCTCCAAATAATGCTACCTCCTCTTTAGGTCTTTCCTCCATGAAAAACTCTCAAATTCTTACCCTAAAATAGCTATTACTTATTTGTTTATTTCTCAAGTATTTATCTTCAGCCTAATTCATCATAAAGCATGTGATCTGTGATGAAGGTTTCTCTCGAGATTCAAAATCATAAGGTTTGTTTGTTTAGTCTAAGGTCTATTTTTATGATGGTTGGACATAGAGACAATATAGGTTAAAATTGATACATTATTTCTCATTGTTGTTATAATTGATGTCCTTCCTAAATTAATGGTGTCTCTCCTCTTTTCTTTGATGAGTTGATTCTCTTTCTCTCTCACATTTTGAGGTTGTCATGAGCACCGCATGTTAGTTTGTTAACACACCTAAAGAGACTTAGGCCATATACATTTTTCAGTATCCTTTGTTTTCTTTCTTCATCTCACCAGTGTCATGACTCATGACATTTAACTTTTGCTGAATCTGACTATGATTAACATGTTCACAATTGTCAGCATTCGTCCCTATTCTACTTTGTAAATCTCCAGGCCATATTGTAGAGTAATTCTCTTTAATATGATCGAGATACAATGTGTGCAAGTACATTTTAGCTTTTATATTGGAATATCTATTTGATTTGATATGTAGAGGCCTGACTTAATTAGTAATTAGTTATAATCAAAGGACGTGTTCCCTATTTTGACAATGTGTGATTGGGCATATCCAAAGAGACCTTGCTTTCCAATACCTTAAAGACTTAAAGAATGAATTTGAACTTGTTAATGGGGCTCTTATTGAAACTGTTATCGGGCCTTATGCATTCATTAAATTCGCTTTGTTCAGTCTGCCATATGGATTCGTTTGTTTATTATGTTCTTGTTCCTGGTTTACTTTGTTTTATAATCCTCTGTGGGTTTAACTTGTCCTTTCTACATTCAAAGGATACATACATACATATATAAGACAAAGAAATTGTACCAAACTAAACATACGCAACAGAATATTGCGAAGTTGAATGATGAACTATATGAGAAGTCTGTCAAATAATGCATGAACTATATATTAGTGGAGAGAATTAGCCGCCCTCATTGTCTTTGATTTGTTTGGTTGTGTTTGTTGACAGTTTAGGGGCTAGCTCAAGTGTAGTAACATAATGTGGGGGTTATCTTCCAATATTGAGTCGTGTATGAATATGTTTTTTATTGTTGTCGAGATAGCTTTCTACGTGCTTCACGTACTTTAAGTTGACATTATAAATCATTGCTCTATATTTAATTTATAGGTCGATGCCATAAGATTATTGTAAAAAAGGATCGAAGGCATGTCAATTTTTTTTTTTTGTGAAAAATGATGGAGGAAGAGCTCTAAGGTGCAACTTGTTGGTTGAATTATCGCATGGTTTTTTGGATGGGACATGTTTGATCAGATTAACTGAGTTTTTGTACTTATTATGTTCTAGAGATGGCTTTAAGTAGAAAATGGAAAAGACGCGTTAATATCACAAATGTAATTTCTAGTGGAATCATATGTGTAAGAATTTGACAAATTTTATGATATTATTAGTTTGAGAAGTCTTTTCTTTGAATTTCTTTGTTTATAAAGACATTTAGTCTCATATATTTATCTTCTATTATAACAGAAAGTAAATGCTATCGTATAGATAAATATGTTGGATTGTGAATCTATTTATAGAGTCATAAAATGCTATAATATAGATTTTAATTGGAGGAAAAAATGTCATCGTAAACTCATTAATAGCAGGCCTAAAATGTTATAATATCATTTCCTAACATAGCGAGTGCTTAAAATTCCATGATAAACTCACACAATGACGGGGTTGGGAAACGCTATAAAAAGTGCAGACATTTTATAGTTGTCCACGTGAGTAGCGTTTGCCAAACCGCTAAAAATATGATTTTACAGCTCTATAAAATAACAATATTCTAATGTAGTTTAAGATTGTGGAGAAGGGCCTTTATTGCTGTTTCTTTGAAAGCAATCCATATTTGCAGAAGGGTGGGTTTCAAAAGTAGCAGCAGTGTGAATTTGCTCAAGCCTCGTTACATGGTTTTGAAGCTTGAACTGTGCTTCTGTAGAGAAACAGTGTCACACATTGAGGTAAGATTATCCGCCACAGGGTCGTAGTCACTGCCAAACCTCCAAGTTTATAGAGCAATAAATTGTCATCAGTAATTAGCTGCCATGTAGAGGAAAGACTATCTGCTATACAGAGGTGTCTAATGTTGCAAATTTAGTTGCAAGGTCCCTGCCTTGGACTGAAAGCTCAAGTTTATGAGGTTGAAAAAATGAGTAAAATTGAAAAAAAAAAAATTTAGGCATGTGCCGATTTAACAACCATTTGACGGTCAGCGGGGGTAAGTTGATGAATGGAGAAAATTGAAATGTCAATAGGGAAGAGGTAAAGTTTAGGGAGTAAGTTGATTTTGAGACAAAATACATGTAGATTCTATGATATGTGCGCGTGCGTGTGTTTAATTTGTGTATGTAAGTATTTGTGTGTGTATGCGTGTATATATATATATATATTTGTGTGTATGTTTATATATGAATATAAGTATGTATGTGTGTGTATATACACTTACACACATATATACACGTACACACATACATATATATCGTATGTATGTAAGTACGTGTATGTATGTATGTTATTGGTATGTATAGGTATATAATGCATTTTTGTAGATAGAAAGGACGCATTTGAATATAATATATACACATAAACTTGACGTAACTGATTTTAGTGTTTTGGCCCCTACAATTCTAACATTATAGCTAGAAGCCAGCCCACTCATAAGTAAAGGGAACGATTGCCCCCGTTTGATTTTTAATTTTATGATGATATATGTATTAATTTATGTAATATGCGTCAAATTAGTATACAATATACTATTTACCCTCTTTAAATTAGTAAAATTTTAAAATTATATAATTGCCCCCTTAAATTTATAAATTTATCAAATTATATATTATTCATCACTTTTCAAATTTTTAAAATCACCAACTTTTACTATTTGACTCATTCAAATTTATAAAATAATCAAATTGTATACTATAATCTTATGTGTTTGATTTGATTTTCTAGAAATAACGTTATATCATAAGTGATAAATATAATTTAAAATATAAAATATATTTTATTATTATACCAAATAAGGTGAGTTTTTGAAAAAAACAAGATTGCCCTCATTTACAAAAATATCGCCTTGCCCCTGGTTATATAGCTCCACCTTGGATGCCAAGTCATCATGCAAGCCCTATTGTCTTGTGGAACAGACATGCTACGATGGGCGGAAGGAAGGGTCACGGGTGAGAAAGAATTATTTTTGAAAAAATGAAGCACGAATATTGAAGATTAGATTCACTTTTTAGATTTCAAAATTCATAATTTTTAAGTAAGATACTTATTCAAATTTGAAAAATTTGGTATTGCATATATATATATATATATATATCACAAGTTGCTATTTATCATACATGACATGCTATAACATTTAGTTACTCTTGATCTAAAAAAACAAAAACCGATCAATCTAAACGTACTTGTAGTTTCAATACTTTCGAACTAAAAAGGAAAGCTTTTAGGCCAACTTTTATTTTGATTGGGTCGATTATTCAATAAGGGGGTAAAAAGAAGGAAAGATATTGGATGAAAAATTCCTTTCACTGATCACTATACTTGGAAAGCGGAGACCAACTTACCAAACTCCAATAACCAGTTGATGCACACATAAGAGGTGGTCACCATTATTATCACGTAAATAAAAACTAGGCTTAATAATAAAAACAAACTAGGCTTAATCAGAGCCTAATCTGATCAAGCATTTGATTGCCAACTTCATTAAATTAAAGCTTTATTTGCTGGAATCACTGAAGGGAATAAATTTACTGGAAATTTTAGATTCTAGTATGGTAGGGTAAAAGTGTGAAACTTTTACCCGTAAGCCTACCATTTTTGGACGGGAAATGTGACTCAATTGATTATACGCTACCTATGGAGAAAGTGATAGATGTGACTTTTCATTCAATCATCTATGGTTTCTGAAATTGAATATGGTCTTTGGATTACATCGAGAAAAGAGTTGGGAACAAGTCTTTATCTCATCTCAATTAAATGCTGTTCTTAACTCACTAGAGAACCTTCCTCAAAACTTTGTCAAATTAGATTAATCAAACCCTCTTTGTCTTTTTGGCTTTTTAGACTTATCATGTCTACATGGCCTTAGGTTAAGGGAACCCGATGTCTTTCTTTATCGTTTTTAAAATGGACAGTTTAAATTTTTTCTGACATCATTTTTATTTTTTTATTTTTTTCTCTCGTTTTCAAATATCAATCGTTCATTCTAAAATTCTAAAATTCTAAATATTGTATTGAATTTTTAATTTTTTAAGAAAACTGTATTGTACTTCTAGTTACTACATTCTATATATTAGTTGAAAAAGTATTTAGTATTTTATAATAATATCAACTATTTTAATATATATAAAAACAGCATCCACTATTTTTTTTTCAAATTTTAATTTAATGGAAACAAAATTACTTAAACTTAACAATTATTAGTTTTTTTAACAATAAGTGAATCGCAAATATTGTAATATTTTATGAGATTCTAGTTGAACTTTGTTATATTTTCAAAAATTCTATTATCTAAATTTTTAATTCATTTGTTTAAGTGTTATAAATTATTTGATTTTTCTTTTATTATCGCAAAATATAGATTTGAGCTTCATAAGTCTATTTCTTGTAATAATATTGATTGTATTCAGTTTGGTCTAATTCTCATTATAAGATTTGTATTAGTTAGAACATTTTTTGGCATACTAAACTGCTAGAACATATTAATTAGTTTGAACCCACTATAGTTACTTATGCCAAACACATGACAATACTTATCATTATTTGTATACGCAAATAATCTATAGTAAAATACTTTACCATCTGTCAATTGATGATGAGCTCCTTACCTACAAGAAAAGAAGATCGACGATGGTGTGAACTCAACATTAGTGTGGTGCCCAGTCAAATACACTCTGATGATCAACTTAGTAGAATGATTTGGAGAATGTTTTGGGCACTGGTAGAATGCATACGTGAATGAATAAGGGCACCGCGGGGGCACCGCCTATTTACATCTCTTCATAATTCTAGTACCTTTACTTATAATTCTGTCAAGGAAAGGAGGCAATTCATGGAGAGTTTCCATTAATGTAATCATTCCTACTTTAGCATAATTCTATTTATGGTACTTAGAACCTTCCTTGTAGGGAGGAACCTTAGCTAGTGTTTTGATGTGTGGGGAGTTACCAAATATGGTTGAGTTGGCTGATAGATCGCGACTGTCAAGATGTTATTGGACCGTGAGAGAGGTAGATCTTGAGTACCATGGTAGTCTCGTTCATGGAGGTGGTGGGACCTCAGCCATCATAATAGCTTTGGTCATGGATGGGTATATCTAGACTGTCATAGTAGTCTCGATCACGGATGCAGAGGGACTTCGACTATCATAATAGCCTCGGCCAAAGATGCAGAAGGAGTTCAAGTATCATAGTAGCATTAGTCACAGGTGAAGAGGGACCTCATCTATCATTTGTAGCCTAGGTCGTGGATATAGAGGGACTTCCGATATTGAGCCTTTGGTCCTAGGTAATGGGCCTTGGTTCAAGCTTAGTTTGGGCTTCATCTTGATGGAGGTTTGATAGGCTTTTCATCTGTGGCATGTCTTGGACATGGGGCTCAGACCCTAGTGGTTTTATACCCCCATAGCTTTCCCTCACTTATCGAGTCTGAAGTTTACGCAAGAATAAAGAAGTACATCCTTGAAAGCCTTGGTCATTGGTGTATTCATCTTCGTGCGTGTTGGGAGAGCAATTACATGCTTGATTATCCTCGGTCATCCATAGGTATGGATACATTCGAGACTCTGTCGCTTGTCCCATGTGTTGGGACTCATGGATTTAGATCATTCCATGTGTCGCTTGTACTACGGTTGAAAATCACTTCGACAGTGCATGAACTAATAAGTCACCTTTCGATTAGATCTGGATTGTTAAATTTAAAGATATGATTAGGGTCGTTGATTTTAAAAAGTTTCTTTTCCAGATTTCCTATTCATTTTCAATTTTCCATCGACCTCTCATTTTCAAACTTATATCTTCGCACTCCTTTGCTTCTACCGTTCATAGAATCCTCTTCCTTTGTTTCTGTTACCTTTTTAATTCCACCATCTTCTTCGATTGATATTCCTTTTGTTTACTCCAATTTATTGGCGTTCGAACATTACTGGTGGTGCGAGAGTTCAAATAGTTTTTGTTTTCATGGAAGTAGGTTTTGTTTCTATTCTTGATATTTGAGCATGCCCGATGACGTTCCGGTCAAGGTTAAACCCTTTGATATTGTCTGGTTTTTTGTCTGAACCCAACCCATCCACGAGAGCCTAGGCTGCATATCCTCAGATTCAGATTCTACTTAAGCCTTGGGTGTTTAGTCAGGCTCGGGCGAATCTCTTGAGGAGGTGGGATTCATCCCTACTGAACCATGGGATTTTTCCTTAACTCGTGGCTTCAAGGAAGTAAGGCACGTAGTCTCCTCAGACATTGCCGTTGCGAGGTTAGGACCTTCTTCTAGAGCACGTCCTAACTCCTTAGATTTTTCTACTAGTATCCTTACTAGGGGGTTTTAAAAGCAATGCGTATAGAGTATGAGTCATAGATTATGTGGAACTTTGTCTTCCTACCAAGTCTAAGAGGCCAAATTCTAGGTCTCAGGGTTGGGTAAGTTTTTATGATGATCCTTTGAGGTTCAGACTCATACCCCCTCTCCCTAAGTTAATAGGATTGGTCCTTAAATTTTACAATCTATCCCCGAGCCAGCTTCTTCCCAATTTCTAGAGGATCCTCCTCGAACTCCTAATTCTTTGACATAAGATAATTATAGCCATAAATATAGAATTATTTCAAAGCAATTTCTTCTTTGTAGAACATTCATATTCCCTCGATCGTTGTGCATAAACTTTCAAGCAAAATTAAGATTCCTTTTTGACAAACCTATTAGCAACAAGTACTAGAAGAGAAAGTACTTTATCTGATGAGATTGAGAGTATGCTCCTAAGGAGGTTCCCTCGAATGTTAGAGAGCGTACAACTACTAGCGAAGCTTCCCATATAACTAGGGCTCAAACGAGTTGGGGTATCCTAGGTAGAGCCTGAGATTATCTTCCTTTTTTACTGATAGTTTCAATTACGCAGTTTCCATGTTCAAGTTACTCTATTCTTTAACCGAGCCTATGTCAAGTTCTTTGTGCATTCTCCAAGGACATCCTAACAAGAGAATCAATTCAATTTTAAGCGAGGAGAATTTAAAGGTTGTGGGTCTTTGAGAACACATTATGCCTCTACTAAAAGGTATCCCTTATTATTTACCTAGAAAAGCTGATTACATAAGTTTTCTTAGGTCAAATTATTATTGTTTGTAAGGCTCAAACCTGAGCTTATTATAACTAAGCCATTAACCCCTTTAAAAAAGAATACCAATCTTATGATGTCAGTCAATGTGAGGGCATTCATGGCATTATCGTATGTCTTTGGAAGAGATAAGAAGGAGGAAAAAGTTGAAGAAGAAGTTCAGGGCCTTAGGATCTGAGGCAAGTGACATTCTAAACTCTATTTATTGACTTTCCATCTAAGTCCTTAAGATTGTAAGGTCTAGGCCTGATAATATGTGTTACCACGTAGGTGCCCTTTTAGTTGGCCAAGCTTTCCTACCATACTCTTGGGTATTTTGGTATACCCTTATGTGGAATAAGTCACCAACTGTGAATCGATTGGTGTTTACCCTTTTGTTGAAATGCTGAAATGTTTTTTGTGAATCGGCTTCCAATCAGATTAATTTCATTTCCCTATTGCCTTCCAAAGCATCTAGCTCCAGGATCATTGTCTCACTATTGATCCCCTCCTTTCAATTTGGGTTTAGATTATAGGCATCTGGATCTCAACAGGTATCATAGCCTCAGCTCCATAAACTAGAGAAAATGGTGTTTCCCCATATGTGTTTGCTTTACCGTCCTGCAAAACCATAGTATCACGTGTAGCACTTTCACCCATTTACCTTTGGATTTGTTGGGATTTTTCTTGAGTGTGGTCAATATGATTTTGTTAGAGGCTCCAGTCTACCCGTTAGCCTGGTGGAGTCGTTGTGTAAAGTAACGTAGTTAAATTTCCAATTCTTTATAAAATTCTTTTAAAATCCTTCTTGAGATATATGGCCCATCGTCCGCGATTATTACCTTCAGAATGTCAAATCTACACACCATATTTTTCTAGAAAAATTCCTTAACATCTTTCTCCTTCATATTACGGAGGACTCAGCTTCTAAAGTTCTAGAAAAGTAGTCAGTGATCTGAGGAGAAACCTTTTTGTTCTGGTTTTGGAGGCATTGGTCCCGCTATAAACATTCTCACTTGTATAAAAGACCATGGTATGATGATATAGTTCAACTCTTCCATGGGTTGCTTTGGAACATGAGTGTGTCCTTGGCATTATCGCACTTTGCAGTACACTCTACAGCATCAGAATCCATCATTGGCTAGAAATATCCCATCATTCTCACCCTCATACCCATTGACCTTCCCCCTATGTGGTTCCCACATTTCCCATCCGCTGACAGGTGGCTCCAATGTTCTTCAGCATGAAAGACATCTCCTTCTAGCTGTGCATGCCCCATTAAGTCATAAATGGAGTTTTTTCTTAATCTGTGAGGAGTATGAGTATCTGATTATACCTAGAGATGGCATTCATGAGGCTGAACATCTTGTGTCCAGCTGATGTGTCCACCAACTGGACTATCTTTGGAAGAGGAAAGTTGTCATTTGGGCATGTTTTATTCAAATTTTTGAATTCAATGCACATCCTCCACTTTCCATTCTTCTTTTTTACTACAACCACAATTTCCAATCAGATAGGGTAATGCACTTCCCTGATGAATCCTGCTTCCAATAATCTCTAGACTTCTTTGTTAATCTATCAAGCGCAAACCTCCTCATCTTCTGCCTGGCTGACTTATGGGTAAGGTACACCTTCAACTTGTGTAATACGATTGACGAAGCGATCCCAAGTATGTCTAAAATACTTTATGCAAATGTCTTTCAATTATCCTTTAGAAACAGGATCAGGTTTTAGAAGATCTCTGAGGTCCGAGCTTATCATCACAACATTCTTAAGGTTAGATGGATGGATCGAGACCTCTATTGTTTCTTCAATGGGTGGTGCATCTAAGGTCTTTCACTTTTCATGTAATTACTATTGATTATTTTTCTTTTTGAAGATGGTCAGGTAGAAGCTTCTGGCCACAACTTGATCCCCATAAATCTCCAGTATCCATTTTACTAAGTAGTTTTCCACATTGAGACAAATTATTAGGGCGTCATCTTAGGGGTAATATATACCCTGACCATATCTTCATCCGTGAATGCTATTCTTGGGATGGGCTTAGTCTAAGGTACCTTACTAAATAAAAAGATAGGCAAACATACAGCTCTAATATGCATTGTCCTTGTTGTGTCTGATCATGTGCACTACCCTCTTAGATTTACCTCATGGATCACGTGTACTACCCTCTTATCTATGTATTCTCCTTGGGGTTTATCCTCATCCTTATTCCTTGGATGCTTACCCACTTATTCTAGGAGATACTCCTTACTTTATCCGAGATTTTGTCTCACGCTTCAGCTTCCAGCAGTCATCTGTCCCCTGACCGTGATCCCTCTGAGAATCGTAATACTTGTAAAGATCTTTTCTTCTCCCCATTTTAGTTTTCAGGCATAGAGGTTTTGGTAGAAGATATTTTACTTCAGTCTGTTAGACTAGCTATTTCAATGTAACAACCAGAGGTGGTAATTTGTTTTCTGGGTAACTCATAGACCCAATCTACTGGTAATGTTGACCCGTGTTTCTTCGATCTCTCATGTCTCATGTCTCTTTATCACTACTATTTTCATTGTTCTTGACCATATATTCATCTTGCATAATAAACTCATTAACCATACTGAGGCATTCTGCTAGCTCATTTGACCTTTAGCGATTACGGTGTCATCGCATTGAATTTTACAAATTTTCTAGTTCTTGAATCTCCTGATGTATTCCCCCAGGGACTGAACTTTCTTCCGAACCATGGTGAAGAAGTCATGCAGTTTCTTAATATTTCTTTTGTTTCTTTTAAACTGTTCGACGAAGAGAGTCAAAAATTAAGAAAAAGAGTTTACAATTAGAGCCTTCAGGCTCCCAAACCAAGTTATCGCGTCCCCTTTCAGGCTTTAAGAAAACTGCAAGCATAATATACCTTCTAGCATGTCAGACATCACCTACTTGTAGATCAAAACATCATTTACTTGTGGATGTCTAATTCAATCACCGCTTGCGGTAGATATCACCTCTATGTCACCTCCAAAGAGGTTCACCTCTTGAAGTTTGAGTTCAACAGCAAGAAGAGAAGATCGATAATGGTGTGCACTCGACATCGATATATTGTCCAGTCTAATATACTCTTATGATCAAGTCAATATAATGATTTGGAGAATGGATTGGACACTAGGAGAATTCAATGTACCTCCATTCCTGATTCTAATCAGGAAAGGAGGATACTCACATATAGTTTCGATAATCAAAATAATTTCTTCTTTAGCTCAATTCTACTCATGGTATTTAGAACCTTCCTTTTAGAGAGGATCCTAGGCTAGTGTTTCCATGTCTACAAAGTTACCATATATGTTCGAGTTGGGTGATAGGCCTTGTCCGTCAAGATGTTCTTGGACCATGACAGAGGTAGACCTCAGACACGCATTATGTATTACACACAAACACCATTAAAGTTAGATTTTACTCTAATTATTCATTATGTATTACTGGATATTAGAAAGTAAATGTTTTGACCAATAAACATAGTTTTTCCTCAAAGAACAATTTGTGTTGATAAATTTAGTTTGAAAATCTATGGGGAGCGAGAGAGGCACCTCGAGGATTTACTCATAAGCTATTGTGTTAATTGATAAACTAAGTAATCATGCCAGTAGGGTAATTGATATATAATGAATAATTTGAGAATGCACAATCATATTTGACAAGATGACGTACTTTCTTCTTTAACTACTTGTAGACAATACTTATACATCCATGAAACTAAATGCCATGCGTGTAAGGGAGAAAAACCACACAGGCTAAAATCCACTTAACAAGATTTCCAAGAAAGGCCCAATACTACTAAGGGAAAGCCCACATTAAGTCCAAACTAGGAACCCTGTACCCTGGACCAACCCTACTAGGACCACGGCCATAATGATGGCCAATGACTCTTCCATGTCTGAGGTCACCATGATGACCGAGGTCCCCTCCAGGATCGATGCCAAGGCCAGATGATGGACGTATCCCTACATATGCTCACACTATTGAGGTCACATGGATGACTGAGGTCCTCCCATGCCTACAAACAGTTGCTCGAGATAACTGAGTTCCATTCTTCGACATCATAAAAATATGATAATCAGTCATACAAGGAAATGATAACGATACAACACCTCTATAAGGCAATCTAAGGTTGTTAAAGAGCTTAAAATCATAACAGAAATATCCTAATTTGGGAAATATTTTCCATAGATATATACATTCCTCATAGGAATAAGGAGGAAGATATATTGAATTAGGATGATTGAATGATACATAAATCATTAGAAATATATGATCACCCCCATTTAAAAAGTAAGCAATGCTCTTTACTGCTAATATACCATAAACACTCTACTGATTTGATCATCGGAGTATAGTAGATGGGGCATCACCTCGGTGTCGTGTCTATTACTTTCATGATCGTTCTTGATTTTTACAGATCCTTAGATGAATCACCGGATGATGCGTGGTGGTCATCTCGACACTATGTGAGTAGATTTTTTGCATCAACTATACGTATATATTTATGTGTTTGTATGCACGCACGTGTATACTCCCTTTTTAATATGCACTAATTTTCAACCATTATTCGTGGAATAAAGGTTTTGATAATGTTAACAAAGCATAAACAAAACCACTTAAGAAGATTTTTGGCCGTTTAAAGCCATTTACGATCATCAATGGTCACTGGACATGGTCTCATGCGCTCCACGCGCTCACCTGCGGTGGTCCTCCTTACTTATTCGCTTCCATCTTGCTGGGTTGACCTACCCGGTCCATAACTAGTCGGTCCATGCTAGGAGCCCACAAGAGCTCCAACTCGTGCCCCATGAAAGGATCCCAAAAGAGATCGTTGTAGTGGGCTACAGAGAATAGATGAAGGCCCACACACGCTCAATGAAGATGACTTAAAAAGTGAATGCGTGACCCGCGCCCCAGCGTGACCCGCGTATCCTAAGCTTTTATGCAGGGGCCTTAGCGCTTTAGATGGTCCAAGTCCTCGCTAAAGTAGCCCATGCGCAGCTCACTCCTGATAAGAGAGCTAAGTTTCATAGCCCAACGTTCGTGCCTTGCAGACCATATGTGCACGCCTAACAAGAAGTACGTACTATGAAGATAGCTCCTATGCACTAGCATCAGTGTCTACGACCACACCCATACAGTAATGAAAATGAGGCAATTATTTTCTTTAGAATTCGAACGAAAACACCGTTTGAGGGAAGATTTATTTGTGTATTATTTATATATTTTATTACTTCTCTAAAATTAATTTACACAATTCCCCTCGATTAATTTGCATTGTTGGATGAGTTCTTAATGTCAGGAGAATAAGGTAGTTATTTCCATCAATATTGTTCAGCATCTCAAAAAAGAGCAAGTTTTAGGATTTAGACTCGGACCACATAGCTCGAACCTGTATTATTTTGGAATTTTTATACTCTCTCAAATTCGAGAGTCACATCGTTGATCTCTATTAAGAATTTGAGGTACGTTATTTATTGTTCATACTCAGTCGTACAATTCTTCTAAAGGATATTTAAAGAGCATTTTAATTTAACATAATGTTAAGTCTGAGCCCCTGATAAGAAATGGGATATAAGTCTCAAAATCTTTGAATTATATCACTACAACACCTTAGCACGAGGCCTATGAGTTGCTTGGGAACGCTCAACATGGGATTGAAAACTAGAAATCAAAAGTATAGTGAATCCCCTAGGAATATATTAATGCACTTAAAGCAGAAAAATGCTCCCATGAGAGAGCAAGCATAATCAAGACTCTAGATGTCACAGATTACACAGAAACTCATACACGAGATATCCGGATAAAAAACCTAAAAGACATTCAGGAACCTGTAACTTCAAGATGGTCACAAGTATAAAAAATCATGATGGTCGATAAGACGCACCCGAGTACACAAGAGGCTCGGATGAAAGACCACATCATCGAGGCCTCCTACTCACCTAAGGTGACTAGGAGAAAAGACTCTGCATAGGGAAAAAACACCACAATAGTATTTCACGGCACCTGAGTACACAAGATGCTCAGATGAAAGACCTCGATAAAGGCCACGATCGCCGAGACCTTCTACTCACCTAAGAAGACTAGAGAAAAGAATATGCATAGGATAAAATGACCATAGTAGTATCTCATGGCGCCCGAGTACATAAGATGCTCAGATTAAAGACCTCAATAAAGGCTATGACTGCCGAGGCCTCCTACTCACCTAAGATGACTAGGAGAAAAGATCATGCATAAGGTAAAAGGACCATAGTAGTATCTCATGACGCCCGAGTACACAAGATGCTCGGATGAAAGACCTCAATAAAGGTCATGACCGTCAAGGCCTCTTACTCAAGTAAGATGACTAAGAGAAAATACCATGCATAAGGCAAAATGACTATGGTAATATTTCGTGGCCCCCGAGTACACAAGATGCTCGGATGAAAGACCTCGATAAAGGCCACGACTGTTGGTTGAGGCCTCCTACTCACCTAAGATGACTAGGAGAAAAGACCTTACATAGGGAAAAAAGGACCATGATAGCACCCGAAGCCATACATATGACTATAACACCCGATGCCACCCAGATGACCATGGGATCCGAAGTCACACAGATGACTATGGTATATGAAGTCACATAGATGACTATGGACGTCATCCAGATGACTATAACTCCTGATGTCACCAGATGACTATAGGATCTAAAGTCACGTAAATGACTATGGTAGCCACAGTCACACATGTGACTATTACATCCGATGTCACCCAGATGACTATGGGAACCAAAGTCACACAGATGACCATGGTATCTGAAGTCACATAGATGATTATGGTCATCACCCAGATGACTATGAGACCCAAACTCACGCAAATGACTATGATACCCTAAGTCACACAGATGGATAAGGTATCCAAAGTTACCCAGATGAGTATGATACCTAAAGTTACCAAGATAACTATAATACCCTACGCCACACAAATGATTAACGTACCCGAAGTTACCCAGATAACTATGGTACCCGGGATCACAATTATAATAACGACATCCTAAGCCACATCGATGACTATGGAACTGAGATTTGACAGAATCTCACAAACCTTAAAGGATCTTGGTACTCTACTAGAGTCGGCTCCAAAGGAGCTCACCGTCAAAGATTCGTCAAATGTGATTCGAACAGATAAGGAAAAAAGGCTCCAAAACCTCCCGTTAGAAAGAGAGAGAGTTAATGACTTAGGTGTGCAGCCACGTCAGTGGACAAAGATGCAACGGCAAGCTAAACAGAGCAATAATTTCATTTCAAGTTAAGAATGTCAAATAGCAAGACCGAATCGAGAGCCACTACTTGATGATATACATTTGTAGAAGCTAAATAATTTCAGTAACTCCCAAATATTTCCAAACCCAGGACGCAAGGATGGGGGCATCCCCCCATAGATACTAAAAAAAGGCCTTCATTCTCTAAGAGAAAAACCTCTCGAGATTCATTAAGGCTAGCTCAAAGACCCTCGTCTTATAAGCTACACTACAAAATCACTATATATTTCTGACAAAGCAACGGACGACTCAGACAGCCGAATCACTACATGACTTGGAGAGACAAAAAAACTCAGACATTGAGTAACGAGATAGAGTCAACAGCCAAAGCATTTAAACCTTTGGTTCTCATCCACGATTTGGTTTTATAAGAATGTGACTCTAGAAGGAAAGAAGAACCCTCATTATGCATGTCATTGAGTGTAATAACTCCATCATCCGCCATGAGACATGAGATACCAAAATAATGTACAGGTTACATGGTTAAGCATGGATCAATATGATAATGTAATGTAGGATTTTGAAAAAATCAAATCCCTAGTCAAATTTACAGTAAAGCAATCCCAGAGGACTAGTCATCTTATCGCCTACACTGAATCAAAAGGAATTCAATCCTAACCACAACTCCTGACGTTGCATTCAGACTAAGATATAAAAATTTAGTTGTGATGACCACCAATCCAACTCAAGCCGCCTGACCCCTAGATTAAAATCATAAGGACTCAAATCCCAATGACTACTCATATCAACTCGCGCAGATATGAACCACAGAGATTCAGGTCCCAAAAATAGTGTCACGTACATTGTTGCATGAGGAAGTACAATATTAATCAAGATGTCAACCTTTTTACCAAGAGTAAAAAAATGAAGAAAACCCACCTCAGACACAAGATACTTTGAGACGCCATCCTGAATTAGCATCAAATGCTTAGATGTTTGGATACAAACTTCACTGCTTAGTGATCCCAACACCATGGCATATGCTTCACATTCGATTAAATGCACATATAGAATCTAGGGTAAAAACTCATAGTTCCCACAAGAGCATACTTCCCGGCTTTAACGCTATGCTTCAGACTCGAGAAATGGGTATACACTATAAGGGAGAAAAAACACTCAGGCTAAAATCCACTTAATAACACTTCCAAGCAAGGCCCAATACTCCTACTCCAGGGGAGGGCCTATATTAAGTCTAAATTAGGGACGTTTTACCATGGACCAACCCTACTAGGACCAAGGCCACAATGATGGGTGATGACTCTTCCATGATTGAGGTCACCATGATGACCGAGGTCCCCTCCACGACTGATGTCATGACCAGTGCGATGGACGTATCCCCACCTATGCTCACACTACCGAGGTCACATGGATGACCGAGGTCCTCCCATGTTGCGACCGCGGGTACTCGAGATAGCCGAGATCAATTCTTTGACACGACAAAAATGTAATAGTTAGTCATACAAGGAAATGAGAACTACACAACACATCTATGAGGCAATCTCAATGTTGTTAAAGAAGATACGATCATCACTGAAATATCATGCTTTTGGGAATATTCTCCATAAATACCTTCATTCCTTATAAGAATAAGGAGGAAATACATTGAACTGGGATGATTGAATGATACATAATCATTATAAATATATGATGACCCCCTATTTAAACGGAAGCAATTCTCCTTACTGCTATTATACTGTAAGCACTCTACTGACTTGATCATCGAAGTGTAGTAGGCGGGACACTATCTCGGTACCCGCCTACTGTTTTCACGATCGTTCTTGCTTTTTACAGATTCTTGAATAAATGATTAAGCAATGCGTGGTGATAATCTCGACAGTAGATGCGGGCATAATTTTCGAATCAACAATTCGTATATATTTGTGTGTACCCGTGCGCCTGTATATTCCCTTTTTAATATGGTTAGTTTTCAACCATGATTCGGAATAAAGGTTTTGATAATGTTGACAAAGCATAAACAAAACCACTTAAGAAGATTCTTTTTTTTTTCGTTTTGCATAAAATTCAAATTCTCTTTTTTTGTTTGACTCATTAACTTAATTGAGAGATGACCGAAATAGCGTTGTAAATCAGCCAAATATAGACACAGTGTAACTGGTTTCTTGATTCTTAATGTCTAATGTTTTTATATTAGCTAAAAAAAATAATTTTAATTGTGGAATTCAATGGAATTTCGGATGAATGCACTGAATGGAAGAAGATGGGGTCTATTTTTGGAATCACAAAGGAAAGTATTTCTTCAAGAGTGAAGGCCATTATTATAAACCCTTGATTAAATTAACATGGATATGTCAGTATGCATCTCTATAAAGCTTTTCATTTATTCATTTATTTATAATGTGTACTATATATATTTAATATCTCATTGATATTTCATATTAGGTATAGCACGCGGTTTGGCTCCTTTTAACAATAAAAAATAAACATATTTCCTTTTCTTCCCTGAATTGTATTGACTTATATCATCATCACCCTTCTCATGATTGCCTTGCTATAGTCTTATATCATTTCTCTTGAGTGTGATTCCTCAAAAGACACAAACTATGCTTGAAATCAACTTACAAATATAGTGCTTTGGTGGAGGTGAAAGTCCATATTTGTATCTTCTCTCATATATTTTCATTTGATCGACACAAACACAGTTTGATAATGTACGTGATTATGGTATCAGTTGGATAAATTTTTAGTACTTTTTTCATTAATTTTCTACTACATGTCTCAAAATATAATTTTTATTTATATTTTGAAGAAAAAAGAATAACTAGACTCTTATCTATAATATGAAGAAAACTCAATACTCCAGGATCAGTATCAGAAATCTTCTGACCGGAGATTACATATATCTCACATTCAAATTTTATTTTATTTATATTTTGATTATTATCACAATCTGAGGTGAGACTAAACTTACTGTCAATTCACAATTATATCAATATTGCAGTACTACATAGAGTTTTTCTCTTTGTATAACTCACATTAATTTGATATCAATAAATAGAGTACTAGGGATGTTAGAAAAGAAAAGAGAGAGCACACCTAAATGCTGATATGAAATGGTAGATATAATTAATATGATTGAACATCCCAATAAAAATCCATGATATGATTAGTTTTGTGTGTTGATGAGTTTGAATATTCAATAAAATGGAAGCCAACAAAGGGATTTGGCCACCAAGAGCCAAAGAAACAAAAAGCTTGGATTTGTGGAGAGAACTTTCTGTTTACCTATCATCATATTTAAATTCTAGTGCCACAACCATTTGAAAATTTGTATGAAAATAAAGCACCTTTTCCTCTTCACTCACACTAGATCGATGCCCATTATTTCATTATAGAACTCCATACGCTCAATTATAGATGTGTAAAATAACTCTAATCTCTATGCCCAACTTCATTTATTATATCAAGATCAGAGGTTTAAGTTTGACATTCATTTACAGTACAATTTATTTTGATAAATTATGTGACAAGTTGGGTACTAGCTAGAGATTATTCTAACTTCTAGATAATGTTAATTATTGTTGTAAGTTCCTAATGATTGCGAATCGGGTAGCACGTGTGGTCCATTTGAGTGCTAAATTTGGGCTTTCGATTAGTCAAAATTAATTATTTTACAACATAATTGAGATTAAGTGGAGATGAATGAATCCAAATGAGAAAATGTTTCAACGGCTTTCATGGTATGATATCAACATATATGTTGTTTCAAAGTTGAATTTGACCTTAATTAACTAGTGCTTCATATAGATCTGTATCGTCTAAAGTTTGAAAATAAGAACTCCACCATCGATGAGAGAAATTATTAGACCTGTAAAGTTTGTATTTACTGTTGATTTGATTGTTAAAATTTTAATTTGTTAACTTGATCCATGAGCTTTCAAATTTATTAGCACCCAACCTAGAGACCACGCTAGTTAGACCTGGTCTTTTTCGTCCAACAGCTATTTTAGGCCTATTGTAGAATTTGTGCTTAATGAACATGTTGATCTTACCAGTTTAGAGCTGAACTGGCTGAGAATTGAATATGGAGTTGCTATGATTGAACTTAACTTAGCTTATGGTTGCGTTCGGAACTTGAACTTGAGTGCAGGATTGGTGTCTGCTCTCCCTCCTTGCTCGTTGATTCTTTGTTAGCTATATGCTGCTGGGGTGGTTTATTGTGACGTATCTCAGTTGAGAGCTTTTCTACTTTTTTGTTAATCTAGGTTTTACCCTTCTTTGAAATATGCTGGACAGAACGACACGTGATGAAAATAATGTAATTACTTTTATTATGACACCAAGCACTCATTAGTTTTATAACAACCAAGACATATAGGCTTTCTTTACACGACCACAACACACTACACTACTCGCACCCTAACTCACACTCACTATATTACTTCTTTGGAACACTCACTTGAACACACTTATTTTAGTCACACACTTGGACACACACACATAAAAGACCAAATGTCCTATTTATAGGCTTCTAAGTCGGTTAGTAACCGACTTTGCCAAAGTGGTACAAAAATCTAAAACATGGGATTAAGCCCAATGCTAGAAGTTTTTAGCTCCTTCACTTAGAGGTGGTGCTGCCTCTAAGCCCAATGCTAGAAATTTCTAGCTCCTTCACTTAGAGGTGGTGCTGCCTCTACAATTCTCCCTTCAGCACCGACTCATTTTTCCTCTTTCGCATGCTTAGTTGTTCACTTAACTTATGAAACCTTGTAGTGTTGAGTACTTAAGTGAACAAGACTGCTATTTGATCTTCACTCTTCACTTGGTGCATCTCCAGTTCCTGATAATGCATCTCCACATGCTTCGTTTGGGCATGGAAAACTAGATTATCTGCTAGAGGAATAGCAGACTGATGTAGGTCCTTCATCAGTTGCATTAGCCATATACTCTCCTAAGATGCCATTGATGCTACTTTATACTCTACTTTCGTGGTTGATAAGGACACCGGTTGACTTTTGCTATACCAAGATACAACTCCAGATCCAAGCTTGAACACATATTCAGTTGTTGATCAACGGGCATCATGATCTCCAATATAACTAGCATCGTAATATCCAGCTATCTTAAACACATCACCTTTCTTATATAAGAGACCATAGTCAATAGTATCTTTAACGTACCTCAATATTCGTCGTACTATTTCCAAATGATGTTTTTTGGGATGTTGCATATATCGACTCACTATGCCAACTGCATGTGAAATATTTGGTCGAGTTAATGTTAGGTAAATCAGACTACCAACTAGTTATCGATACATTGCCCCATCTTGTAAATTCTTGCCTTCATGAGCATATAACTTGGCATTGACTTCCATAGGTGTTGAAATGGGCTTGCACTCAACCATTCTGAACCTTTACAATAAGTCCTTTACGTACTTTTATTGTCAGAGAAATAAACCTTCCTTAGTTTGATTAACTTCTAATCCGAGGAAGTGTTTCAATTCTCCAAGCTCCTTCAATTGAAAGCGAACAAATAAGTTCTCCTTCATTTGACAAATTTGTAATTCAACATCATTTGTGATGATGAGATCATCCACATATACCAGTACAACCGCGATTTTTGCTTATTTTACCTTAACGTATAAGCTTGAATCCTCATGCACCATGACATATCCACTGTCCACTAAGAACTCACACTACTACAAAATGGGGCTTAGATGACGGTGAAAACCCGTCATCAAAACCCATTAATGATAGGGATACGACTGTCATATACCCAGGTGACATCTCAAGTATTGAAAAAAATTGTCAATATAGGCCGGCCGTGAAATCCAGTTAGTTGTCGGGGAATCCCCGTCAACATAAGTTACCGCAAAAAGCAATTAGATGAAGGGGATTTCCATCATTTAATAGCCGAATTATTTTAAAAAACTGTCATGGAAAGGCTAGCCTTTTCATGGCAGCTTCTTTCATTACTGGGTGAAGGCACAGGCAATGTTGTTATTTGAAGTAGTTTATAAGAATATACATATAATAGGAGTTATATTATATATATATATAAAGTAAAACATCAATTGTAGTTATATATATATATATATATATATATATATATAAAGTAAAACATCAATTGTAGTTTTATGTACAAGAGCCCATAGCCCATTCCTGTTTTAAACAATTACGAATAGCAAAATTGGTTATTGAACATCAAAAATAAAAAACTATAAAATTCATCAGACAAGCAAGCAAGGGGAAAGGAAAATAAAAAGTACATTAGGCTCTTTGCATCTTTATCGTTAAAGTGATGTTTATTCATCAAGAGAAGAATCCTCACCTGAAAGTTACAGGAGATCAGTTGAAGACTTCTGAAGGTCCGTATGTTGTTGTTCCTACAAATGTACAAGCCTTATCATCTGAAAAGGATACCAGTTACAGAATATAATGTAAAACCAGACACAAAGAATTTGATGATCATAAGAAAAATACCCAGACACGGCCGTTTAATCCAACTGCAATCTCAAAGGATAGTTTCTTCCCTAACGAGTCAAGAACCGACATGTTGGTGAGCTAAGTAGCCTAAAAGAAGATGAAATCAAAGATAATCTATCACACTTCAAGCTATACAAAAGAAAAGTGTTTAGATAACATGAGCAATCTTAGTACTTAAAATAGATTTACAGTGAAGGGAAGGACAAATCCTACAATCTTGATAAGCCAGTAGAACATTCAAGTATTAGTACATAAAATGAAAATTATTTTCGTATCAGTAAGAAGATAAAAAAGCTGGAAATAATTACTCATCATGATGGATATAATGAAGGATAAAGAGGCTAACCAAATATGATCTTATTCATTTTTTAGCCAAACTCCCAAAGCAATAGTTGAAAGGTAATTCAAACTGAAAAATTAGTACATCGGTTTCAAACCTCCCATTGGTCATTTCCATAGCTTCTTTAAGCATGGATATGTCAACATCGCCATTTGGTAATGGTACTGCCATATTATCCAACATTATTCGAGTCAAATAAGTCTTTGTTTTGGAAGCATAATCCAATACGTCTTTTATTTCTTCAAATGTTCTGGTTTCAACCTGCACAAGAACAAAAATTTACCAACCAAAATGAATGGTTTCTGATGTGAGATCCTCTAATGAATTAAGAAAACAAGCTCAGTGCAAGAGTTCATCTAATAGAATGCAAGACATACTTACACAATAAATAGGAGAAGATTGGACAAGTACACATGAGCACGCGTATACGCACACACACGCAGAGAGTAATAAAACAATTAACAAACTTAAATAGCATGGCAAGATAAACTACAAAATATATATACTAAAAGGTAATTTAAATTTGGCAACAAAAGTTTCTTGAGTTGGACAATAAAAGTATGGTTTTGTCCACAAATTTATTAACATAAACATAAGAAAATTTTAAACAAAAAATAAAGGAAGAAAAGATGCAAAATAACCCTTAAAGGTTGAGGTTACTACCTCAACATCCAGTTTAAGGTTTCTTTGTTCTAGATACGAGTCAACTGATTTAAGAGCATTTGTGATGCCTCCTGCTATTGATATATGATTGTCTTTTATCTGTACCATATCAAACAAACTCAATTTGTGATTCTGACCTCCTCCAATCAATACCTAAAAAGTACTAGTTCAGTTAAATTTTGTGGGAAAAAGTAGGAAGAATATATCACTGAAAATATAATCAAGGATGTGATATACACCGCCCATTTATCCACCAGTGTAAACCTAGAGCAGTTTTTCTAGTTTCCAGAATATATGCAGGGCGTTCAGCATCTGCCATTGCCTGCAAAATGATGCATGTCATAAATCTCTCCCTCACACATCTAACAATAGATTTCATTAGATATTTTTTTATGAATAATATGGTTAAAAATTTAAGTTCATTGTTTAAAAAAAGGTCAAGAAACTTTATGTAATATCTCTCTCCATCATACAACATTTTGTCTATACGAAACTGGAATTTGTATTGACAAAAAGGAGATACAAGAAAACTAATAAAGGATATGAAATGTAACGGGACTCTAAAAAATATAGTTACCTATACAAAAAGGTTAGAAATCCTGATGAATTAGAAAAAAAGAGATTGAATTGAAATCTTTAGTAGTTGACACCCAAATAACGACTTGAAATTTAGTTCTATTCCAATTATTTTCCTACACTTCAAAGGAATCTTCAAAATTTCTTATTTCTCTCTATCTAGATAATCAAACTAATGGTTAAAAACACTGAGCTAAAGAAGATCATTCAAGAGGTCTTCATAATTAAGACTTATAATCCAAGCTAGAAAATAACTCAAAATGTCTTCACCAGCTCTACCAAATAATATACATGTATGAGGAGACACATGAGATAGGAAATCTCCTTTGTAACAAATCATGAGTGTTAATCAAACATTTTAAATGAATTTTAACCTTGTAAATCATTATTATAAAAGTGCACGTCCTTGAAGCAAGTTATGATTTATGACATATATGATAAGCATTCTAGAAATGTAAGTTATCCCCAACTTTAACAATAGGACACTAGGCTCTCATATAAATAGCAGCAGTCTCAACTCTGACCTCCATGAGAATCAAAATTCTTGGCCATCAACATCTATTTATGGAGATGTAATAGATTATCCTTCCAAATGGATCCAGATTATCCTTCCAAATGGATCCACCCATCATAATACGTGTTCAATGAAATGAATTAATGCACGTAAAAAAAAATGCTCCAGGTGGTGGATCATAACACTAATTTCTTGATTAAATTCAAAATTTTAAATTGATACATGAATACCTTTGTCAGAGTTTCTATTCCACTCATTCTCTGTATAAAATTTAGCATTACTCTTTCAACCAGAACTATATTTTTTGCTCGCCCTGCACATGATTATTGGTACAGTTACCCATTTAATTCTACAAATACTAATCAAAGATACTTGTATTTACCAGAAATTGTTCCAAACTCTAGTCCCTTGTTAACATAATCTCCATCCTTCCAGTTCCATTGGACCTGATATTCAGATGTGCACAAAATGAGCAAGAATACAAACTGTACAAACAATTCCTTGCAAACAACAAACAATCTTGGTACTTTGAGGGAAGGATCAATATCATGAAATACCATTTCTGCAAGGTTGATACCAGCAGCAACACCATCCTCCTTTGCTAGAAAATGTGCTTCTACCTCCATGTCGGATGGAATATTGGCCATGGATGTCACATCAACTATCAACGAAGTAGATATATTGCTCTAAGCATATATGTTATACATGTGATCAATATAAATGCATCATTAACAAGTGTGACAGAATCTATACCAATACTGGCAGAGTCCTCTTCAAGTGCTAACTTGATTATGCCTTTTAAATCATAGGTAGGATGCGAGGGCGGCTTCACTATCATGGACGCAAAAGATGTTCCAAGATCACTTGCCTACCTCAACAGTAAGGGACTCAACGGATTCACTGTCATGGCGGCAACAGTAAGAGGCTCAACAAGAGCAAATGAATTGGAGCAGACCCATGTCCAGAAATTGAGAACACAAATCCTAATAGAATCAGAAAAACTCAAAAGTCACCAAATCAGACAATCACTCAAATCAGAGAAGAATTTGAGAATGAAACTCTTACCTCTGTTCTTTGAGACCCTAGCTCGATGGATGTGATGACAAGACTCATGACCCTAGCTCTTTGTTCTTTAGGACCCTAGCTCGACGGCTCTAGTAATGAGGCTCTCAACCCTATCTCTCTTCTTCAGAATCTTAGCTTGGTGGTTGTGGCGACCACGATTGTGAACCTAGATCCGCTCTTCAGTGGTTGTGGGGATGAAGCTCGCAACCCCAGCTCTCTGTTCCTCGATGGTTGTCATGACCAAAACACAACCCCAACTCGGGGGTCTCTACCGATGGTTGTGCTGACGATCTCGAAAGAAGCTGATCAATAACCCTTGTTTTTTTATTTTTGAGAGAGAGAGAGAGAGAGATGGAGTTGAGGGAGAGGCTGTGGAAATTGGTTTAGATTAGGGTTATCAGATGGCATTTTGGTAATAATGAGAAAGTAAAAATAATTGAATTAAAAGAGTTAATAGTTTTGGATAGATTTAAGAATTGCCTGTCATTATAGGTAAGTATAGGATGACATGTTATTTAAAACCTGTCATAATATCAAAAAGTAAAAAAAAACCATTTCCACACCTATTTTTCAATGACAGGTTTAAGAGACATGTCATCACAACCATTACCATGCTGTCATTAAAGCCCATATTTGTAGTAGTGTCAGTAATCTTACCATACCATGCTCTTGGGGTCAGCTTCAATCCATAGAGTGTCTTTCTCAGTTTACATACATAGTCAAGATGAGATTTATCCTCGAACCCTCTTGGATTGGACCATATATATTTCCCGATCTAGTTCTCCATGTAGAAAGGCATTCTTCACATCCATATGCTATAGTCTCGAGTCTTTTCTTGCTGTGACTACTAGCAGGGTCCAAACTGTTGTGATCTTGGCAATCAGGCTAAATGTCTCATCATAATCTAGCCCATATTGTTGAGAGAATCCTCGAGCTACTAGTCGAGCATTATATCTCTCAATTGTTCCATTTGGAAGAGTTTTCACCTTGTAAACCCATTTGCACGATATGGGTTTCACTCCCCTTGGCTTTGGCACCAACTCCCAAGTTTGATTCTTCATTGGAGCATTTATCTCTTTATCAATGGATTCTAACCACTTGGTGCTCTGATACGCCTCTTCATATATATTTGGTTCTCTGAAGCTTTCTTCTTTAGCTATTGCGGTGTTTGGATACTTGGGATTCAGTTTTTGTATTCTTGTTGATCTTCAAAGCTCTGGACTTGCTGCTTCTAGTTGCCTATCATTCACATTGCCTGTTGCTCTTCGATGCACTCCTGTTTGTCAGGGACTCTGTGTTGTCTCATCCTCAATATTATCTTCTTTGCTTGGTTCTTCTTCAGCCACTTCTGAAGTTTATTGTATATCAACAACTGGCTCCTCAATCTTCTTTGTAAATTGTCTTCTATTTCCATCAAATCCGGTAACTCTTCCACCATTTCCTTTGGTTATCGTATCCTACAAAGATACACTATATTGCCTTCTTATCAAACTTGCTACATAGATGACTTGGCACAAACACGTAGCACATACAACCGAAGACGCGAAAGTGACTAACTGCAGGTTTATAACAACACAGTTTCTCAAAATGTGAAACAAACCCTAACTTGGGTTAGGGAAGTCTGTTAATCACATGAGCAACTGTCCTCACACATTCTGCCCAAAATCTTCCTGGCATTCTTTACATGTAACATGCTTCGACATGTTGCTGCAAGATGACGATTCTTCCACTTAGCTACTCCATTTTATTGTGGTGTATTTGTACATGTATATTGGTGGCGTATGTGACATTCTCGCAGATACTTAAAAAATTTCTGATGTGTATTCACCGCCATTGTCTGTTCGTAGGCATTGAATCTTCATGTCGACTTCTCCTTCTACCATTTCTTTGAATTCCATAAACTTTGAGAACGTTTCAGATTTTTCTTTCATAAAGAAGACCTACATGTACCATGAGAAGTCATCAATGAATGTAACCATGTACATCATACCACTGATTAATGGATGCTTAACTCACCTGAATACGATAGAATGGATAAGCTCCAATGGTGCCTTTGCTATAAACTTTACATGTTCATACGATAATTGATGCGCCTTTCAACATCGAGTCGAGGAAGACCTTTCAACATAGACTTCATCATTATCTTGAGTTTATGATATGGCACATGTAGACAAGATCTAAATGTCATCCATCCATCGTTGGTGTTTCAAAGATCTTAAGGTCTATGTATACCTTAACATCATGGGGACTGAATACATCGTGGTTACCTGAATCAGTAAGTTACGTCACTGATAGCATATTTTTCTTCATTCTAGGTACATGATAGACATCCTGGAATTGTACTTTGTCAGAATTAAATCGTGGCACGATTATTGTTTTACTGATATGGGCGATCAGAAATATTGAGTTGTTAGCTCTGACAACCACGCTACCTCATTTATACTTGATCATGTTTGCATCTTCTCTTTGTCTCCTGCCATATGATTTGAGTATACTGAGTTAACTATCCAATCATTTTCATATTCGATTGAGCCACAAACACTAGCCGTCAGAGCTACTTCTTCTTCTTCTACAGCAAAAGAGGCTTCAACGTCTCATTCACCATCGCTCGTTCGTTCGGCACTTGACATGACTGCATTGCTCGCTGCTGTTTTCTTCTTCGACTAGTAGTCTTAAGCCATATGGCCCTTATTTTGGCAATTATATCATTTTCCACCAAATATTCTATGTTGTCGAAGTTGACCACTCATGTTGTCTTTCTTCTGTGCTCCCCCTTATTGAGGACTTCCATGTCGACTATCTTGGTCATCGTTTTTCTTCATTCTTCTATGAGTGTTTTTTATTGGTCGACCTTTGCTATTATTGTTAAAGAGTGATTCATCCTCATTCATGGATGAGGCTACAGAAATTTGCCTAGCTAATGCTTCCTGATCAGCTAGCAAATTTTTAAACTCCACAAGAAATGGTTGGGTTGACCAACCTTGTATAGTAGTAATAAAACCTCTATACTCTCGCCTCAATGCATGAATAATTATTCTTCTAATTCTAGAATCCAACATGCCAGTAGAAGAGTCTACTAATGTAGAGATTTCATGACAGATAGACTTTACCTTAATAAAATATTGGCTTATAGTCATGTCACGTTGTATGATTGAGAGAAGCTCATTCCTCAAAAGTTACAGCTTGCATCATTCTTCTTTGAGAACAGCGCAATAAAGGTTTCCACGCTTCCTTACATGTGTTTGCTTGTCTGATGTGCTCCTTCATTTCTTCCTCAATTGTGGTCCTGATGGAACACATTGCCTTTTCACCACCACTCATAATATCCCAGAAGCCTTGCCTTTGAAGATACGACTCTATATACATCAACCACGTGCTATAATTTTAGTTGATGTGTGCAAAAGATATCAAAGATAAAGTCCTCTGTTTTTCTCATGTTTTCATATTATAAGTACAATGTAAGCTTGAAGAGAACACTCACCTACTGACTATATCTTTGATATCTTTTTCACAACCAAGTATTTAGTTGTGTGCAAAAGATATCAATGATATAGTCAGTAGATGAGTGTTCTCTCTATGCTTACATTGTACTTATAATATGAAAATAGAAGCAAACAGATGACTTACACAGAGAGAGAGAAGATAGAGAAATACTTGTATTTAATTACCAAAAAGTTAATCATCTTTACACTTATAGTGAGTATGTTTACATAAAGGATTAGCTCATTAATAAATAATTATAAGATAACAACTTAGTAAACTGAAGTTAACTGAATTAGGTTTAGCTCATCAACTTATATAGCAAGCTTACGTTGGATGACTTTGCTAGGTTGATTATGAACAGTGCCATCCCTATCAAGCGAAAGGGGGAAGATGCCACCTGGAACTTGGTCTTAAGATATAAAAAATGTGCTTCTAGAATAGATTTGGTTAAGACATCAGCTGTTTTATGACATGAAGGTGCAAAATGAACTTCAAGTTGTCTATTGAGTATGTTATCATGTATAAAATGAAGATCAATCTCCATATGTTTCATACATGCATGGAGAACTGGATTGACAACTAGTGATGTAGCAGTCATGTTGTCACACCATAATGGGACTCTGAGATAAAGGGTTATGTAATTCAGTGAGGAGAGATCGAATCCATGCAAGTTCAGTATCTTGTTTGAGTATGCATGATATTCACTATATGTACTAGAGCAACCAATTACTGGTTGCTTCTTTGAGGAGCATGAAGTGAGTGAATTTTCCAAAAACATTACATAGCCATATATTGATCTTCGATCATCTAGATTGGATGTCCAATTAGCATCAGTATAGGTAGAAGTGTAAGTGTTGCAGCTGGTTTTATTAGAATACGGTCATAGATGGAGCCTTTTAGATATCTAAGATGACGTTTGCAAGCTTGTAAGTGTGTAATGGTAGGTTGTGAACAAATTAACTCAATTTAGTAACAATGTAAGCCACATATGGTCTTGTTAAAATGAGATATTGTAAGGCTCCCAGGGTGCTTCTGTACAGTGTTGTATATGTGAAAGGACCTGATGAATCATGATGCAATTTTATAGAGACATTTGTTGGAGTAGCACATGGTTTGGCTTGCACCATGTTGGTTATTGGGGAAAATAAGTGGGATATCCTACTTGAGAGAGATAAAAACCATTTTGACTTCTAATTACCTTCATTCCAAGAAAATGATGTCTATGCCTTAAATTATTCAAAGAAAAGTTTTGATTTAAGTTCACCGATGAGTTTATGAATCATTTTGATAACATTTTATATGACAAGGATATCATCAACATACACTAGTAATATAATTGTGGACATTTTCTCTTGAAGTACAAATAATGATGTGTTTAAGCTTGTGTTATGAAAGCCATATTGCAGTAGTGTTGTTTTAAGTCTGTCATATCATGCCCAGAGGCTTATTTAAGCCCATAAAGTGCCTTATTTAGCTTGCACACATGATCAGTGAAAGTTTTGCTAATGTACCCTTGAGTTTGAATCATGTACATAGATTCACCAAGCTTTCCATATAGGAAAGCATTATTCACATCTAGTTAGTGGACTTCCCAATTGAATGATGCTGCTAAGGTCAAGACTATCTTGATTGTCAGGGGTTTGACAACTAGAGAGATGTCTTAGTATAATCAAGACCAGGGGTTTGATGGAACCCCTCGACTATCAATATGGCTTTGTGCCTTTGTACACTCTTATCTGCATTGTATTTTAGCTTGAATATACATCTATTGCCTATCAGATTCATCGTGTGATAGTAGAAAACCAAATCCCATGTTTCATTCAGCAATAAAGCCTTATATTATACATCCATTACATATTTCCATTTATGATTATTTAAAGCTTGAGCAAAAGTGGTAGGTTCTTATAAGCTAGGGTCTAAGGATATTTGGTGTTTGGATGTGAGAAAGGCCTTAGGTTTAAGAGATCTTGTTTTGAGGCTAGTGATCATATGATGTAGAGCTTGGGTGTGGTAGATTTTTACTGGTGTGGGGTTTGGTTTTTTAGTGGCAACTACTGGTGAGTTTGGCTGAGTGTTAGAAGATGAGGATGCTAAAGGAACTTGTATGACAAGTATAGTTGATTTAGAAACAGAATAATGACATGAGGTAATATTACACATGTTTTGGGAATGAAATAGGTTACTTGAGAAGTTCATTTGCTCAAGTGAGGCTTGATGGGGTTCTGAAGCTTAAACTGATGAATGAAGAGAAATGACTACATTAACATTTTGATAAGGGCCAAATTAGAAATGAGCACCTGAAAGGTTAGTAGATGCAGAAGATTTTGTATTAAGTGACATGAATCCTATACAGAAAGGAAAGTGTGACACATTAAAAATGACATTTATAGCTATGTAAACTCTACCAAATAGATGCAAACATAGGTATCCTTTATGAGACATAGAATAGCCAATAAACACACATAAAGTGCTTCAGAGTTGAAGTTTATTTCTATGTTAAGGTCTGAGGTGGGGGTGGCATAACCAAAAGGTTTTAGAGAGTTGTAGTTAGGTAATTTACCAAAGAGGGTTTGATAGGGTGAAAACTAGATAACACAGTGGTGGGAATTTTATTTATCAAATAGATAGAAGTATGAAAAGCTTGCCACAAAAAATATGTTGGTATAGAAGCTTGAGCCATGACTGTGAGTCTTGTTTCAGTGATATGTTAATGTTTTCTCTCAGCCCTCTCATTTTGATTGTGTGCATGAGGGCAGGAATGTCTAAATTGAACCTCATGATCAGACAGAAATTTTGAGGAGGCTCTATATTCCCCTCCCCAATCTGACAATATTGTCTTTAGTTTTGTAGAAAATTGGTTTTCAGCTAGAGTTTTGAACTGAATAAAGGTTTTGAAGGCCTCTGATTTAAGTTTGAGGGGAAAATCCATGAGCATCTTCTGTAATCATCAAGAAACAAGATGTAATATCTAAAACTTTCAAGAGAATGCACTGGTGAGGGACTCCATAGGTTTGTGTGGACTAATTCCAGTTGCTTCGTGGGGTGTGACAGTAGTTAGAGTAATGTTGATCATGGATTTTTTCTTGAGGGCAAGCATTATAGAAGGAAATTGATTTACCAGGGACTCTTATATCACGCTGATTTAATATTTGAAAGACTAGTTAGCATTGTTCAGAGTAGTTGGTAAGCATGCTTTTTCATTAGAATTGAAGAACTTATTTCATGTTCAGTGTTTACAGAAGGAAAATATAAACTATCATTTTTATTCACATATTTACATCACTCAAATGAGTTAGAGCTAGCAGTATGATCACACTTGACAAAATCACAAACGGGCTTCGAAAAGGAAACTTTAGAACAATTGACATTATCTTTACTAGAATTCTCAGAAGAAGAAGACTTTGAATCAATGAGTTGACATATTAATGCTGCCACTCTTTTCCGTCCATGCTTCATCAATTCATACAGAACTCCTTTAAGCCTTCCTTTGAAAAGAACCTTCTTGGTTGCTTCGCCATTGACAAAACAAACAATTGAATGAAACTCAATGAATAAATGATTGTCTTTGGTTAGTTGGGAAGCACTAATCAAATTCTTTTTTATACTAGGTACGCTAAGCATGGATTCAGTTTTAAAAGCAATGATTTATAAGGTGCAGGGTGGAAAGATGATGCTATATGACTTGTCAGTAAAGATTTACTATCACATACCACAAGCTTCTCCTTGCCATTTTCGTGTGCCCAAAAGCCCGCCCGGTTTATGAGCCCCTTTCCGATTCCCTCACCCAATCCCATGAGAAGCAAGCCTAGAGGGCCTTGCCTTAACCTGTCCCCATTAAAAATCTATAGGAGCAAATCTTGCTTACTGATAGGATTACCTGCTACTGCCAAACCACCAATAACGTTTCTCATCTTGTCATAGTAGTCAGCTACTAATTGACCTCATTTCTTCATTGTTTGCATCATGTTATTCATCTGCAACATCCTAGCGTTTGATTGATTGGAGAAACTCATTTGAAAGCTTGCCATATCTCTTGAATGATTGTATTGAAGGATTGTCCTAAGAATCCTCTCAGCCATCGACGATCTCAACCAATTGAAAAGAAACTGATCGTTCCTAATCCAGGTAATATATTGAGGATTAATACTCCCATCAATTAATTTTTGAGGTGGTTTTTCACAGAAACTAAACAAATATTCATCTAATTAATGACCTATTACTGCAGGTACAATTTGAGACTTCCAAAGCATAAAATTGTCTCTATCTAATATGATCAACAAAGAAGAATTCGGTGTAGGATTAAAGGATTGCAACGAAGAACAGTTTGCACATGTATTGTTCTTTGTGTTTGCACTTGATTCGGTAGCCATTATTGTAGCTTCGAGCTAACTATCTTCACCTTCTGCTTTGATACCAAGTTATAATCTGAAAATAGGGGCAAATAGATGACTATGCAGAGAGAGAAGACAGAGAAATACTTTTATTCAATTATCAAGAAGTTAATATTCTTTACACTTATATTGAGTATATATACATAAAAGGTTAGCTCACTAACAGATAATTATAAGATAAAATCTTTGTTAACCAAAGCTAACTGAATTAGGTTTAGCTCATCAACTTGTATGACAAGCTTATGTGTACATCAGCTTATTGATTATGACCACTGTCATTTCTTAAGTCAACTGGCTGCTCTGGTTAAGTCTAAGTTGTTCGGGGTCCTTAGGCATTCTGTTCTGTTAAAGCTTAGGGTTTAAGGTGGCTTTACATTCCTCTTTTGAACCTTCAATATAAAACAAGTTTCAATAGAGTCAAGCTTATGAAATATTTTGCTTTTTGATTTGTTGTTAAATGCTCTTAGTTTAAACATGTTTGTTTTCAGCGTTGTTGTGAACTTGGAAGGTTCTATTTCACTTCTAGGTTTGATCCCTTAGCTGTTGGTCTTTTAATTTATTGTATTGTGTATTTTCTATTTTTTGTTATAATATACTTTTCTTTAACAAAAAAATTCTCAATATCCATGAGCAGTTTCTGTTATCACCTTACATAGTCCATTTAGGTAAGGCAAAACCATGTCATTTTCTTATTTAAAGACTAGGAAACTCAAGACGTTTCGTTAAAAAAAAAAAAGATTTTTCCCTAATTTCTCACATAAACAGTTAATGGATGGTGAGGCCAGGTGCCTTAGTTGCTTAATGATGTATATAAGTCAGGATCAAATTCTTGCAAAACAATTACAGAGATCGAATTGTTAAAACTAAAACTCGAAGGACTATATTTACAACTAATGTGAGTGTTCTCTCAATAACCAACTAATGTGAGTGTTCTCTCAATAAAGAAAATAATTAGTGGCCCCAAGTAGATAGTGATTAAATTTATAAAGTAAAATTTGCAGTTAGCCAAACCATGTCGATATATATATATATATATATCCTTTACAACGACTACTTTTGCAAATTAAATTGAGGGAATATATCATAGAGAAAATGAGGGAAGAAAAAGGTTAAAAGATTAAACTTTTTTAACTGCTAAATTAATGATGAGAATGGGCACATCAATATAATTGTTAATTCAAAGAGATGGGCTCTAAAAATTCTAAATAATTGTATACGTTTTTTGTGTGTATTTTTTTTTCTTATATTAGGAACTTCTTTTGAAAACTTTCTTGTCCGATGTAACCCCTATAAAAGAAATGAGAGAGCGTAAAAGATTCTTGAATGTGTGTAGTCAATCAAATTATGGAATATTTATTTCTAATTAGATTATCTTTAGGTTCTACAGGTCCCTACAACCCACTCCCTGAAAACTAATAGTAGGTTATATTTATTCTCTTTTAGTTTATGTAAAAAAAAATGTTATCAAGTCCATTCCATTTCATGGAATTCCATATTGATGAATAATCAGTCTTTAGGTAAAAAAAAAGATAATTAAATTATTAAACTAGTATTTTCAAAGAATATGAACAAATTTTAACCTTTCGATTGGAATTCCAAGTTTTCCGGCTTAGAACTTTGCATTCTATCAGGAAATGAACCTCTAGACCTATTTTTTATGTTAAAGTTATAAATTATATGAAAAGTGAGAGCTATGTACTACGACTCGAAAGGTTCACAATTTTATAATATAAATTTGACGCTTAATTATTGTTTAACTTATATTGTGTCTATTTACGTGATGAATTTTGATTCGGATTGAATATATGAATGGAGAATCGTTTAATCATCCAAGAAGTCTTGAGAACGTAAAGGTCTAGCGTAGAGGAAAAGATGAGCATCCTCAGTGACCAAGACAGTGACAACCGCCGGTAAACGCACCTCTTTGAGGTTGTCAAATGAGGTACTCATCATGGTGTTAGCTATGACGATTTGTCATATGAAGCGTAATGAGTGAGAGAGAGAGACACAATGCTCAATGGTAAATGTTTGTTTAAATATAAAAATATATAGTCCCCCTCAATAGGAGTGTTATGCCTCTTTATATAGAGAATGAGGGCTAAACCCTACTTTGTGATGGTCAATGAGTGATTATCAAGTATATATAGAGGTCAACGAATAGAACGTTGTCATGTGCCTCTAGGTTCATCCTCAATGAGAGGACAACTCGTCTAAAATCTACTCAGGTGGTCGTGGCGTGCGCACCGACACAACGATCACTACAAGAAATATAACATTCTACAAGAGGCGGATATCCCCATGAAAAGTAATCTACAAGGATCATGTGGCACCTGTGACAGTCCCTCCTATTAAAAGTCCACGTTTTTCGCGATGCGCAACGCCTCCTGTGAAGACCCCCTGTGGTTTCTCACTTTTTATAAGATTTTTCGAATCCTGTAGAACGTTATTTAATGAGGTTTTATGACTCATGTTACTTTTATTCAATATGTATTTTTGTATCCTATTAAATTAGATACAATAAACTTTTTTGAACCTCATTGAAATAGTTTTTTATTATAAATTATATCTCTTATAAATAATTTTTTCTAACATTTTATAAATGCTATTTTTTTTACAATCAATTTATACACACATGTTTACATACCTATTTAAGCATTCAAAATTAATACATTACTAGACTAAAAAATATTCATACATCATTTTATTTTCATAAAATATCATCCAAAAGTATCATAAAAAGTATTAGTACTTAGTTAGTCTACTAAAACAATAATATCATCATTCGTTTCAAAAAATAAAAAGTATTTAAAAGTTTCACAGACGCTACAAAATAATTTTAAATTTTCACTGACAGTTTCAGATTTCAACTCCTCAAATTTTGATGCCATGTTCAAAAGCCTTGAGTGATTGTATATCCTGCATTTTAAAGAAAATAGTCACTGTACTTGTTTAAATTTCTCACAACTAATATACAATAAATTTAAAATACCATGAATTCTCCAATGAAGTTTTATTTTCACAAATTACAAAAGGAATATAATGAATTGAATCCAATGTCATATGAATGTAAAATTAAGAAAATATAAATACTAATTCTCAAGTGCTTTTAGATTTCTCATATCACATTTTTTATCAGAAAAATATGAATCCAATATGCGACTTATGGGTTATTTCTAATCTTAATGTACAAAATCCTAGAAAAAGCTCAGAAATAGATTTTGAAAAAGATTAGCCAAATTAAATTAAGCAAGCTGCGGTTACTACATAACACCTTTACTACCTGAAAATCTGATACAAAATGAACAGACTAGTTGTTTTTCGCTTAGGAAGAACCATAAATCAGAAAATGAACTAATTCCATAACAAATTTTCTAAGTAGACTAAGCTAATGCAGCAAATAGATTACTCTCCTCATTAATTAATTTAAGCTTATTCAAATAGTATAACATCCATCATACTAACATAACCCTATAGTAGAAAGAAAATATATTTCCAAACAACATAATCAAAATAGAAAATATGAAAATTAATCCTGTGTTAAAAACTCTTTTATCATCTCCCCTTACCCTCTAAATTATGGACAACCCTTTGATGATTATTTAGCCATATACTTAATTGAAACTATAAAATCACAGAAATTAAAAAGCAGCGACAAGAACAAAAATATTAAAAGTAAGGTAGAGTATTGTAAATAAAGCTAGAGCAAATAACCATGAAGCCTCCATGAAAAGCCATCTACTAACTGATTAATAGAGCCAACACGTGATTGGAGACCTGAGAAAACCTGTGGTCGCCATTATACCCGTTATGAGAATGGTGAGAACCAAGAAATTAATAGACAAGATTAGTGGTATTTAAGAGTATTTTCCTAAATTTTCAAGCAATTAGGCATGGCGTAACCAACAAAATAACAGGTAAATCAACTGATTTGGGCATCAGACGCGAACCTCATTATATCAACTATACTCATTTGCTAGATGATTTCTACTTGCAGTTTCTTCATAAGTTAACTTTGGGAGACATTTTGATATATAAATGTCTGTCATGTATCTCCAGCTATGTAAATAACCAGGTCTTATATTCAATAATCACTTCAAGTGAAATCAAACGGTTATCTTTTCTTCTATAGTCAAGATAACACACATTCTAAAATTGGTCTATTACTTGAAATGTTGACATGACAGAATGAAGAACCTAATAAATTTTGTCCCATCCTAAAATTATTATTGTGTTCCTCGCCTTGATTTTGTTCAGAACATTTTTCTTAACTTGAGAACACTTACAAAGTTTTAAGGCTTCACTGACAGAAGCAACATATTTTGGACTATTAAAGCATGATAGTACACTAAGTCTGTTAACAATCTAAAAAGATTGTCCATGATTTGGTTGGGACTAATAAAGTGATAAAAACAAATCTACAATCCTATGAATGTCCTATGATACAACTGATAATGTCATAGCTAAAGTCATACAAATCGTAATCATTCTTTCCACCATAGGCTGAGGATAGTAAATTATCAATGCCACTCACTAACTAATTTCGTTGAACCTACTGAAAGCCTCCCCAACTTCACTGAAACTGTCATTAGAATCACAGTAAACTAGGATAAGCATTATATATAGTGAAAATCAAGAAAAGCGAGAAAGCGAACGCACGTGAACTGGACCACAACTGAAAAGCTTAACAAGATTAACTTATAAAGGACCGGGCAATGAGTTCCAGATACCTGCAAACAAGCAATCATCAACATAATGTACTTATATGCTTAGTAAAGAGTACCGTATATTTTTCAATGAATAAACAAGAAGAATACAATTCTCCACAACATTACAGTAGAAGCAAATGGATAAGCAGTGCATACATATACATTATTTCTGCAAGGGGTTTGACAAAAAACAAGTATATGAAATGTCAAATAATATAAACCCTATGACAATTTTTACAGAAGGAAATGTCAAATAATATCTGCCCAACCTTCCTTAGTACTTCTTTGTGAAGCCTCCCAAGCAGTTCATAATTGACCATCATTGACCTATGTAAAAGATGTCATAACATTCTGCCCAACCTTCCTTGTGACAAATATATATATTTCTTTTAATTGTTGGATTAGCTAAATAGGTAAATTTTCAATGCAGGTATATGACATAGAGAAGAGATGTTCAACAAAAGGATTTTGATGTCCATGTAGATTTAGATGATGCTCATGCGTTACCAGCAAGTGTGAGATTATACAAAGAAGTTGTAAAGCTTGGGTTCACCATTTTCTTATTAACTGGATGGAGTGAATATTCTATGAAGTCAACCGAGAAAAATCTTCTTAATGTTGGGTACAACAATAATACATATCTTCTGAGTAATTAATTGAAATCAATTTTAGAATAAAGTTCACCTTTTGTCCCTGTGGCACCCAGTTTCAATTTTTCCTCTTTTACCTCTAATTTTTTGAGTATAAGCATGCCCATTTGATATAAGTTGCAGGGGCCTCTAGTATCACGAGAACCCTAAAATTACCCTAAAACAATTTACACGATTCAAACAAATTTCTTTAAAATCACAAAACCCCTAAAATTACATAAAGATTTTTCTGTAAAAGTTCAGAATGGTTACAGGTCTATTTAACTAAGAATGCAGAATTTCCTAAGTCTGAGCTCACCTTAGTGTGAGCCGACGAAGAAGAATATTATCCGTTAAAGAAGAAGTCACATCAAAGAATAAGACTGGCCACTTTCTTTTGGTTGAAGAAGAAGGTTGTCAGCTTTGTGGGGCTGCGAAGAAGAAGACTCATCGAATAAGAAGTCCCCGTCGATGGAGAGCTCGTGGCCAGTGGGTAGGGTGGTGGCGGAACTCTGTGTTGACTTCTCTCTGTCGGCAGTCAGTCGCAAGCTTTAGGGTGAGAGGATGGAGAGTTTCATGGGGGTCTTTTTTTACCAAGAGGTGCTTGAAAAAGATAGAGAGAGGTGCTTGAGAGAGAGATAGAGAGTATAAGAGACTGTAACCACAAAGAGAGAGATAAGAAAGCAATGAGGCGCGAGAGACAATGGACTAGGCTTAGTCTACACTTCATAGCATATTGAATATAAAAGGCTTCAATTCCCGCTATTCTCACAATTCTTGCTAACATGATAATACAACTATGGACAATAGAATTCTCAAAGAAAATAAGCATTTATTCTTGTTGTCTTGATTAACGATCAGCAGAAGAATCTCTCAGTAAAATAGTAAATGAGCTATGAGGGTGGAGTTTCTAAGGAGAATAACAATGTGAAAAGCGTCATAGCGAATATGTATATAACAATATCTTTCTCTTCTTTTTGAATCTCGAAGAAATACAAGCCATTTTCTCAACCATGGTAAAATCCAGTAATGGTGTAGAGACCGCATACCAATACAGAATAGTAAATATATATCCAAAATTCCTCAAACGATGTGGCAGAGACTAAGGCAATATATAGCAATAAGTAATGCCAGGAACACTTACAATAAGTTGATTGATAAATCCATGAATACCAATAATAAGTCAGGTGATAAATTCAGAAATCTCAAGATGAGTTAGACAATCACCTTAGAAATTCACATAATAAGTCGATTTATAGATCCAAAATACGCATAATAAGTTGGTGAATAAACTGAATATCTCCATGATGAGCGGGATAATAAATCATTTTAATGCTTTTTACTCCACCACTCATCTTGCTACCATCCTATATTCACTGTAGGAGACAATATTCATTCGTGGTTACTGGTTGCAGAAAGAAGTCACAAAACTCAGAGCGAAACCACACCGTGAAGTCCATAACACCGAGACCTTGCCGCGAAGCTAAGAAATCATCATCGTAAGTCCCGACGGTGAGAGCATTTGGAACGCTGTGGAGCCTCCCTCCCTTTGCTTTAAACCATGCCCAACAACTTTGAGGAAAGTTTGACGACGGCTAAGTGCAGCTGAAATAGGGACCTCAAACGACGATGACACCGACTCACACGGTGGTGATTTTAGATCTGGAATTTTTCACAGATCTGGAATTTTCTTTCGCTCCGAACGACAATGACGCCGACTCATGCGGCAACGATTTTAGATCTGGAATTTTTTGCATATATGGAATTTTTGTTTTTTTGCTCCTTCATTGTTGATTCCTTTTCTTTAGAAGCTCTATGGAAAATCTCTTCATGAAATAAGAGAACTCTTCCATATTCCTTCACGACGGTCTCTATATACACTTGACAATCACTTATTGACCACCACAAAATAGGGTTAAACCCTCATTCTCTATATAAAGAGGCATGACAGTCCTATTGAGGGGGACTAGATATTTTTATATTTAGACAAATATTTACCATTGAGCATTGTCTCTCTCACACACTCATTAAGTTTCATATAACAAATCATCATAGCTAACACCATGATGAGTACCTCCTTAGAAACCTCAAGAATGTGCATTTACTGACGGTTATCACTGTCTAGACCACTGAGAATACTCATAATTTCCTCCACGCTCCCAGAACTTCTTCGATGTTAGACGACTCTTCATTTATGTACTCGATCCGAATCAAAATCCATCTCCTAAACAGTGTCCCAGAGGATAACCTCTCTCTACACTAAATTTTATCCATGAGTAAACTAGTCATGATAACAGGAAAATGAGTAACAAACAATATGATGCTTCACTTAATATTTGTTTATTCTTTTTGAGTTCATTATTTAGATGTCTCATATATTAAGGCAGTTCTATTTGTCTATTTTTCATAAAGAGAACTGCTAGCTACAAGTTACATCGAAATATTAGATGATCAATCAAATCGAACATTTGTAATGGAATTCTCAAAATATACACGGATTTTTAAAAGGAAAATTACATTTTCATAAATTGGAAGTTCTATGTAGCTAGCCTAGCCATAATATATTTAATGGAATATTTAATACAGGGTTTGTACCCTAAACTGACCCTATATTTTAAGTATCAAAACCTATATAAAGCATAATTCTTATTGCCCCCTTGCTTTTCTTAAAAACATGCATGGCCACACAAATATTTTGTTATATGTTGGCGTGCTATCATTTTATCTTATATACTAGACTGGAGCGCCTTTTGAAAATACTTTTAAAAACAAAAATCATCCGGTAAGTAAAAATAAAAAATTGTTTTGAAATAAATAAAAATATATTTAAGTGTCAAATATTTTTAAATTTTTGTTAATTAATAAACTCTTTAAATAACCAACGAATTTAATGAAAAAGAGTTTCTAAATACATGGCGTTGTTTTCAAACTCTTTACCAGAAAATTATTTTAGAAATCATGTCTGTCAATTTAGTTTTCTATGGCTGAGATTGTTTTTACTTTTCAAAAATAGAAAATTGGCAAAAAAAAACAGCGGAAAATAACCAAAAGCCAACGTTACAGCTCAAGCTGTGTAAGAAATGGTTGGAAATTTTGTTTTTACAAAAATTACAGACGTAAAGATTTATTTACAATATTCTGGTTATTTTTACAAAAAAAAGTTTCCCTACAAATTTTATAATTATAACTGAAAAGTTGATCATTTTTATAGTTCTCCAAACAGCGAACTATCCACACATATAGCCTTGCACTACTTCAATCATGAAACTTGTGTAATTTAAGATTTCAAAAATAAAAAAGGGATAAGTTTTGTAGAAATCAAGATTGAAAGATTAATGTTTTTGAAAACACACATTCTTCAATCCTCAGATTAAAAGTCAACGCAAGTTGGCATTTACCTCTTTGACCCAATTCCTCCTCAGCACCATAGACCCTGAATCTCTTTATAAAGCAAAAGCAAAAGCAAAATTTTCCATTAATTTATTTTGTTCTGAATTTTAAAAAAGGTAGAAAATATTCTTCCATATTTTTAACGATCATTCGTTTGTTTACAGTAAGACTCAAACTTAAATATTTACTAAGTAAGATGAGTGACACCTTTCGAATTAGTAAGTCGGTAAAGAATAAGATTCTTATTATAATGTTTAGAATATCAAAGGGACATAACAAGAAAAGAAAGGAGCACTTTGCATAGCACTTATGAAAAGTAGCTTTAGCTAGCATAAATACCATTGCTCTAATCCCCCATGATTAGTTGTGCATACATAAGATGATCATTGCTAGCAGTAGCTGGTGTGGTGAACTAAGCTCCAAGCAGAAATAACATATTGCATGTCATACATCATTTTCTCCATAGATTTCTCTATACTTATAGAAGATAAACTAATTTTTCCTACCGCTTGATCATGTGGTGCTCCCAAAATAAATCCCCAAACAATAGCAGTACTAGCTTCTAGCTTTGTATATACCACTACTTTCCCTACACTACACTATACTCTCTCTCTCTCTCTCTCTCTCTCTCTCTCTCTCTCTCTCTCTCTCTCTCTCTCTCTCTCTCTCTGCGCGCCTATCGGCAACCAAAAAGGACAATTCCGTACACTGCATTTTCTCACACAGTTTGCCGCGTTTTTGCCATTAAAGGTAAATAAAGTGGTCCAAGAAAATGTCATGATTTTTCTATGGTGTTTTTTCTGTTTTGGGCATAGATCGTGTGTTTTTGAAAAAAAAAATCAGCGCACGATCTTCGCACTAATAAATGACTTGTTTTTGCTGGTCAGCCGGACAGATGACGATCATGAGTTTCACCGTGTCAGCCTCCAAACAAGTAAAACCGCTGGTAAATTTCCAGGCCGGGAATCTCAACTTGGGGACTTTCTTTTGCCGGAAAGACAAGGTGGTAATCGTAATGGGGGCAACCGGGACAGGAAAATCACGGCTGGCGATCGACCTCGCGACCCAGTTCCCAGCGGAGATTATAAACTCGGATAAAATGCAAGTCTACAAAGGCCTCGACATAGTTACTAATAAAGTCACTGAAGAAGAATGTTTTGGGGTGCCCCACCATTTACTAGGCATCGTTGATCCTAATTCAAATTTCAGTGTGCATGATTTCACGCATCACGCTTCCTTAGCCATAGATTCAATAGTGGCGCGTGACCGTCTCCCCATCATAGCCGGTGGGTCCAATTCCCACATCGCAGCTCTAATTAACGATCATGCCCAATTTCGTTACCGTTACGAATGTTGCTTCCTTTGGGTTGACGTCTCACTCCCTGTACTCCACTCTTTCGTGACGGACCGTGTTGACCGGATGGTCAAAGCCGGGATGGTGGACGAGGTTCGGAATATGTTCGATTCAGAAGCCGATTATTTTCACGGGATTAGACAGGCGATTGGGGTACCTGAACTCGATGAATTTCTCCGAGCTGAACTCAGTGGCGCCGATGATGAAACCCTTGATCGGTTTCTTGAGACCGCCATTTCGCAAATCAAGAAAAACACTTGTAATTTAGCTTGTCGCCAGTTGCAAAAGATTCACCGCCTCCTGAACTTGTGGCAATTTAGCTTGTCGCCAGTTGCGAAAGAAATGCACCGCCTCAACGCCACAGAAGCATTCTTGAAGCTAGGCGAAGAGTCGGACGAGGCGTGGCAGAAGTTCGTGGCGGGACCGAGCACCATGATCGTTGAAAACTTTCTCTACGATGGCCAACGCACCGCAACCATTATGCCGTCGGATACGGTCATCGTGCCACCCGTCCCCATGGCAGCCGTCGCCGCTGCAACACGATAGAGGTAGGGTCCACAGAATTATTCTAAACATTCCACGTGGCAACATATGCTATTTTAACTACTGTATATTTTTGAAAAAAAATGAATGCATGTTGTCGTTTGGGGTTGGATTTATGATACATGGAAGAAATTATAAGTTGGGAGTCACTGGCAAAGGTTGGTGTCACTGTCGTGTCATTAAGTACTTACAATTGGCGGCCGTACAGAAAGAAGGCATTTTAAAAGTCCGTGCCGACTCGTTAAAAGTTAAAAAAACCACAAGCTCTTTATCTTTTACTTTTTTCTGTTCTTTCTATATAGCGTGCACCAGGAATCAGGATTGATGGCAATACCGAGGCATGTTGTAATAAAGATTGTATCAAAATGATATGTTGACAAAAATAGTCAAGGATGTTATTGAGATGAAATAGAGACTTAATGTGAAGTTTTCTTATAAATATTCAATCTTGTGTTTAATTTATTAATTGTATTATTGCTTTGTAATTCTTTTTTTTTCATAAGTACCTGAACCATCACTCTTATAAGTCTTTGACAAAAAAAACATTCTTCTATCTTTTGTGTGGACTTCATTCCATCTGGATTCTCATGTTTTTACTTAAGCATAATCTCAATTTCAATCTCAACGATTAGAGTGGGATAAAAATTTTAAAATTTAAGTTCAAGATATGATCAATCTAACTGAAAATGAGTAGAGATTCTAGGTTTAGAATATTTTGATGAGGCTTATTCCTACCATTCCATTTTTCCATTTTGATTTGCATCTTCGTTTCATTCATTTACATCACAACTTTATCTTAGAATTTGTAACTCGTCTAAAAACTAATCCTATAGGAAAAACATGACTTTGAGCATTATGTGTCAAGCGGGGAGTGGCCTTTTTGGTCTTTTCATGTTGTTCACATCTTTACGAGCTGTATTTTATATACTTTGACTCTGACATGTTATGAGGATATATATGTTTTTTTGGCTTTGATGATGATAAATATGATTGGGAATATAAATGATCAATCACCATCATTGGATCAGACAGTGGAGGAACCTCTAATATAGGACCCATGAGGAAACTTTTTGACATGATTGGATCCGGACGAACTCAATTTGATGTGCGGGATCAACGGTCGTGTTTGATGGAGAACTATTTAAAACTAAATTAAGAGTTGTGGGAATCTTAGAAAGAGAGAATAGTTGTAATGTGTGGGCCCAATCCTGGAACGATTGCCCTCATGCCACATGATTCCAAATATATAAATAAATAAAAAAAGAAAGAACCCACTAAAGAGAGAAAAAAAAACATTTTTTCTTTGTCTTGAACTAGCCTCAAGTCCTTGACCACTTGGGTAACATAAATAATCAAAATCACCTTTAATGTAACCTTGCCTTTGCATCGCATATGCGACAAAGCAACAAGGTGATTCCATATATAAAGTTATAGAGATTATATACAATATTCATACAAATAATATCATTTTCAAAATAATATTTATAATATGAAAATTACAATAAAATAAGAATAATATCGAAAATATAAATTACAATAATCTAAATTACGAATATGATACTAAACAATACGATAGAGGAAATTTCTTGATCTTCGAACTGAATCGAGACGTATCTATTACACAGTCTCTTTAAAACATATTCACCTCCTCCAATGGATGCTTGAGGTTGTTAGGCGTTTGTCTCTCAGGATGCAATGACAGAATGAATTGCTTTTGTGCAATTATGAAAAATTGCTCTGGCGAACTGATTAGAATCAAACTGTATCACACTGAAACTCAAAATTTTTTGACAAACAACTAAAAACTCAGAACCGGAGAAGAGAAATGAAACTGTTTGACTTTGGTGTGTTAGAATGAAGAAAGGATGTGCCAATTTATATTCAGGGGGTTTGTAGAGTTGAAAAAATGAATTTACTTCTGAAATAAATTCATGGTTAATTTTGAAAAATGACATTTATTTCATAACTAATAAGTTGAGGAATTAATATTGCAATTTAATTATGAAGAACTTTCAAAAGTAATTCGACAATTTAATGTTGAATTTATTCGGACAGTTTCGGAAACTCAAGAGTCGGACGACAAGTCTATACAAGTGTAATCTGATCACACTTTTATATTTTTTTAACTTCATAGGTACACTTTGAGCATCATTTTTTTCATTCACCCACATACCATTTTTTAGCATATGATTATTAATCATCATGACCTATCAAAATAAGATGTGAGTCCTACTAGAAATCGAGCCACAAAAAGTATCTGAAAATAGAATTTATTGCCGATTAATACTCATTTCCCAACACAATAACGCATACANATATATATATATATATATATATATATGTATGTACTCTTACTCAATTCATCTGTGTATATTTTAATTATGTTGGACTAAAATATTAACTCATGATTTATTTATTCAGATATTGTAGATCAGAATTTATCAAGAACGTTGACTTTATAAGTTTCTATTTTAGCAAAAAATGCAAGAGAGAGTTTGTCATACATGGGACGGTCGGTGATCGGATGCTGAAGAATTTTAGCATGGGATGCACCACTATTCGCTATTATATCAGTGGGGTTTGTGCTTTGAAGCACTACAGCAACGTCTTTCCTTTTCTTACTTGATTCAGCACGAATCTAAACTTCTTCACCCTTTCTCCCTAATGTCTATTTTCAGGTCATTCACCAACTCATATCCCACTCAAGATATCCCTCTCATCCCCAAAAGCAGAAAAGAAGAATTGAAATATGTATTCAATTATGACTTAGGGTTAATTTGGAGTGTTTTGTTTAAATACATTTTAAACGTATTAAAAAATACTATTTTAAATTATATTTCATTCATATATATTTTTTGTTTGAAGAATATAATTTTGATATTTAAAAATATTTTTTTTATAAAAAACACATATTCAAGTAATTCCTAAAAAACTTCAAAATAAAATAAACATCAACTCGAGTACTTTATACATGTATGTATATGAACTAATTTTCAACTAAAATTATATAATTTTAGTGGATAAAAGTGTTTCTAGTCACACGTATTCTCAAACAACATACCTTTTTATTAATTGCTTACATGAAACGGCCTATTATTCACATAAATTCCATAAAACGTGAACTTTTGTACGAGTTGGAGGAAGAGAAGGGGATTCAAACTTTAAGATTTCTCTCTATGAGCCTTTGTTAAAAATGTTTCAAAACTATATGTTTATTTTAAATTCAAATTAGTTGCCGTTTTGAATTTCAATCCGTGAACACTCTTCTACATTTAATTTTTGTTTATAAACTTCTATGTGAAGTGAATCCAATTATGCTAACGAATCTTATGGATAAAACATGAACATAATATTATTATATTCATTTTAATTAAGTTGGTATATAAATGAACTTTTCTCTATTATGTATATTATCTCCTATAATAGTCATACTTGGTACCACTTGTGGTAAGTGAATTGAGATTAGCTAAGCTCCGTTGAATTTCGGAGATAGTTTTTCTTTATCTTTCATCTTGTGGAAGACTTTTACTAATTTCAGAAAGCGATTACATATTTAAAACTGTAGATTATTTGTTCAAAGTTCTACAATAGTGATATGGTTACGATTGGGTATTATTAACACTACACGGTTATTGCTGTGTAGATTAAAACTACACGGTTCACTTTCTTTTTAATCAGATTTTATTGCAAAGAAGAAGGAAATACATTTACATTAAGGATGTCTTCTACTACATCTTACAAACGCATTTACTTCTCAATCAAACATAAAATATTATAAAAAAAAATTATACACAAAATACATTTACATGTTTCACATTGGATCTTAGCATTTTGGCACATATGTTATAAAAGGGTGAAAATGAAAATAAGTACCTGTCCTTACAGCACGTTTGTACGTACCTTAGGTCATATTGCATGACAAATTCAGATGTGACAAAACATACCTAGTCACGACACAAAGTGAAAAGGAATATTATTCACTATTCCCTCTCTTTGCTAATCTTGTTTTTCTTTTAATTTTGTCATCGTTTACTTTTTCAAATGGTACAAAAGAAAGTCTCTTTAGAAGGAAAAAAAGAAGAAGAAGAAATTCATGTTGTCTGGATTGATGCCTAAAGCCACATCATGATATTAACCAAAGCAAATTGAAATGTCTAAATCAATTGTATGTGTTGCCAATTATCACTATCTTAAGGTACAAAGACCAGAACCGAAAGCAGCAATTTTTTGGGGAACTTCCACGAAGGATCTTACGTTGGTGCCTAGTGGAGGTATGGCGCATAAAATGTCATATCAGAATTGACATAATTTGCCAACTTTACGGGTCGCTGTCCCATACCGTGAATTTTTTAACGACATGAATGCCGGGACTAATTCCTAACCGTTAGATGAGGCAAGGATACTCCCAACCATTAGATCACAAAAAGGGTGGGAAATTGCCATTACCTGTTGCCCCAGTTGTTAGTTAATTGGAAGCTTTCCACTTTTTTTCATCGAAAGCTTCAACTGAAGTTTAGAAGCTTAAGCTCTAGGGCACCTAAATCTCCACCGCGAACGATTTCTCCTCCAATCTTGAATTATCCTCCGATCTCTACCGCGAATGACAAAAGCAAGCAATATTTCTTCTTCTTCTTCACCAAACTCAGGCTCTCTCTGCTCTGTCTCCACTTTCGTCCACCTCTCTCCCCCTCATTCATCTATCTCTCTCTCTCTCTCTCTCTCCATCGTCCAGCTCTTTCTGTCGACAAAGAGTTTTTGCGTCTATAGCACGTGATTTTCAACCACTGGGATTCCCTGCTCTCGGCACTTTCTGTTGATGGTAATATCTCATCTTCTCTTAATCTCTATTGTTCTTGTTACAGTCCTTACATAAGATATGCTATTATTTTATATAGTAATTTGAAATTCATAGCATAGAGTAAAAAGATTCAAATTTTTTCATTCCTTAACTAATTTGCATAAGCTAATGTGTTCATGTCTCACTACTCAGTCAAGTGAATTCCTCAAATTTGGTAAAAGAACAACTGCCAAATGAAGGAATTTTAGCAGCAAAAAAATCCAAGTAGATATGCTGCAAGCATGTAGAATGTTTATTATTTATAAAGATTTGATTATTTTGAATGCTTTATACTGGTTTCTAGGGTTTTACAATTAGACTTTTTGACATTGGATTAAAGCTTTCTTGAAACGGTTTCTAGAGTTTTTTTCCAATTCTGCCCTACTATCTTTGAGACTAGTGAATTTCTAGTGTTTCATTTTCTGTTGATTCAAAATTGAGCTCTGTCTTTTGTTAGTTTTGTCAAGAATTTATGACTTATTTCTGGCAATGGTTATTTCTGAGGATTTTATTATTTCCTAGTGTTTATTTTGTTTTTAGTTTTATTTTGTTTGTTTGGTGAATGATTAAGGAAGAAAGGGTCACATGGAAAGTAGACTAAGTCAAACCCTAAACAATTGATTTATGCTTTATTGACTAAAGTTTGATGAAGATGTTTTTTAATGTCTGTGATTATGGTTGAAAGTGTTCAGACTAAACTAGTGTTCTTATCTTTCCTCAATCTAGGGAATTTTATGATTTTTCTTTGTGATCTAAAATCAAATTTTTCGTATATTTTGGTTTGGTATGAGATTTTGTTCTTGAAGAAGATGCTTTTTAATGTTTGTTGATTATGGTTGGTTTATAGGGTCTCACTTCTAGACTGTTCTTTTCAAAAATATAGTTGTGCTCTATAATTTATATAATTGTGGATTTGAAATGATTCACTTATTTTCTGTACCACCTGATATGGACTTTAGAAGATGATGAGTCAGCTTTGTGTTAATTAGATGTGAGTTATTTTTCAGTTAGATTTAAAGAAGATGATGAGTCTGCTTTATGCTGATTAGATGTGAGTTATTTACTGAGTTAGACTGAAATAGTCTGCTTTGTGCTTATCAGTTATTTTTAAGTTAGATGTGAGTTATTTATAGGATAGTTGATTCTTCTCTTTCAGTTTATGACAATGTAATATGATGGTCTACTCTGTGCTAAATATTGTTTTGGATTTTGATTTCATTCAGTTATAAAAGTTCTCCTTACTTTTTTCAGGTAAAACCTCTTGATTATTGGTCATGAATAGGGAAGACTTGTCGGCATTTGCAAAGTTGGTAGTCATTTACTTTTGGATTTTGAACTCGTATCAGAATTTCTTTTTCAATATCATTAGCTTGAATTGATTTTACTTAATAAAATGGAATTTGCTATTTTTTAGACTAGTTTATCATGTTTTTCCTTTTCCATGTTTCTATACAGAATATTATAGTTGGAAGTAGATATTACTTAAGATCAGTCTAATTTCATAGAAACAATATTATTTTTTGATGTATGTTTGTTATTAGATGAATACATAATGTATATGTTATCATTTTTCTATAATACTATTGTGCATGTTATCCTTCAGGCAATCAAATTAAAGAGAAAGTCATACTTTAGAGAGAACTAATGAACGTCATTTTTTATATGGTTGTAGAGATGTTAACATTTATAGAGTGTTTAACTAGCTTACCTACGTGGTGGAAATTTACTAATATGATTCCTTTAACATGATAAATTGTGAAAAAACTTGGAGAATAGCATATTGCAACTAAATCAACTAAGTTTCTTGTATTCTTTAAATTCTTCACACATCATCTTTAGCATCTATTAAATTGTTGATAGATGTCACTTCTAATTAATTCGTTATTTAAAATAGTCATTGCATAAAGCTGATTAATAACATAATAGGGGCGGATGTATATAAGAACATAACGTTGGTATGCCATTTTAGCATTCTTGCTAGATGATGTCCAATCCATTATAAATTAATATCAGGGACAATCATGATTAGAAGACATAGTAACATATATTTCATATGGCTAACACAAATGTCAACGTGAAGAAGGCACAAAATGGTTCCTTTGTATACTTGTAAATAATTAATGAGATCATTAATTTAATGTTATATATTATCATTTAAATTGTTGCAATGTTAATGTGGTTGTTTAAAACTAAAACAATGTGAAAAAATATGCTAAAATGAGGGCGGCAGATGAAAAGATGAGTGGTCATGAAGTAAGTATGTTTATATAAACATTACATTATAACATTGAATTGATAAATTTTGACTGTAATTTAAGTGAGTTTCTGATATGTAGACATGAAAAGATCTAGCTTTAAAGTGAAAAAATATGACGAAGGAAGTCAAACTCAATTATTTGAAAGAAAATGAAATCCATGCCATTGAAGGTGGAGCTGAACAACCCAGTCCTAGTCATCCGAGAAGGCCTTCCTTTAAACGGAAGCTGCTCACATGTTGTACATTGGAGAAATTTGTGGATCTTATTGCAAATTTCGATGAGGGGAAGAGGAGAACGGTCGTGGAGATGGGATTCAGAGGGTTGTTGGATATTAAATGTCACAAGATGAAGAGGAACTTCTTGTAGTAACTATCAGGTTGCTTCGATCCACCCACCTGCACGTTGAATGTCCATAAGTCGACATTCAAAGTCACCGTAAATGATGTGACTTCTATACTGGGCATCTTTGATGGTGGGCAGGAGATCAAATTCGATGACGATGTGAATGAGATAAAAGATCTAAAGGTGAAGTGGGTGAACGCCAAATGTGATATTTTGGTGAACGCCTTATCAAAATTCTTGATTGAGAAGTCTGACGGTGACTGCTGGAGGCAAGCCTTTGTGTTGTACACTGTCAGGGTTTTTTATCTCCTCGATCAAAACCAATCGACAATCATTCATGGTTGAGCACTGTGAAGTCAGCCGCGACCATCCAACAGAAGAATTATGATTCCGTTTGTTTTAAAAATTTTGTGGATGGTGTCACGAGGTATCAAACCAACCATCACCATAGCATTACCGGATACTTGTTATTTATACAAGTAATATATTTAGTGTACATTGGCATTACTTCGCATTATAACATATGTATATTTACTAGTAATTCATTTCGATGCAACAATTTTATCTGGAGAAGTTGGCATGTGCTATTAACTATGTTGACTTGAACCAGCCTTTGCTGCTAAGGTGGAACGACAGGGTCGTTGCAAAAATGATTTATTTTATAAAATCAAGGGGATGATAAGATTGGCCTAAAAGCGGTGTAGTAAGCATTTTAGAATATTGCAAATTTGGAGGATAAGCTTGGCCTCACGAGGTTTGGAAGGTCCGCGAGCGTAAGCACGTTCGCAAGGACGTGTGTGCAGATCTACCTAAAGAATAAGTCGTGGGGCTAGGTGCTTTAAGTGTACAAGTGATCGCTCTTCAAGCGGAGTCCAGCTCCATGAGGGCAGATATTTCATAATTAATGGAGGTGCAGAGAAAGATGATGGTCATCCAAGAGAATATGTGCACTACATTGATGAGTCTTTTGGAACGGGACATTCGTAAGTCTCGAGCTCAAGACGATGAGCCACACGTCAGCCTGACTCAAGGTAAAGAACAATGAGGTTTTGATTAGCATATGAGTCCCTCCCGTGAAGAAGAGCTACCGGTCTCTTCATCACCATTATATAAAGGTGATAATGATGAAAGGTGCATCCAGCTGGATGCTTTAGACAATGTATTCGCTGACCTGGTATTGGTCAGGAAACCATCTTTGACTAGAACAACTAAAGGACGTCAAAAGGTATTATTCTGTTTATTCATATTTCATCTTTTTATTAATCTAACACCTTACTTGGGGATGTGTTTTGGTAGAGCAAACATGTCTTGTCCGAGTCTATCGATAGCCAATTCCTGATGCAGTTGCGTAGCACTCGGGAGAGGAGAGATGGTCTTCTACTCAGTTCACCCTATTTGAAGGGTAAACCGACCACTAAACGCAACAAGAAGTTATTGAAAGTAGGTTCGTACACGTTGCTGGACCCATTAGAAGTGAAAGATGATCGATTAGGTATAATTTTTAGAAAAGATTAGAGGATAGGTAGTAGTCACACTAATCTAACAAAATTTGACACAACATCACGACCAAATTTTGATTAATATTGTCTTTTATTTGTCTTTTATAGTGAGATTCTCATTAGAAATTTTGGCCTCCATGCTAAACAGAGGGACCTAAAGACTCTCAACCTAGAAAATTGGCTTGGCTCGGAAGTTATAGCTAGTTTTTCCGCATTTTGAAATTGGAGGCTCATCGAGTGTCGAAGAACAACCGATTCTGGTTTGTTCTCACGTTCTTTGTTGTGAGTATCTTCTATTCAGTATCATCCTTATTTAGATTTGTATGTACATTGTAATATGTTTTTTTGTGCCACTGGAGAGTCAATGTATTTCAAAACTAGTAGAGCTTCCTAATTAGTAAGGTAACACAAGATTGTGGATAGATACGTGTCAACGCTTGAGCTAAAAAGACGGTAAACAAATTTAATGTAGTTAAGATATTAAATGTTGACTCAGTATGATTGTGTAAATGTATTGTGTAATCTAGATCTGTATTCCAGTACATGACGGTCAAGATCATTGGTTTATGGCCAAGATCTCCATCATGGACCAGGAAGTCACTGTATGGGACACCTTGCCAGGTGGCCGACTTAACGCGGGACGAACCGAAAATGTCAAAAATATTGTATGTTCTAACCCCTCATCATGACTTGTAATTTGTCTTATAACATTTGTGATTTTGACATTGATTACCTTTTTATATTTTATGAATGAAATTATAGTTAGAAGGTATGAACTTCATATTTGGGCCTAAGCTCATAGATTTATTGCCCCTGCCAACAACCTTCTCTTCATTCAAAATTTCAGGTCCGCCCCAAGTGGTCACTCAATCAAATGGGTAAGTTCACTGATCGCGAATTTGATTGGGCTTCGTTGATCGTTTAATGATGCATTTATTATTACGTTTGCACAAATGATTGAGGCATGTGGGTCTTGAGATATATGGATGACATCATGGCAGGAATTGTTGTCGACTATTATTCCTAGGTAATTTGTCAGATATCATTTACATTTTGTTAAACTTGAGAGCTTTATTTTTTGTTTGTTATAATTTTGGGTTCTTTTAGTTCTCTAATTGGGAATTTTTTTATTGTTTTGGATTTTACTCAATTGTGGTTGTCATTACTGGTTATTTTTAGGATTCCTTTAGTTATGTAATTGGAATTTTTCTGATTCTTCTAGGCTTGCTCGTTTGTGGCTATCAGTATTGAATTTGTTAAGGTGTATGATAGTTTTGGTGAATATTCAAGTCTTAGAGCATCTCATTTTCTGTTTTGTTTTAGTTGGGTACTTTTAGCTATGTAATTGAAATTTTTCTGATTGTTGTGGATTTGCTCATTTATGGTTGTTATTATTGAATTTCTTTAGGTGTATGATAGTTAGGTGAATGTTCAAACCTTACAGCATTATTTTCTGTTTTGTTTTAGTTTGAAGTTATGGTTCTTTTTATTATGTAATTGGAAATTTTCTGATTGTTCTGGATTTTCTCGTTTATGGCTGTTGTTATTGAATATGTTAAGGTGTATGATAGTTTGTTGAATATTGGGATCATTTTTACAGAAGTATAAATTGTACGATCTTCGGTGTAATATTTTGTTGAAGATCATCAACCATTCTTGGAACATCTTGTATGATACGTTACATGATAGAGTTGATCAATTTTATAATACGAACTCATCTGTATCGAAGACTCGACTCCACTAAAGATGAGTCCTACTTAAAGAAAAGGCTTGAGAAGAGGAAAAAAATGAAGGGATAGATAATATTGTATTACATTATTATGACCTATTTTTTTATGTTCTTATTCAAACACTCACCCATTTTCCATTTCTGAGAAATTTGGTGAGCTAGAGGTTATTGAAGAAGGAAATAACGATGGTCCAATAAATTTTGAAGAGGGATATCTTCGTACGCTTCAAAATTTATTTTCCCTTCGTTATTGTCATCTTCCATAACCTCTAGCTCATCGAATTTCTTAGAAATGACAAATGGGTGAGTTTTGGATAGAATTAGGATCATAGGCATGTCTTGGTCGAGCATCCCTCCAAGTAGACATTTTTGTGTCATCTTTTGTATATGATTATTGTGTATAGTGAAGATAAATAAATTTTGTAAGTTATTGTTTACAAGGATGATAAACAAATTTTGTATATTATTATGTACAACTACAAATAAAAGAGGTTTTTGTAAGTTATCGTGTACAGTGATGATAAATAGATGTTGTAGAATTATTTTGTACAGTTATAAATTAGCAAATTTTGCAGAATTATTGTGTATTGTTATAAATAAGCGGGTTTATAAATATTCATATATTAACATTCTAAAAAAACTATGAAAGCAAGTTAAAAAAATGTACATTTACTGCGACGGGACATACAGAAAATTATACCAGTATGGGATGTTTGTGTTGTACATAGGGTACCCACCTTTTGTGTTGAATGGTGGTGGGTATGCAAATGGGTTGAATGGGTACGCACCTTGCACATTGAATGGGGACGCACCTTGTCTGGAGACCCCTGTCACATGTGAACCTTGCACGTTAGATGGTACTGGATCATCATTATTATCGTCGGGCATCGTGACATGCACATCGCTCGGTAATTCTGGACATATCTGTTTGGTATGTCCAGTGTTCTTACAATGACCACATCGACGGGTGTTTGGTCGTGCTTTACTCGAGCTAGCACCTTGGCTGCTCTTCGTCTTCATAATTATCGGGTATTCAACAGGGCCTCTTTTAATCTCTACACCATCCTCGTGCTTCACATCATGTTCATTGGCGACCTTCTCCTTCCAGAAGGTCTCATATTTTGCATAAAGCATCCCAATCTCCAATTTGGCTCGAGTCAACCATTCATTTGACTTTGACATAAAGTGAGCAAGTCTTTTGGCAGCTGGTTGGATTGAATTATAGCATAGCAATACTGTATCATCTGTATCCAGATGGGAATGGCTTGACCCAGTTGGTAGTATACTACTCTTCACAGTGATCCACCACCAGTCTAGTATGCGTGTGTTTGGGATCTGTTACATATGTTCTGCTTTCATAATAGTAAACATATGATGACACGATATCCCCATTGATTCAAACTTACCACAACTGCACTTGAACGTATCAAGTTTTTGGTCTCATGTCACTATGTATGAGTCATTCGACACCCCAAACTCGACCAACGAATAATTTCGAGCCTCCCCATCATGTGTCAGAGCACAAACTATAAATGATGCTTCACCCATGATCTCCTTATGCACAGGTTTAAATAATTTTTATGTGAACACATTTGTCGTGTGTTGCTCTAACGCACGCAAGTGAGTCTGAAGCACTGGCGTTTCATTTGTCAACTTGAAATTCTCCAACCTCTCCTCGTGTCAAATACGTGACAACGCCTGATCAAATTATAGCACGAATTCAAATAGTTTAGATTGATGTTCAACGAATGAGTAGATATACACGTTCATACCATCAGATCGTTGAATCGTTCTCATGAAAGCAAAGAATTTTCTATGTTGGAAGGCCTATGTCCAACGTTCACGCTTGGCATACATCCATTGTACCCATTTGTTTTGCCTGAGGTTGAACGACTCTATCAAATGATCACATTCCTCTACGAACTCCCCTTCACTAAGTACGTAAAACATGACTCTCTGGAATGCCTGTAGAAAATCTGGGTTATGCATGTTTGATTGGGCATTTCATTCGAGATGCCATGCATAAAGCTGATGATTGCAATTGGGGAGGACCGCCTTGATTACTTTACGCATTGCCTTATCGACATCTGTAATGACTGATTGAGGCATCTTGTTTTTCATGGCATCCAAGAAAGTCTTTAACACCAATTGATAGGTTTCCACAGTCTCATCAACCAACAATGTGCAACCAAATATTATGGTCTTGTAGTGATAGTTCACGCCAAGGAAAATCACGAGCAGTTTCATGTATGCAGTCGTCCTGTAGGTTGTATTGAACGCTAATGCATTACCGAAACAGTGATAGCCAACTTGGCATGTTGAGTCTGCCTAGAATAAATTCGCTACATGATTATCCATGTGAATGTCGTATTTGCAATACATATTTGGATCCATCTCCAATTTTACAGTAAAAAAAGCAATAGCTGCTTCTGAATCAGTTTTGATGGCCTGCGCTTTTCATTGTTTCTCCATCTTATCGTAGAGATATGTCCGTAAGAACCCCATATTTTCGTAAGAACCTACTTGGTCGACCATGTAATCAAACACTTCGCTTAGCCTTACACCAACATTGTACAATCCTCTTGCATGGGCCATGTCCGCTTCATTCACTACTCTATTTGATCGAAGAAAGGGCACGTCCTGTGATGAGGTGGTGGGATGGTTGTGCTAGCTTCAAAATCTTTAACGACCTATTTTTTGTCTTCTTATCCATGTTCACCCTAAAACAAGCATGGCAATCCACCCTTGCCAAGCCTATTGGTTCTCACTTGGTGTCCTCTCTACCTATATATTTTTCCCTTGAATTCCTTCTTTTGAGCAAACCCATCTCTGTAGCACAGTTTTTCCCTCTATGTTCTTGCGTTTATTATCTTTTCATACACTGAACCCAACATCGGCTGCATACGTAAAGTAGAAATGTTCGGCCTCTTGTAACGTATCAAATTTTCACCAATAACACCCTCATTTCGTAAGTTTGCTAATGTGGATGAACCTCGTCGTGTACTTGTCTCACCCGAGTATATGCGCATTTCATGATGACTCATCTTTGAAGATGCTTAATCTTAAAAAATTATAGAAAACTAAACATCAGGATCACTCATCTTTGAATATGCTTAATCTTAAAAAAATTAAAGAAAACTAAACAAACATTACCTTTTTGGTGTAACCGATCACTTAGTTGGAGATGGAAATTGGATAATCCAAACAAAGAAAATGAAGAAGCAAGTGTATTTGAAGTTTAGAGCACTTAAAAATTAGTGAGAATGTGTTTAGTTGAGTGAATATATAATTTTTCAAGATGGTTTACGAAGAGTAATTACCCTTATTAAACATGAACCATATGACATTACCAACCAATAAAAAGTCAAACTAGGCAATTATGACCCAAACGCTGCCAAAAGACTTGCTCCCTTATGTGTTCTTACAATGACCATAGTAATAGGAGTTTGGGGCCCAAACGCAACCAGCTGACCCCAAACGCCATTCATGACAGCGAATCGCCAATAATGGATGGCGTTTCAGGCCTGTTGATGGCGTTTGGGCCCCAAATGCCTTTGTGCCAAGCATTTGGGTCCTGCTGATGGCATTTGAGCCCCAAACGCCATTGTAACAACCATTTGGCTTGTGTCCATCGACATGGGCCAAACGCCTTTGTGTCATGCGTTTGGTCTCAATACTCCCTATTATGCTTAAAAAATTGGATGGAAAAATTAAAAAATAAATTTAGAAATTTAAAATGTTTGGATAGATTGACGGTTTGTAAGCGCGTGATGAACCATAATATAAGGGGTGAATCTACTCTTCGTAGAATCCAATTGGATAGATTGATGGTTTGTAAATGTTATCCTCATACACAAAATGTTTAGGATCAAGTTTAAAAATCAACGATACAATAAAAAACTTAGAATCCCGTTCCAACTTTTAACCAACGATTCGACAGAACCTCCCTGTAAATATTAGAAAACCCACAATATTAATTGCATATTTATATCCATAAAATGTCAGACGACTATCATGCAACTTTGACAAATTTATAATCCTATAAAACTTAGAATCCAATCCAAACAAACTTAGAATCCAGCATATTTATATCCACAAAAAGTTCATATCAACTTTGACAAAACATCATGGTGTAACTTTTCTCTTTTTCCACAAAGCAGCATGTGAATGCTTTGTACGTCCTTCATGTTCTCGTTCTGATTCAATATCCTCATTGGTGTCGTCTTTTAACTGAATCTTCACTATTGTCATCACTCTCATGTCTGCTTTCTTGAGTTTCATACATGAGCATGCGTCTTTGCAACTTCGCCTACAAGTGTACATATTCAATATATTTTATTTTCAGACTAAAAAATAAAAAGGGAAAGATCGTAAGTTTATCATTTTCTTATCCTTTTTTTCATTGACGTTTTGGCCTTTATCATCGCCTTCATCATTGCCTCACGTACGCTCAACAATTTCTCAAATAACATCTTGTTGACATCGTCAATCATGCGCATCATGCATGTCGCGTATGCCGCTGACACCTGTATTATCCAAATTGTACGTTAATATGATATTGAATGACTAAATAATACATATTAACATGATAACTCATATAATCGACTTCAGCAGATGGAAGACCCCAGACTGGAACATCATTTGGAATGTCAACCAACTCATTACCACCATCTGGGAGCGGTAATTGAATCTACCACGATGGTAGTGGGATGTCAGCCACTCTTGTATCATCAACGGTCGCTCTAGCCGACCCTGATGCTCCTAGTACTGTTGTGGCTTTTGTGGTTGCTAGTTTTGCTGCCTATACATAGTAGATTACAAAATTACATTGTATAGCAATATGATTAATCTCCTATATTTAAAAATCACTTAGAGACGTTTAACACCTGCGAAGATGAAGACAACCACTTTTTTTGGACTTCATCATAAGTCATATCTTCATTATCACTGTCTACATCAACGATAAAGTGTGTCACTTTGAAACTTCCAAGACCACAAGACAGATCCTCTTTAATGAATGGTTGGTCACATAACATTGAATTTGGGGGTTTGTGTGGGATGTACGGTCCATCGATTCCCATACTATACCATGAAACGCGCTCACCCAAGTACCATGCTCCTCCAGCAGGTCCTTGTAGTAAAATTCTCATGGGGTAGAAGCTATACTGTCGATGCAATAGTCTGGAAAACTTGTACATTGTCCCCAAAGGTTCCAATTGATCTGCAAGTTCAAAAACAAACAGTTTGTCAGTAAAACATTATTCATTCTCAGGGGGGCACAAGATAAGAATGGATATAATAAAACATATACCTCATTGGGCCTCACATATCAAAGCTTAACACGAAATTCTTTTAGGCAGTGACCAAGAACCCTTGTTCCTGACTCAATGTCTATCCAACGTGCTACTCTTGAGAATGTGTTTGGACCACCCAATGGTCTGTTCAGTACCAAACACGGGAAGTACTCAGAAGCCCATACCTCTCATGCTCTCCAAAAACCCATTGTCCCTACACTTTTATCGCGACATAAAGCGTCCATATGGCAATACAATATGGACAACGTCGAACCACCCCAATTATACTCTCGTATCTCATCTATTTTTTGTAGGTTGGGGAGAAAGTACGAATAAACTTTATTGCTCTTGTCGTAAAAAAAGTACTACCCAAGAGCACCAGAAGAAAAACTCTCGTCAAAATGTCCTCTTGCTTAGGAGTACACTCGTACCTAACATAATTATCAAATATCCATTGATAACTAACTTTGTTTCTCCAACCTCCGATAACGGTTTGCCAACTAGCTATTTTTGCAAAGTCTTCTTGTTCTTATAGAGTTCCAAATCATAGTCTAGTTGTCAACCGTCGACTTTCAAGCCAGTTATCGCAACAAAGTTCAATGGGGTCATTGTCATTTCACCCGCAAAAGGTGTAGGTTGTATCTCACCATTTCTCGGCCAGACTTTTCAATGAGACGAGATCCACCTGCCCATTTTTCAATATACTTATGAAATAACTAAACCCAGAAGCATCAATATTCCTTCTCACATTTTCAGAAAGCCTACTGTACCATCGAGCTACTAGTGTAGTGTTTCCAAAACCACGAATACCAAGATCATAGAACTCAGCCTAAGAAACCAAATTGTAAGTATGACTCAGAGAAAAAGGTGTGCGGAGAAAAATGTACTATAATCCCTATTGTGACATTTCGTCGAACATCTTACAGGCAATAAACATACACTATAATTTTTCATCCAAAATATATATCGCTACAAATAATCATACATTTCAAGAAGCATCACATAAAAAACATTTAGTTTTCAAAATGATTCAAGTATCTATTTGGTGTTTTAACAATATAACTTATAACAACCAAATTTTTTGTTAAAGAAACTTACATTTTATCCTTGGATGGGATATAGCATTTCATCGAATATGTTATGGGCATTCATATAAATATAGTATAAATCTCAATCTGGCATTTTATCAAGCACCTTACGGACAATGAAAAAAATACTCCATATAATTCATTATGATATTTCGTCGAACACTTTTTGGGCACTCATGAAAATACTATAGTTTTCCATCTAGGACATGTATTTCTACCAACAACCATACATTTCTATAATCATCACATAAAAACACCCAATTTACAGAACGAATCAAGTATATATTAGGTGTTTTAACAATATAACACATAAAATTCAAAATCTTTAAAGAAAAACTTACACCTGCTTGGGTGAGATATATGCTCCATTGGAGCAATATGAAGAATAGGGCTACTAAGATTTCGATTCTTTGGATGAAATCTTTTCACCCCATAAATGGTGGCATCGTACGGCCCTTTCGAAACACTCGAGCTCGAACTTGGTTACGTCATCACACTCAATGTTCCCTTTGTAATTTTATTCTATCCTCTAGCCATTATTGGTGAAAAAAATACAATATTAGAAGGATATGGGGTTTGGGGTCGTGGGTTGGAGGGATTTGGCTCGGGCTTGGGGCGGGTTTTATCTCGTGTGTTGTAAGGGATGTGTTCAATGAGAGATTGAGGGTTTGACTCGTGTGTTGCAATGAAGATAGAGATGAAGATGGAGATGAAGAAGCAGGAGAATAGGGTTTAAGTAAAGAGAAATTAAGTGTTGAGAGTGAGGGGGGAGGGTGAGTATCGATTTTTTAAGAATAAGGGGGAATGGTTTTTTTAATGTTGTTAATTTTGATAAGAAATAAGGTTAGATTTGAGAATTAAATTTATAGGGATTAATTAATTAAAACATAAAGGGTTATTTTCCAAAAATTATAGGGTTATTATTATAAAATAAAAGGTTAAATTTCAATTTCAATATTTAATTTCAAAATTTCTAGTGGATATGCTCGATTCAACAGTAGAATCCAAACTTAAGGGCTATACATGTTCGTCAAAGTGATGAATAAGATTTATCAACCATCATAACGTCACGACATATAATTATATTTGGTGAAAACTCGTCTTGCCCGATACTTGTTACAAAAGCACAACAACGTTATCAATGATAACTTTTATCGCGTTTATGACTAAGTGTTCAATTATTTCAGGAATCCTTAATTAATCTAATATAATTTCATATAATAAGTGAGTATCATGAATGTTTGCATTAAAATAATGAGTTTTTCTATTTTTATCAATGATTTTCCTTGTGTACAGTAAATAATTACAAAAATATCAATTTTAAGGAAAATTATGAAGAATGGAGATTAGAGCCATATAAATGGTGATTAAGCCAAAAAATGTGATGATTAGGAGGGAGAATGGTGATCGCCTATTTATACATGGCGTTTGGAGAGTGAAACAGGCGATTGGAGGCGTAAAACAAGTGCTTGTCTTTGACGATGCGATTTGCACCTTCAGGATGGTGTTTAGGAGCTAAAAATAGGTGATCCTCTTAGTAGGTATGACGATTAGGTTTTAGGTGTTCACCAGATACTTAGTGATGTACAACAAATTCTTTAGGGGTTAACGAAAATTTAAAATTCATTTTTTCTGAACGCTAGTACGTAATTGGTGAACCCTAGTACGTAATTGGTGAACCCTAGTACGTATTTGGTGAACCACTCTAAGAATTATTATGTTGTATGTATTTTGTGAACCCCACTACGTAATTAATGAATCCTAGTAAATAATTGGTGAACCCCAGTACGTATTTGGTGAACCACTCCAAGAATTATTATTTTAAATATATTTGGTGAACCCCACTACGTATTTGGTGAACCCCTTCAAGAATTATTAACTTGTACGAAATTGGTGAACCCCAATACGTAATTGGTGAACCCCAATACGTAGTTGGTGAACCCCAATACATAATTGGTGAACCCCAGTATGTATTTGGTGGACCCCTCCAAGAATTATTATTTTGTATGTATTTGGTGGACCCCTCCAAGAATTATTATTTTGTACGTATTTGGTGAACCACATTACATAATTGATGAATCCCAGTATGTAATTAGTGAACTCCAGTACGTAATTTGTAAACCCCTCCAAGAATTATTATTTTACACGTATCTGGTGAACCCCACTATGTAAATGGTGAATCTCGATACGTAATTGGTGAATCCCAGTAAGTATTTGGTGAACCCCTCCAAGAATTTTATTTTGTACATATTTGGTGAACCCCACTACGTAATTAGTGAACCCCAGTACGTATTTGGTGAACCCCTTTAAGAAATATTATTTTGTACATATTTGATGAACCTCACTACGTAATTGGTGAACTTCAGTACGTATTTGATGAACCCTAGTATGTATTTGGTGAACCCGTCCAAGAATTCTTATTTTTTACGTATTTGGTGAACCCCACTACGTAATTGGTGAACCTCAATACGTATTTGGTGAACTCCTCCAAGAATTATTATCTTGTACATATTTCACGAAGTTCACTATGTAATTGGTGAACCCCCACTACGTATTTGGTGAACCCTAGATGTATTTGGTGAACCCCTCTAAGAATTATTATTTGGTATGTATTTGGTGAACCTTATTACGTAATCGGTGAACCTCACTACATATTTGGTGAACTCCTCCAAGAATTATTATTTTGTACGTATTTAATGAACTTCACTACGTAATTGGTGTAAAAAAAGTTACCTGTTGAGTTTTGTGTGGCCCAGATTGCTTCAAAACCAATCTAAGGGCCACAATGGCCCTGCACTAATGCTGGAAAATTATTCTTGGCATTGTAAAGTTTCCCCAACTTTGCATTGCCATTTCTCTTTTATTGTTGTGTTTAAAAGTGAAGATAAATAAAAATATAGGGTTAGCACATACGTCCCTTTCTATTTATTTGAAATGGGTTTTATGAGTTTGGCATGTAATGTACAAATATTCATCAATCTTCTTATGTAAAATTTGGATCCTAATCATCATACGCAAACGAGGAGTTTTAATCATAAAGTAACAATACTTAATCATGAAAAAAAAGACAAAAGTGCAAAATATATCGCTAACAAAGCATCACATTGTATCAGGGGTGTGCAAATATATACATAATTGATCTGATCAAATCGAAGAGAACAAAAGGACAGGTTCAGTCAGGTTTATAATTATCCACGATTTAGGCCGGTTCGGTCATGTAAATAACATATAATTTTTTGTTCGATTAAATATTCCATGAAATTACAAACCAAATCAAATATTTAATCAAAATAACAACCGAACCAACCAAAATGTTCAGTTGGATTCAGTTTATATGAGATTTACAGTTCAAATTGGTTCACTATATCACCAATAAGATTTCAGTTTGGTTATATTTTTAGCTTAAAAAGAGAACTAAACTTACCATGTACACCTCTAATTGTACCTACCATAAAATGTAAATCATGATTTGGCAAGTCTTAAATCTTTATTATCAAGTAGTACTTTTTCTTGGAACGTGTGCAAATTGTGAATCACCTCATCATATACGACGTGTCAAGATATACACGTGGCACCCAAAGAGAAGCCTAGGTCACCCTTCGTCGCATGACAAGATCAATGTATTATAATAGCAAATATGTTTATAAGGGATGATACTTAAGTATAAAGGAAGCGTACCCAATGGCTACACTTGTAAGGGGCACTCTTGAACCTATAAAGGTGGCAAGCCCATTGTTGAATTATCTAAGTTATCAGTCGTAACCCGCCTTCGAGCTTAGTGACAAAGGCTCAAAGGCCATTCCTTACTTGAGAATAATCTAAGGGTTGTGGTCTGGTAGGATTAGGATAAGGTTACGATGTACCAAGAGAGGAAAGCCTCCTCGAAGGGTATGGCCTCCTTAGGCACCTTGCATTTTCCCCTTTCTGATAAAGATGGGTCAAAATGCGCAATGCACCGCCATCAGAGAAAAACCCCACAGTGTCGCCTTTGGTGTGCCCAAAGATGGACATGATGGTACACCCGCCTTCAGGGGAGCCCAAAGGAGTGCGCCATGGTTTTTCCACCTTTCGGGAGCCCAAAGGTGGGTGCGGTGGTCTAGCCTCCTTTACAGGTCGTAGAGTGGGTATTCATACATAAGCCTTTGAGGAAGCCCAAAGGCTGATGGTAAAGTTCAAGCAGCCCATCTATGAGTTGGTTTGGTTCGTTATATGACTACTTGATGATATGAAGGCGTGAATAGTTGAGGGTGTAAAGTGTTATCATATGTTATGAATGTGACCATATTTATGAGTGTGATCACGTTCTAGGCGTGACCACGATTATTATAAATGATTTTCGTGTCATTGCAAATGACAAATTTGTAGTCCCTACATGACCCCATCTATATAAGGGGGTCGTTAGTATCATTATGAGGATCATCACTCTCATTTTTTCCTATGTCAAAACCAGAGAATATTCCATACTTGAGTTCTCTTCAACCTTAGAACACTAAAGGCATTTTGTCACCATCATGAGGTCAACCTAAGGTGCTTGTCTTTCACTATTTTAGTCACACCATTCTCACATTCCTAGGCTTACTTGTCATAGAGTAGGTCGCTCATTTCTATATCACCCGAAAACCCTACATATTTTGGCGAATCCACTGGGGAGTGACCTGTCTCCTGCATTTTTCATTGAGTATGGTTGGACGTGGTAGAATCACGAGAGCTTTTTCTCACATAGAAGGAGATAATAGTCCATTGATAGAGAATCAAGACGCGGAAGAAACTACTTCCCGTGAGAGATTTACCCTTGCCGCCGCCACTGGCACCACCATGATAGCAATGGAGCAAACCAATACTATTAGGGAGCTGCAGGCTTCTAACAACCCGAGAACCACAAACGTCTTGGTACACTAACCATATTCCTCGCGGCTGCATAAAATCCCGCTCCACCGCCACCTTATATCCATATTATACCACCCATGTTGAGCCAAGTTGGGGCCGATGTACCCATCTTACCTATGAAACCCAAAGGCCCATCCAGATTCAAGATAGAAAATAGTGATTAGAATGTGGTTGACTCAAACAACCTCGCAAACATCATTCCACAAGCAGCCTTCCAACAAGCATTTCCACAGACTACGCCGATGCATGATAGTCCGATCGATGGCGCTGATCCTGGCTCTTTCCTCACAAGAGAGGTGCTGCAAAAAATTATGGAAATGGAGAGGCCCAAGGCTGCCTTGAGCAAGACAATAGTAGATTTTTGCCCCTTTTAGCAGTCTGAGTTGGCGATGAGGCCCTACCCATCTGACTATGTGCCTCCAAAGTTCCGTAACTATAATGGGAAGGAAGGATGTGTAAGAGAGCACATCGTACATTTCATTGATGACTTGGGACTACTCGAATGTGATGAGTCCATGAGGCTGAGAGAGTTCTCAAAGCGTTGACTAAGCAAGCATACACATGGTACACCAATCTGGCGCCAGGATCAGTTTGACTTGGCCGCATATAATTTCTACCTTCATGACCAAGTTCTTTGTGTTTGAAGAGAAGATGGGCATTCTTAAGTTGGTGCATGAGTCTTAAATAAATGATGAGAACCTAATTACCTATGTCATATAGTTCAAAGATAAGGCATTAGATTGTGAGCATTTGCAGAATGTGGAAGCCTTAATGAAGATGTGCATTTGCGGGATGATAAATGAGTATCAGGCACATCTAGAGAACCTCAACATCACCACGTTCTCCCACCTCAACATGGCTGCTCAATGCACCAACACTTCACTGCCCAAGCCAAAAGTCGTGGAGCAGAGTGAGCACGGAGGGCGTGCGTGGAATAGGGGTGTAATCGGTTTGGTTCGATTCGATTTAAGGGTTTTTTCAAACTGAACCAAATCACCTAATATACATAAACCGAACTAAAACACCAAACCGTTTTGGTTGAGTTTGATTTTTACGGTTCAATCCAAAAACAATTCTGCCAAAATAAACCTGATAAACAATATTCAAATCATCAACCCATATAAAAAACATATGATTTTACCAACATTGCAAATTACTCAATCCAAAAACACTTTAAAAAACCAAAACAGACTTCAAAGTTCAAAATATCAAATTTCAATCATCTCAAACCACCTTAGCAAGAACCAACCACATAAGCATAATATTGTCCAAAAGTTATATAAAATGTAAAATAATAAAACAACTAAACAGTAGTTGCTTCGTAATCACTCCTCTCCATCGCCCTCCACTATTGCACACTCCTTAGTCATCAACACTAATAAGGTGGGGGAAATGAAAGCTAAAACCAGAAAGAAATTAAATGTATACAAACTTTCAATATCTAATTTTTCAGAAACCAAACAGAGGGGGGATTGGGAATTATAATGAACTAAGCTTACCGGAACAGAAAAATATACTCAGAGTTCAGCTGAAATAATCTAGCTTGTGAAAGAAAGAATTCGTATGGAAGCTTAAAGTAGTCCATGTTACGGATTTCTTCCATCAAGGGATATAGTTATACTCGGTACTATATTATGAGAAACTATAAAGCCCAAAATATTGGTGATGAATCTTAAATCAAATAGCACCAAAATCATCGATCCTAAACCTCACAAATTTAACAAATCGACAGAAAAACAAACAATTAGAGAGAGAGAGAGATACCAGTTACCAGTTACAGTCCGTCGATGTAGCTGTGAGCACTGAGAAGTCGAGCACGCTGAGCAACAGGGAGTAACGCAGGTCTTCGAGCATTGCTCGCAGTCACAGGTATTCTATCACCAAATTCATCGATCCCCAACTTTACAAATTTAACAAACCGACAGAACAACAAACAATTAGAGAGATTGTGAGAGAGATTGACCAGTTACAGTTCGTCGAAGGAGCTGTGAGCATTGAGCAGTCGAGCACGACGAGAGATGCCCAGTAACGCAGGTCTTTGAGCACTACTCACAGTCGCAGGTCTTCGATCGCCAAAGGGGGGTTAGGGTTTGTGGATTGTGAAATGATGGTGAGATGAGAATCAAGGTAGGGGAAGGAAATTAGGGTAAAATGAGACACACACACACACACACACACATATATATGGGGGGTTCGGTGCGGTTTTCTTACATAAACCGTAAACTAAACCGAACTGCACTTATTTTCAACTACTGCCACTGAACCGAACTGCCAGAATTGACAAAACTGACTGAACCGCATCAGTTTGGTTCGGTCAGTTTGAATGATTTTTGCGGTTTTACTTACACCCCTAGCGTAGAATCCCGAGAGGTACACACCGCAAGTAGCTATGGCACAACCCCAAGGGTGCGGTGCAAATGAGGCTGGAGTGAAAGAGATGTTCCAGCACATTTCCCTTGCTCCATGGACAAGGTTTAGGTAATTTTGGACTTCTGAGTCAAGGATAAGGTCATACGGAGATCTTGGGTGGACAAGTTGCTCACCAGAGAAGAAATTAAATCACCCCGGTATTACTGCTTCCACCGGGACACCACCCATGCAACAAAAGATTATAAAAATTTAAGGCGGATCTTCCATGACAAGCTTAAGAAAGGGGAGGGGAGATCATTACTAAGGATGTGGAAGCCATGGAGGACTAGCATTTCCCATCACAGGCTAATGAAAAAATGGTTAGTGTGGTTGGAGGTCCCTCTACATCATAAGGGGCCATGACAGATGATGAGAAACAAGAGGACAATGACGTGCATATGGGAGCACATGCTGCCTTCATAGAATCATGTTGATGATGAGGGTTTGCAAGAAATTATTTGACATGTTGGAGCTAGATCAAGAGGCTCGGCGTCAACTGACTCAGAAGTTGGTGAACATTTGTGAAGAAAGCAAGGTCTGGGCACAATGCTACTTCTCTCAACCGCCTTTGGGGAGAATAAGGAAGAATGAAAAGGGAGCCATTAACTTCACCAACGTAGATCACATGGTGAAGATGGTATGGCACAATCACCCTCTGTATGCGGAAGCTCTAGTTAATGGGATGTAGGTTAGGATGGCCTTTTTTTATAATGGGTCCGGGATCAATTTCATGCCACTTGACGAGACTGAGGCCCATTTACTTGAGGCCACTCTGTTTGTTAAGATCGTTGTCGTCGAGATGGTTGTCCCAAGGAAGATCATGGCCATCAATTTGCCAAAATGGGAAGATACATGAGGGAAGGTGTTTGTGAAGGCGGGCAGTGAAGTAGTCATTAAGGTGACACTACCAAATGGGAAGAGAGCGTATCGTTTATGATGGTGCTTGAGGTCAAGAGAACACCATGATCCCACTAACGGTGGAATATATGAGGATATGATGAAAGAGGAGGCATTCGTGAAACACCAAGGGCATATAAGTGGAACATACGTGATGAATAACGAAGTGTTAGAAGAACCTTTGAAACCAATATTGTCGTCATCACAAGAGGAATGGGAGGAAGTGTTCTTTGATGGGAAGGTAGGCGGATACCCATCCTCCTAGCAAAAAGTATGGCTTAAGGTCAGAGAGAAGGCCTATTGACCCTGCTTCGAGAATTTCAGGATGTGTTCACGTGGTCATCTCTATGGTGTGTAGCCCCATTAAGCAACCTCCACGACACTTTCACCCCGAAGTAGAATTGTAAAAAAAGTCTGAGATCACCAGCTCATGGAGGCTAAGTTCATAAAACCAATCAAACACCCTGCTTGGCTTACCAATATTTTTCTAATGAAAAAAAAGAACGGCCAGATACGGTTTTGTGTTGATTTCAGAGACTTGAATAAGGCATGTTTAAAAGATGATTTCCCACTGCCCAATGTAGACGCCTGGGTGGACGCCACGGTGGAGCATGAGATGTTCTCCTTCATGGATGGGTTCAGTGGGTACAACTAGATCAAAATGATGCCTGGGGATGTTAAGAAAACCACCTTCAAGACTCCATTTGGGAATTTTTATTATGTTATGATGTCGTTCAAATTGAAAAATGTTGCGGCTACTTATGAAAGGGCAATGATGGAAATGTTCCACATCATGATACATGACTTTGTGGAGGATTATGTAGATGATACATTCTAAAGTAGCAAACATGCATCTCAGCCACCTTATGAGCATATTTGAGAGACACAATGTTGGAAACGGCGGCGCTCGCGTGGTAGAAGTGTGACTTTTAAAATTTTATGAAAAATGAATATTTTTCGATAAAACAAAAAACAAGCACAACGCTGTAGTTTCCAAAATAAAAAACTTTTATTGAAAACTTCTTTCAATCAGGATCCATTATATATTTATATATTAAATCTAAGACATAAATGGATATGAATCATATATCTCTTATAGTCTATATCAAGCGTCCTCGCAAAGCAACGGTCATGTGTTCCTACAAACAACAGATTTTGAGATCCACACCAAAATCTTCCTAGTCAATCCCCAAACGCACTAGGACGTGTGTAGGCACGTAGAATAATTCAGAGACACTTTTTATGTCTCTAGATGTACTCAACACATGAGATCTAGAGATTTACTAAGAATGATTAATTTTATGAGACAATACTCTAAGAGAATATGATGATTATTTTCACAAAGTTTTTTATTAACTTTTAATCACAGAGAATTTTCACTCTCATAGCAATTATGTTCTCAACACACAAACTAACACAAAGACCATTAGAATCATACCTATATATAATTTCTAGGCTCATCAAATTTTTAAGAGATAAACTTAAAATAATATTTAATTTCAAAATTATCATTGCAGCGGAGGCCCACTGCAATTGTCGTGAGCTATCATAATGTCTCATGGCATTATGTGCTCACGGCACTACGGTAGTGTCGTGTAGCAATATAGTAGTGTCGTATGACATTACTGTACTGCACGCCCACAACTGTAGTGCCACGTGTCACTACAGTAGTTCATGTCAATCTCTGATTCTCAATCAGTAATTGACACGTGGTAATTACTACAACTTAAATATTTATTTTAATCAAATAAATATATACATATTAGTTACTTTAAAATTAACTTATCTGATCATCACAATCAACTAGTTTATATGTTAGTTCACAAATAACAATTAGTTGACTTAGTTATTATCTAATAATAATTTATAATTATCTAATTTCATAAATAAGATATTCTGTCTCACTTATCGATAATTAAAAAATTAATTTATATAATTATTTATATATAATTTCCAAAAATTAATATAAATAATATAATTAATTAATTCTTTTTAATGAATCACACATAATTATGTATTTGTCCCTGAATAAAAATTTATTTTATATGTCAGTCATTTCCTCATATCTTGAAATATTCACACCCTAGACTGCATAGTACAGAGATGACTTAGGGACCATGGACTTATAATCTTAAGCTCCAATAAACTAGATTATTAATTAAACACTTTAACTAGATTATTTCATTATTACTCCACTATAAATATAGAATTGCACTCTTAGAGGTTATAGAATATTTTACAGAGTATTCTCGTGTATTTCATTGATATAATCATTTCATATAGTTATGTCCTCAAATTATTAATTTGTAAATTAGAGTTGGTCAGAATTGTCACTTTACCACTCTAATTATCTCTTGATCCTTGAGTACAATTAATTCACTAATGAATGACTAATTTATAATTGTATTATAAATTTGAGCTCAATAACCATTTAGCTCCTTTAAAAGAACCAATATAGGATCTGTTAAGAAAGCTTAGATTCCAAATCTTGTAAGATCATGTTCCCAGTCATCTATATCACTGAATCTCTAAAACAAAAATTACTAGCATGTTTACAATAAACACTAACGAGTGAATCAAAAGATCCAACAGACATGTATAGAAGTGCATGACTACTTAGGATTCACATTGATCTACATATGATCATTTGATTGATATGTATTAAATATTTATGATAAATGACACGTTAATAAAGATATTAAAGCACATCGGTCTTGTCATATATAATTTTATTATATAAAGTACATTCATTAAGATGTCTATCCACATCAATAATCCGGAACAAGATTACACGCTTTTATAATGCTTAATGAACCTACTAGCAACCATTCATTAAAGATTCTATACTTTAATATGTTGCTGATATTTTTATTCATTATATATGATCTTAATCCTCTCCTACTAATACAAGATCATAGTCTCATTAATGAATATGGAATTTTTAGATATATCTATAAATTATTCAACAATAATTTAAAAGAACAATTATAAGAAAAATGTAATTCCATTAAATTTCGTTTTATAATGTCAATACACATGCTTTGAGGGCATAACCCCCAACAATCTCCCACTTGCCCTAAAGCAAATGTGGCATCTCTCTCAACCGCATGTTTTGCACATGACCATCAAACGATTTTGCAGGAAGTGTCTTGGTAAATGGGTCAACCAGGTTCTGATCCGACACTATCTCCATAACAATCAGAGCCAGATTCTCATCCAATGTTCTCTTCATAACATTTTGATCACCTTAGTGTATGACCCAGACGTCGATTTTTGACAATCTTTATTTGATTCCTAATCAGTATATCAAGTGCGATTCAGGTCTCCACTTGAACAAATAAGCATATAGTTTCTCCTTCTCCTAAGATACTCTAGAATATGCTTTACTACAATCCAATGTTCTAAACTTGGATTCGATTGATAACGATTGATAATTCCCACCACATAACACATGTCTGGTCTCGTACACAACATGGCATACATGATACTACCAACAACTGAAGCATAAGGAACCTTTCTCAGAATTCTTCATAGAGAATCTCTCCAGCATCTTATCAATATAAGATGCCTTAGAAAGTATCAAGAACTTGTTCTTTCTATCTCTTGGGATTTGCATGTCGAGAACATAGCTCGCTTCTCCCAAATCTTTCATTTAGAATTTCTCAGCTCACCACTTATTTACCTTTGACAAAGTTTTTACATCATTCCCAATGAGTAGAATAGCGTCGACATAAGAACTAAAAAAACCATTATATTATCTTTGATGTATTTATAAATACAAGTTTCGTCAACATTTTGCTCGAAGCCATATGATTTAATAATCTCATCAAAAGTAAGGTTCTAAGATCTAGATGTTTGCTTTAATCCACACATGGATTTAAGAAACTTGCATACTTTTGAATCTTGCTCATTTTCACGAAACCTAGTTGCATCATATAGATGTTTTCTTCAAAAGAGTCATTCTGAAAAGCTATCTTGGCATCCATTTTTCATATCTCATAGTCTAAACTAGCGGCTATGGACAAAAGGATGCTAATGGATTTTAGCATGGCAAAATGGGAGAATGTCTCTTCATAATCGACTTCTTCCCATTGAGTATAACCTTTGGCTGCTAGCCATGCCTTGAAAGTATCTACTTTTCCATTTTCACTTCTTTTCTTCTTGAAGATCCATTTACATTCAATGGGCCTGACATCTTCAGGTAGATCTACAAATTCCCAAACGAAATTAGAATACATCAATTCCATTTCCTGGTTCATGACATCTTGTCATTTCTCATTTTCAGGATCATACTTTACTTCTTCATAAGATAATGGATCATCATTATCAGTGTCTTACACTAGGGCATCTTGCCAGGATTTTCTTAACAGGAACTGTGGTTTCTGTGGTTGTTGTTTATCAATTGATAATGAAGGTGGTCTGATCTCATCAAACGCTAATTCCTCAAGAACTACTTTGCTTCGAGATTTGTAATTTTTCATATAGTCATGTTCAAGGAAGGTTGTATTTGTCGACACAAACACATTTTTATCATTATGACTATAAAAGTACCCACCTCTAGTCTCATAGCCACGAACATGCATACTTCAGAACTTGATTTTAACTTTCCAGTATTAGGTCTAAGAACGTGAGTTAGACACCCTCGTAAATGGAAATCACGCAAACTAGGTTTGGAGCCATTTCATAACTCTAAATGTGTCTTGCTTACAAACTTAGAAGGCACAATATTCAAAATGTTAGTTACGTGTGTAATGCATATCCCCAAAATGTAAGTGGTAGTGAGAGTAACTTAACATCGACATAACCATATCTAATAAGGTTTGGTTTCTCATTTGTAAAACACTGTTTTGCTGAGGCGTTTCATGTTCTATGAGTTGGCATAGGATTCCATACTCCAGTAAGTAATCATTGAATTCTAAATCCAAGTATTCACCACCTGATCTGATCGAAGGGTTTCAATGATAGACATAATAATAACTGAAAGATTGTCCATGGTAGACATAATAATAGCTGAAAGATAAAAATACATAATTCAATATAATTGATAAATATCCAGAATTCAAAAAGTAAATGTGATGCATGAATGTAACATAATAAACACATAAATTTAACATTTACTTATCACGATAAAACAACCCAATGATTAATGCTGCCTTGGGGTTAGTCAGATTAATCTCAAACTATCTATTAGACATTCTTATCCTTAATAATTAAAACTTAAAATATCTCATATTTTCTCTTTTAACAATAAGGTATTTCTTATTCGGTCAAGTCACAATTATCCATATGAAAGCTTAACTGTGACTTTGTGAGTGTAGCACATTATTTCAGATTCTATGACTTCATTTAGAATATGCCGCCTTAAAGTCGGTCAAGACTAAACTACATCACTTAGTCCTATCTTCTTAAGAAATCCAACTTTGATAATGGTATAGCTCGAAATATTACTTAGGGAGATGAAAACAAAGTCATCTTGAGGCCCACGAGGTGGTGTACTAATAATGGAGACTGTAGGTTACATTGACATTCCAACCTTCTCGTACTCACTATTTTTTAAGATTTTCATAAAACTCTGTAGTGAAAGGGTAAGTTAGTATCAAATTTCTGTGAAACTAAGCTAGATGTGACAACGATTGCCACCAACGATAGGACTTCATCACCGTCGTCGGCCGTTGCCGACTGCCGCCGCCAGTGTCGATTTTTCGGTGACCCGCCGTAGGAGTCGATTTTTCCGACGGGGTTGCCACCGCTGGAATATCATCGATGCCAGCGCCAAAAATCTTATTTCCGGTGCCAGCATCAAAATTCCCTAAGAATTCCTATTTCTTTTTCTTTTTCCTCCACGTTCATCTCATGTATTCTTCATCTTCTCGCAATCGGAATAATTATAATTTAATATTTTAAATAAAATTACCGAATTCCTACGCCACAAACGGCTTACACAAGATCTAAGGAAAAATTAAAGAATAAAGCCTAGCACAATAATCACCATACAATTAACGATTCATTATTTAACCATACATTCATAAAACAAAATCATCCATTCATTCATACATATCAAATATAATATGAACAATGCAAGAAAACCCACACAGCATTTAATACATAAATATATAAAGATTGTTCTTATACCACTTATTGGAAATGGCGGCACTCGCGCGGCGGAAGCGTGACATTTAAAAATTTATTAAAAATGAAACTTCTTCGATCAAATGAAAAACAAGCGTAACGCAACAATTTCTAAAATAGAAAAAAAATTTTGAAAACTCTTTTCAATCAGGATCTATTATATATTTATATATTAAATCTAAGACATATATGGATAGGAATCATATACCTCTTATAGTCTATATCAGGCGTCCTGCGGCGGGTCACCAGAAAATTGCTGATATTCCAATGATCATGCGTTCTCACGAACAACGGACTTTGAGATCCACATCAAGATCTTCCAAGTCAATCCTCAAGCGCACTAGGATGTGTGTGGGAACGTAAAATAATTCAAAAATACATTTTCTGTTTCTAGATGTACTCAACACATGAGATCTAAGAAATTATTGAGAATGGTTAATTTTATGAGACAATACTCTAAGAGAATGCGATGATTATACTCACAGAGTTTTTTATTAACTTTTAATCACAAAGAATTTTCACCCTGATAGCAATTGTTTTCTCAAAACACAAACCAACACTAAGGCAATTAGAATAATACCTATATATAATTTCTAAGAGATAAACTCAAAATAATATTTAATTTCAAAATTACCATTACAGCAGGAGCCACTATAATTTATGCACAATTGCAGTGTCACGGCACTGTAGTTGCCGTGAGCTATCACAGTGTCTCACAGCTTTGTGTGCCACAGCACTACTATGGTGTTGTGTGGCACTACAATACTGCACGCCCACTACTGTAGTGTCACGTGCCACTACAGTAGTTCATGTCAATCTTTGATTCACAATCAGTGATTGACACGTGCTAATTACTACAAATTAAATATTTATTTTAATTAGTTAAAAATATCTTCATATCAGTTAATTCAAAATTAACTTATCTGATTATCTCAATCAACTAGCTTATCTTTTAGTTCATAAATAAAAGATTTAATTGATTTAGTTATTATCTAATAATAATTTATAATTATTTAATTTCACAAATTAGATATTCTGTCTCATTTATCGATAATTAAAAAATTAATCGATATAATTATTTATACATAATTTCTGAAAATTAATATAAATAATTTAATTAATTAATCATACATAATTATGTACTTGCCCTAAAATAAAAGTTCATTTTGGAAGTCAATCATTTTCTCATGTCTTGAAATATTCGCACCCTAAACTACGTAGTACAGAGGTGACTTGAGCACCATAGACCTATAATCTTAAGCTATAATAAACAGATTATTAAATAAACTCTTTAATTAAATAATTTTATTTATTAATTTCATTATTACTCCACTATAAATATGGAATTGCACTCTTAGATATTAGAGAATATATTTACAGAGTATTCTCGTGTAGTCCATTGATATAATCATTTCATGTAGTTATGTTCTCTAATTATTGTTCATAAATTTGAGCTAGTCAAAATTACGGCTTTCCCATCTAATTATCTATTGATCCTTAAATATCATTAATCCACTAGTGAATGACTAATTTATAATCATATTATAAATTTAAGCTGAATAACCATTCAGTTCAAGAATTAACACTTAAGGAACCAATATACGATCCGTTAGGAAAGCTTGGATTCTAAATCTTGTAAGATCACGTTCTCAGCCATCCATAATATCACTGAATCTTCAAAACAAAAGTCACAAGCATGTTTTACAAACAATTTTTAATGAGTAAATCAAAAGAACCAGTAGACATGCATAAAAGTTCATGACTACTTTAGATTCAGACTGATCTACTTATGATCATCAGACTGATGTGTATTAAATCTTTATGATAAATGGCTAATAAAGATATTAATTCATATTAGTCTTATCATATATAATCTTATTATATAAAGTACATTCACTAAGATGTCTATCCACATCAATGATCCAAATTTTGATCACAGGCATTCATAATACTTAGTGAACCGTGCTAGCAACCATCCATTAAAGATTTCATACTTTAATATGTTGCTGACAATTTTATTAATTATCTATAATCTTATTCCTCTTGTACTAATAGAATATCATAGCCTCATTGATGAATATCAAATTTTAGATATTTACATAAATTATTCAACAATAATTTAAAAGAACAATTATAAGAAAAATTCTAATTGCATTAAATTTCATATTATAATGTCAATACACATGCTTTGGGGGCATAACCTCCAACAATCTCCCACTTTCCCTAAAGCAAATGTAACTAGGTCGACAATAATGTCAATACACATGCTTTGTTATGCATGCCCGCTTTGAATGGGAGGCTTATTAGGTCGACAATTTTATTAAGCAAGTTCGACATCATGCCTATGACTCCAACGGCATAAAAGAGTCAAGCCCTCATTGATGTACTTACACAATTTATGAATGGGGAATCAGAGCCTTTGGATGAAACATGTTGCCCATAGGAGTTAGTATGGGGTGCTGACCTTTGATGGATCCTCCACACATAATGGTGGAGGAGCAGAGTTTATATTAGAGGACCCTATGGGCAACATGTTTCCATTGAAATACAAACTTAACTTCCCTTGCACGAATAATGAAACAGAGTATGAAGTCTCATTGGTTGGGTTGACGTATGCAAAGGAGAAAGGGGCAACGACACTAAAAGTAAAAATGGGCTCTAGCTTGATAATCAATCAGATCAATGGGGTGTTCACCGTCAAGGAACCCACCCTTGCTCAATATAGACATGAAGTCCAAAGGCTAAGTGACGAATTTGAGAAGTTAGTCTTTGAACAAAACCCAGATCTTAGAACTGTCATGTAGATGCCTTGGCCACGCTCACCTTCAAGCTTCCCGTGTCAGGCCCCATCCTTACCATTGAAGAGTCCATTCAAACCAGCCTACTATTTGTAAGAACTTCGAAGAGATGCCATACCAAGACTGGACAGATAGTGTCCGAATGTGGCTCCGTGAAGGGAACATGCTAGTAGATCGGGACTTAAAAAGTTTTGTTTGATTGAATGAGGTGTTGTTCTACTGGGGAATAAATGGGTTCTTTCAATATGTATAAGCAGAAGGCTAAATGTGGCTAGCTCAAGCGCCTTCATGACGATGTATGCTCCATGGATGGGTCGTTATTACATAGACGTCTATAGAGGATGAGGTACTATTGGCTGAACATGAATGAAAAAGCCCTGACAGACCAAAAGACTTGTCCAAAGTGACAACTCCTACCAGACCCAAAGGAAGTAAATGTTATAGAAGTCGTCACTGATTAGAGGCAGCCCTACATCATCTACTTGACAGATGAAATTCTACCTATGGACTCAGTAGATGCCATCAACATCAAGAGATGAAGTTCACGTGTCTTTCTGTTGAAGGGAGAGTTATTATGAAGAGGGATGGATGATATCCCGCTTAAATACCTTGGACATGAGGACCGACGCATGATCATGGAGGATGTGAAGTCGTCATACCCATGGAAGTGATGATATATTCTGCCAAGCTCTTGTCGTCTGTCAGGTGGAACATACCACATGCCTTGGAGACTTAGAAGCCCTCGAAGAAAGGAGAGACGAGTTCAAGCATACCAAAATCACATGTGCCAAACGTACGAGGCCATTATGAAGCCCCAAACCTACGTCGTGGGTGACCTGGTGCTAAAGGCGGCCGAACACGTGATAAGAGGGATACATGCCAAGAAGTTTGAGCTTAAGTGGTATGGTACGAGGAACCACAGTAATGGAAAGAGATGTATTTACCTCCATATTAACCACAAGAGTCAGAGGGTGCAGTGGTAGAGGTGTTGAGATGTTGAGGCAGGGTGTAGCCACTGCCAAGGGAATCATCACAACATCCACACTCTCACTCTCGTCGGCGGGTGTTAGCCTAAAGGTAGGAGAAAGAGGCATGGAAAAAATACTAAAGGAGAAGAAGAACAAGTGTTAGTACAAAAAACGGGGAACAAAAACATACATAGAGGCTAAGATAGGTAAGTACATCATGGAGGGCCTCCTGTCATGAAGCGTCTGCAAAATGCCCTCGAGGGCAGGGTTGGACCCTCCAACAACGTCCAAAGCTAGGGGGCTTATGGCCATCTCCTCTTCGTGGCCCTAAAATGTAGGATTGAGTTAGCTTAATAAAGTAATAAGTAATTGAACTAAGGAAAAAAGAAGAATGGCAAGGTGAATACCTCACGGGCGCCTTCGGGGATGGAGGCTGCCGCCTTCAAAGATGATGCCCCTATATCGCCTCCAGCTCTCTACCGTAAGAATGTATCGAAGACTTCACTAACTTCCCTGGAAGAGCCGCTCGCCGTTGATGAAGTTTGGAAAATAGGAAAACATACATTTGTGTCAATTAATGTAAGTAGGATACTAATAAAAAAGAAAAATGTTGTGCTTACAAGGGACTCATCGTCAGAGCTCACGATGTCTGTCTAAAACCTACATCGAGGTGGTCTCGGAGCCTTGAAGGCAAGTGTGTTAGAGGGAATTTCTATGGAGATGCCTCTAGTTGTTATTCTAAGTTGCATGTGCATCCTCTTCTTTGGTGTTGACTTGAGTCTAGGAGTAACGACCAAATCTAGGGAGCTATATTACGTGAAGCATTAAGCTTAGCCCTTGTAAGATCACGACCACAGGGTTGGTCATCTCCAACTATCACATGCCTCAAACTCGGGGGCTTTGAAGCCTCTGCCTTAGACGTCTATGCCAAATCCTCTTAACCAGACCCATCGACGATGGTGGCCTTCCTTTTCTTCTTGGACCTACTAGAAGCATCCTGATCTTCCTCTTATTCAGAAGGTGGCTTCACTACCCTAAGTTTGAGATCTCCTCTATATATTTTGTTACAGGAAATGACAGCAAGAGCAAGCTGTAAGAATTCTTTCCATCTGCCAGCCATGATCTGCTAGTGTGTTTTCATCATTGTAGTAACTTCAGGCAGGTGAGTGGATGACAGGACATGAACAAATCTTAGAGTCCCGCTGCGACTGCGCAAGTCCACCAACCAGTAATCAAAAGCCTCTTGGGTGTGAAGGCGTGCCCGCCACTCAAGAGCAACCCCCTGATCAAATCTAAACTAGCGAGCCACCCAAGCGTATTGATAACGCGTGCTTGCTATAGTGTTGGTGGCAGAGTCGCACTCACATTTGGTAACTACAAGGAGGGTGGATGGTGTAAGGATGGCCAAGATTATCTGTTCTTTGGGAAGAACCATCAAAGGAACTTTGTTCACACCTAGCTCGATCACCTTGCCCATGAGGGGCCACGTCTCATCTCTAATGTAGCCATCTAGACAGAGAAAGTAGGGTCTTGGTTTGAAATACCCCCTACACGTCAACATCAGTGGCGAAGCTCTGCCATTTCAAAATCTTATTCCCAAACCATGCCCACGCCTGAGGCAGACCTATGTAGCCTCGGAAGTGTGTGGAAGCAGGAGAACAGGAAGGAGAGCACATGGGGAACCTTTCCCAAATGAACATCTCCAAGAAGGCATTTATGAGCAAAGCCCGAAAGCGGATACATTACAAAGTCTAATGGCGATACACATTGTAAAAGTGTAATGATAGTGGAGTCTAAGTCTCAACAAAATGTATATATGTATGAAAAGAAAATTGTAAAACCGTTATTTTCCTAAGTGTATGCATGTGCAGGTGAAAAGGAAAGCAGAAAAAATAACTTAAACATGCACCTTGGAAACTGTATCTGGACAGCCACATCGCCATGAAGGCGGCAAGCTCCACAGTCTTATTACCAAAATGAGCACCCTCCATTGGTTCCCTTCGTGGAGCCTTCTTCTTCGAGGGAACCTCTATATATTTGAAAAAATAGCACCGCCCTCTTGCCCGGGACCCTAGAGGCGTTGGGCTTATAAGACTTCATCACTCCATCACCCAAAAGCTCGAGGATCTCCTTCTCCTGAGGGGTGTCGGCGTTCTTAAAGACTCCATGGTCACCAAAAAATGGTAACTGCTTAAGCAAGTGGAATCCTCTAGAGTGGGTGTAAACTCACCCCATCCGGTGGCAAATGTGTAAGTCCACTTTCTCCAGCGCAACACCAAATACTCGATGGCGTTTAAATCATAGCCAATGTTGAGATGCGAACTGACTCTCAAAGCCTCATACACCACAACGTTCTTCAGAGAGGTCGCATACTCCGAGATAGAGAAGATGTACTCGCACCATTCGTACCAATCTGTCGTGGGCCTTGTGTGGCAATCAAAGAAAATCACGGACATGGGAAAATCGCTGTGGGTCAACCTCGGCAGTGGGACAGAACCCGCCTTCAACAAATTTCATTCGCCTGCAACCTTACCCTCCATTAAATGCGCCAAAGTGGAAGGGGTGTCAACCTCCACACTATTCTCCATACCATGAATATGTGACTGACGGTAACGTTAGAGATAGCCCACGGCTTGGGAGGGCATTCGGGTTCTAGGGAATTCTTGGAATATGTAAGAATGATTTTCTCGGAAGCCATGGATCCCGAGTAAGATGAAAGAAAAAGTTGAATGGAGAAGAGAGGGTGACAGATCTTCGGGATCGAGGGACGAAGAGAGGGAGGAAGAAGGAACTCAAACTTTTGGAAGGGGAAGTGAGACTCCCCCTCCCTCGACATCAATATATAGAGGGGGTGGAAAGGGTGACTGTTGGGCAAACCTTTCCACGCACCCTCCCTTACTTAATGCAGCTGGGACATGTCTACCCATTATTTGAGGCGTCCTTTCATTTTACACCTTTCCATGATTGAGGGGATGCAATGATGACACTTCAATGATACTATGCTCACGCCTTTTGATGCATTTATTATGAAAAATGATGACTCTTGGTCTATGGAATAACATGAAAAATGAAGCGCTCAATTAGAGTGGGTGTGTCTAAGCTAGATTGTTCTAGCTTCAACCTTGAACAGGGGTTAATGTAAATAATGAGCCACCTGATCATGTATGACATGTCAAGATATACACGTGACATCCAAAGAGATGTCTAGGTGGCACCTACGTGGCATGACAAGACCAATGTAGGATAATATCAAATATTTTTATAAGTGATGTCGTTTAAGTATAAAGGCGACGTACCCAATGACTGCACTTATAAGGGTCACCCCTGGACTTATAAATGTGGCAAGTCTATCATTGAATTATATAAGTTAAGTGTCATAACCCGCCTTCGAGCTGAGTGACAAAGGCTCGAATGTCATTCCTTGCCTAGGACCAATCTGGAGGTTGTAATCTGGTAAGATTAGGACAAGGTTACACTGTACCAAGAGAAAAAAACCTCATCGAATGGTATACCCTCCTTAGGCACCTTGGATGTGTCCTCGTCTGGTAAAGAAGGGTCAAAAGGTGCTATGCACCACTATCGGGGGAAAATCCCATGGCGCCTCCTTTGGTGTGGCCAAAGGAGGACACGATGGTGTACCCGCCTTCGGGGAACCCAAAGGCGGGTGACACGGTTTTGCCACATTTGGGGAGCCCAAAACTGGGTGACGTGGTCTAGCCTCATTTGCAGATCGTAGGGATGGGTGTTAGTACATAAGCCTTTGGGGAAGCCTCCTCAAAGTTTGATGATACAGTTCAAGCCTTCTATCTATGAGTTAGTTTGGTTCATTATGTAAATGCTTGATGCCATAAAGGCACGACTAGTTGAGGGCGTAAAGTGTGGTCACGTGTTATGAATGTGATCACATTTTATGAGTGTGGTCACGTTCTAGGCGTGGTCATGATTATTATAAGCGATTTTCATGGCATTGCGAATGACTGATTTGAAGTCCCTACTCGACCCCATCTATATAAGAGGGTTCTTAGTATCATTATAGGGATCATCACTCTCACATTCCCCTAGTTCAAATGCATATGATATTCCATACTTGAGTTCTCTTCAACCTTAGAGCACTAAAAACATTTTGTCACATTCTTGAGGTCAACCTAAAGTGCATGTCCTTCACCCTTTCAGTCATATTATTCTCATGTTCTCAGACTTACTTGTCATAGACTATGTCATTCATTTCCATATCACCTAAAACCCCTAAACAACGTGTGTAGTCGATTTTAGTTGATATATCTTACGCAGCTGATATTGCTTCCTAGCCAATCTTGCGCCTTACTAACGCATGATATTTAACAAATTAATTCCATTCAGTGTTCAAATTTTTTATCAAAATAATTTTTTTAATCTAAAATCAGATTTAGTTTTCAAATTTTTCCGTATAAGTTTTATATATAGCTCAAAGTCTTGTATGAGAAGTTAATTATTTTTTTATAAAACAAGATTTTAAGACATGTTATATAATAATTAATTACTACGTAGTTTGTTTGTCTAATAATGAGTTTGGAAGTGCTTGTAACTAAGAAACGTGTTTATCGTTGAAACGATAATATGTTAGTTAAAAATTACTCCGTATCCATATTTGTATGAAACACTCGAATGTAGGGTGAATCATTTTTGTACGTATTTTGAAAGCATTTCAAGAAACATTTTGATTTATGTTTCTAGATACTAAAATATGTATCACGCGGCGATAAATAAATATGATAAAAAATAATATTTTTACAATGCATTAAAGTACTTTAAAAAAAACACTCTCAAACTTACCATAATTCTTATAGGGAACAATTGACTTATCATCATTTGAACCAAAGGTCGGTTGGGCTCATTTCTGCCCGTACTATACTAACAGAATGTTGGCTTGAACATTAAGGCCTTGATAGGCTAATTCAATTTCACATCTATATTTTAGTAATGATCACAGATATGTCATGTTTAAAAAAATCATCAAAATGGTCATAAGCATAAAAAACATTAAACATGAAATACTGCAGTCTCTCTCTCACTCTCTCTCCCCCCTCCCCTATCTCTCCCCGTCTCTCTTACTCATTATATATATATATATATATTATGTGTGTATACATGTTATATACTATGTACATATTTATAATATTTGCATCTATATACATACATACATGTATACATATTATATATATATATATATATATATATATATATATATAATATAAGAGAGAGAGAGACGGAGAGAGAATAAGAAGAAGAGAGAGAGAGAGATAGCATAGTTAGTCAATTCGAGGACGAAAAAAATACTGACTAAGCAAGTATAATATCAATACTAACCGGTCAAACATTCGGTAAAAATTTAATCAATAATACACAATAAGTAATAATTCAGATACAATTATCAAACGTATTTAATACGTTTCCATTTGAAAAATTCAGTATTAAAAATACGGATTGCAAGCATATGATAGCTAGAAAAATATATAACATTTATAAGATAAAAGATAAAAGAATATCCATTAATGATTTCAGTAATTAGATAATAAATATTAAAATTATTGATTATCTAAAATATATAAACAGATGGAGTTGATAAATATATTTTTTACTCAATTGAAAAAATATATGGACAAATAAATATTAATATATTATTTAATATATAATAATATTGTATTTATATTTCGACAATAAAAAAAGTTTCATTATCATTGACTTTGATTTTTTTATTTATTATCATATTTAATAATATTTTATCATTAAGAACAATTTATAAATTAAAGTATTAATAAAAGGAAATCGTGAAATACTTAGTAAAAGAAAGAAAAATGCATGATGAAAGAAAAAAAAAGTAAAATGAATAATATAAAGAAAAAAAGGCAAAACAAATATGTTCGGAGGAGCTCAGGTTCAATCATGGGCCGAGCTCTCTCAAGAATACCAACCACCAAGTATAACCAGTGGGCTAAACCTTTTAATATCAACAGAGATGCCGATTTTATTTAGGGGAAATTTTGACAAATATTAGTAGTAGTATATTAAGAAATGGTCAATTTTTAAAACTTATCGCTAAATAGCAGGTTTCTAAAATGGTCAATAAATTTAGACTAAAATATCCTTAATCTATATAAAGCAACTTCTCTTTCAACGTCTGTCAATAAAATAAATTATTGATGTAATGGACTACATATCCTACAATTATGAAAAGTATATATTTTATAATTTTAAAATTTATATTTATACTATTATCAACACAACCCGGAAATGAATGGTCAAATAAAATTTTAATTTAACAACAAACACGAATAAAATTCCTAGAAATCAGTGAATATATAAGCCATTATCAATAAAATATATAAATTGAAATGTATCACGTTAATAAATTAAAATAAAATAAGAGATCAATAAATATATATTTTTATAATTTAAAAATTGAATGTACCTACCATCCCGCCTAAATATCAACCAAAAAGGAAATTAGATTCACCAACAACATCGAATTTAATGAACCAAAACAGAAATTTGAAAACAACCAATAAAAATTCATTAAAACAAATACTTCATAGCTAATAAATTATTTACTATAATTACATATAATTTAAATTTCCAAAAACAACTTAATCACAGAATAAGGATAGGATCTCAACGTAACTAATCATAAACCATCCCTATAATTGCATGGTAAATAACGGGATGTAGATAAATCATAAGAAAACATGAATCAATTGCAAATAATTTAATTACCAAAATCAGCAATTTGAGTTAATAAAAATAAAAATAACCCTAACCAAGGTAGAAAACCATCCATCAACAAAAGAAAAAGTTAAAACAAAAAAATTAAACCCAAATTATCACTCTCAAGAACAGTCTTGAAAACCTTTGTCCTCCATTGACATCGACGAAGAAGCTTGTGATTACTTTCATCAGGCAAATATTGTTCAGCATTTGAAGAAGAAAGAAGAGGTAATTCGGTGATTATTTTTCTTTTCTTTTTACTTATTGATTGTTACACACTGAATATTATTGACATTTAACAAAAAATAATTTCTTGATTAAGCTATCAAAATATTTTAAAGTTTCTAATCAAAATCGATTCAATGGTCATACTGATGTTATTTGATTGAACATGCATGTAAGGAAAGTATTTCTTTGATAAATTATATGAAAACTTTAAATATAAAATATTGATTAATGACACGAACATTTAGAAAAAATCTTGATTCCGGACATGCATTTGTGTGGCAATGTTTTAATAGACGAATGTGATTTGTATATGTAAAGTCATAGTTCGGTATTTTATTTAATAGTTTAATGATGGTGTCAATAATCGAAATGATTGATTGACCATTATGTGTATATATATATATAATTGGTTGCATTAAATAACTGAGATTCAATAGTGTATTTTAACGTGTTTGAGTCAATGTGTTATTGATTCTATTTAACCATAATTTATTGATATTAGCTTCTTTTGTTATTTCACCGCAGCATTAACGATGATGGAAACGAATTCATCAAAAGATGTGGAAGCATCAAAATCATTCAAATAACCCACTAAGGGTTAATCATCTAGTAAGCGATGGTTGCGTATAAATGAAGATCAACAAAATGAGGTCAGTATGAGACAATAATTGGTTTATTATTAACATATTTCTTGAGAAAGATGGTTAATGAATATTATATATTTTTTAGGGACTATAATTGATTGTTCCAAATGATAATTGGAACAAGAACCAGAAGCTGAAACTGTTTTCAAAACCAACGATCATGGACCATGTCAACCTGTCTCTGACCGAGAAGCAAAGAGTTACATTTCGAACATGTTGTTTTGGTCACTTTCTTGATCTGGAAATTAACAAATTTACAGTATAACTATTGCTACACATAGCTAGGTGCGCAGTGCCACCATGATAGGACAGATTCTATGTACTTTGATTTCAATGGAAAAGTTGCTAGATTTACAATAAAGGATTTTGGTGCTATCACTGGTTTACGGTGCATATCATCGATGCACGTGGATTAGGGAAAAATAGGGGAAGGGAGGTTGAAGGAAAAATACTTTAGAATAATAAAACAGTGTCTAGGAAGATGCTTAATTTTGCTTTTGATACTTGTACAATTTCAAAAAAATGATGAGGATGACACGATTGTGAAGCTGGCAAAATTGTACTGTTTGGAAAACCTATTGATCCCAAAATATGAACATATATTGGTTGACCCCTTTCATTTACTGTTGGTTGATAATGATGATATGTTTGATTTATATCCTTGGGGAAATTATCTTTTGATATAAGGATAGTGAGTATGCGGAAAATTGGACAATTTTTGAAAAGTTCTGCCCATGCGTTTTATGGTTTCCCACATGCAATAATAGTCTGGGCACTTGAGACTATATCTTTATTGACAACGCCCCCAATGGTATTGGCCAAAAAAGTGGGAGACTTTAAGTCAATGGCCAATAACTGGAAAGTTATCAGTCAACCAGACAAACGAGATTTGAGTGACATGATTTTCGAAAACAGTAATGTAAGTATTATAGTTAATATATATATACACACACACACACACATATATATTTACTTCTTTATTTTTTATTAACTATTCAATTTATATTTGCTAAATGAAGCTTGTGATCAATAAGTTTGAAGCTACCGTCAAAGTCTATAGACTTTGAGCCAAAATCTGTTCAATCAAAGGGTAAACAGGTTGCTGATACACAACCAGAGAAGGGTGGGGCTCAACACGATGACGATGAGTTTGAAGAGATTTTGAACCGTAAAAAGAAAAAAACACCATCGTCATAGTCGATTGAGTCTAGGTTGGACAAAATAGAGGAAAGATTTTTCTTAGAGATTGGAAAGATAAATTCGTAGTTGGACGAGTTATTGAGCATTTCGAAGGTTGAGGTAATAATAAATTATTGACAGTGATTAAAGATTTTATATGGTATTTTGAATATATATACTTCTATAATTTATTTATTTTTATTAATTTGATTTTACTATCATTTAAGGAAGGTATTGGCTAAGAACATGGATGTGCAACAAAAGGATCCACAAGAAGGAACAAATCCACAGAAAGGAACTGAAGATGAAGGTAATTTACCGAATCTGAGTTTAGACGACTTGGAGGTAATTTATTGATAGCTTATTGATATAATTATTGAATATCATATTGATTAGTATAAATATATTTCATTATCATTTTATTGTCTACGTTACTGAATTGTTTTAAACACAGGTTGAAACTGTTGTTCAGTAAATTGTTGAGGATGTTATTTCGCCAACCATTCAACCAAAAATATCATCTCTTGTTCAACCTACTATAAAGACATGTGTCCCACCTATTAAGACATCAACCACCAATCAATCACCAGCAAAGAGGGTTCCATTGACCAGGCAACGCAAGGGGGAGGGTATTGATGTAGCTAAATTTATTGGAAAGCATTAAAAGAAGAAGAAAGAAGAACCAAGTATGGCAATCATTCCGCATCCGGTAGTTTTCATACCGCCAAATTTTCACATAATCACACAAAAACAAGAAGCGGATGAGTAGCCATTTGGGCATTTAGCTATTGGTATTGGTTCAAAGAAAGAACTTTTTTTGTAAGACTATAATGTGTGTTGGATTTGTTTCTTTTATGGCCTCTATATGTGGTAGTAATTAGATAATGAATAATTATGTGAATCTGCTCTTTGAACATGCTAGTTTTTTGTGAATGAATGTTTTGATCAATAGATAATGGATTAATATCTTTATAAATCTTTTATTGACTATGTTAACAAATGTTTTGTAACGAATATATTTGCCTTATTTTTTATGTGTAACGTGATAAATGGTATACATATATATACAGGTTGTAACCATATTTATTTATATATATACATTGTAACATAGTGTAATTAATGTAAACTTATCACAATATATATTGTCCTTAAATAAATACACATTGTGCAAAATGTTATTGTCACATTAGGTATATCAATGACGCGATTGTTTTTGTGATGTTTTTTTTAGTTAAAACAATCCTAAAACAGGATTCAGTAATCAAGTAATTTGAGACAATTAGTCTATATATGTATAGATATTGCGTGATAAATAACATTATCAATAAATGATTATACTTTGACTGAATGTAAATAATGAATGATAGTAATAATTGATTGAAATTAAAAATACCATTAATACATTAACAAGTTCAACAACGAAAAAGAGAAGAACATAAATAGCAATAATGATAGTCGTTCAACATGAAATATAAAGAGCTCAAAATCTAATTTCCACTTTTTGTTTCTTCGACTAATTACTTATCGAAACGACCGTGTTCTTCCATCTCTTACGACTATATCCGATCATTAGATACCTCCCCCACTTCACCTTGTTAACTTCACCTATCGATGGTATCCTCTGTTTCTTAGGTCTATCAGCCAAACGTTTATTTTTAGGTGGAAGTATATGATGCATTTGAACGTCTTCAGGAACATTCATTGATTATTATTTACGAGAGGATGCACCAAACCCGCATATGTTGCATCCAGCTCGGTCTTTAAATATAATGGAGATACGTACAAGTATGGATTTATGTGCCTTTTAGCCATTGCAACTAAAGCATGTGCGCATGGTATTGCATCTATATCCCATCTTCGGCACGTGCATGATATATTTGGTAGATATACAATACATATTAAATCACCGTCAACCACGTGAAACTCATACTTGTCAATGGCGATGACCTATAAAAAAGACATTTCATAATATAGTATATGAACTATTGTTTATTTATTTTTGTTAATTCATTAAAAAGAAGAAATTAAAATTTAAACATGCTTATAGTCATTGTCTACGAATGTTGCATCTGCGTACGTAGACGCTTTTCAGCCCATTGAGTTAATCTCGTAATCATGTAACTAGATACTACTCGACGCTCATAAAATCATCTTTGAGAAGTTGCCTAAGAAATTCAATAAAAAATGTAACAGGTAAACCACAAGCATCTTTCAATACATTATTGAAGTTTTCTGATATATTTGTTGTCATGAATAAATATCGATGACTAACAAAATGAGATTGAGCCCATTTCTCATACCCAACGCCTTTAAGGTATGTGTGAATTATAGAGTAACTAGATTCTAGAGCACGCATATTGACTTCAAAATCTTCAACCATATATGCATTTGCACATCGATAGAAAATTGGGTCCACGACTGAGTTTATACAACTGGACTTGATATTAAACAGTAGATGTTGCATACAAAGACCGTGAACAAATTTCAGAAACCATTTCGACACTGCCTTTGGAACGCTATTGTGTCTATTAGATATAATTACTAGATTTTCTCTATCGCCAATTACTTCCTTCAATTTTTCAGAAAATCATCCTCAATACAAATCATTTTCTGAATCTACCACAGCAAATGTCATTGAAAATTTTTTATTATTACCATCCAACAATGATGCAGCTAAAAGCGTACGGTGGTATTTGTTCTTCAAAAATGTACCATCAACTGAAATCACAGGACTACAATGCTGCTAGCCTTTCAAAGCAACCCCCAAACACATGAAAATGTATTTAAACATGCCATTCTTATCGTTCTGAATTATTGTCACAATACCTACAAAAAACTAAAAATAAATTAGGTATATTGAATGTGTAATCAATAAATGATATACTGAAGAAATTAAATACGTGTATTTTTTTATTTCAATGCATAACAATACGATGGAATTCTTCCGTACGATTCCTCTGGAGCACCTCGAAGCAAATCCAATGCATTTTGTTTTGTTTTCCATGCTTTGTAGTAGCTAATTGTAATCCTATGCTTCAAATGTATGGGATCAATGATATCTTTAGGTGCGGTCCAATCTCGTATGTCATTCCTATATTCACCTTTGATACATTGACCAACAATGTCTGATGTTGCTTGATGATGATCACATTGAATAAATTCTCCTAAACAGCTGTGCTCCTTAATATATTCCCGAATCATCAAAAGCGGACCACCTCTGTATGTCGATGCCCGAAAAAATCAGTTGCGTTGGTCATTGACACACCGCGCATTCATTCTTTCCCGATTAGACATTTCAACCCTAAACTCAAAATTCTCTTTCAACGCAAGCATATGCAACGCCTTTTTTTAACTCAAATTTATCTTTAAACAATGACTTCTTCTTAATGTCAAAATTATTAGGGACATTTTCTAAATCAACTATAGTAATAAAAACGTCATCATATTTAGTATGGTCGCATTCTATTGAGTCTGATTGACTGTTCCCTCCAAGTATCAAACTTTGAAACTCACAAGACTGATCAATAACAAAACTAGACCTGTCAATAATTAGTGGAAAGTTAGCTCCATTATCATTCCTAATGAGGGAAACGTACCATTCAACATCCTGATCCGATTTTATTTCAATATTGGTAGATGAAGCATTGTCAAATTACAATTTGACAATAATTTCAAACTTGTCCCTCCCATCAACAGAACCTAGAACCGAAATAATTTCTTCAACCATCTCTATGAATTTCATATTGATATCAACCAAAAAAAGGTTTTGATCGAAAGTCAACATATGATTTTGATTCATCTCATCTCCCATCGTACATTAAAATTGTGCAGATATTTGATATTCTTGAAATACATTTTATTTATGAAATAATCAATGAAACAGTTAAAAATTATGGAGTTAATTTATAAAAGTAAATATTTTCGATTAATAATATAATGACACAAAAACTTGCATACTAATCTTCCATCAAACTAAAAATAAACCCGAACACAAAAGTTGCAGATTAAAAAACTCCAAAAACAAAAACCTCAGCCAAAACTATGCAAATCCTTGGATACTGAAATTTGCCTAAATAATCTTCTGTCAACCACGTTCACTCAATGAAACGATATGTTGTTTGACTAAAATATTTTAAAAATTGTTGTTCGAGTTGCAGAGGACGAAGATATCAATGAATGTCGAAGAGAGATAAAATTGATATTATGTGAAGTGAGGAAGATGAAATTTGAATTAGGATGCATGTCGACTAAACTAATACAGAAATTAGCTAAATCAAGGAGATTTAGCTAAAACCGAACATTATCATTTGGTTATGGAAAACTAAAATCAATTATTATAGATATACATTTAAAAACGGAATGTTATTGATTGTAACTAAACAAAGAAATAATCCGTAAATTATTAAATAATAAATGTGCAGTCACGTAAGATGTTATGTTGTAACAAACTATTGAGGGTAAAGTTGTCAACGGAAAAGTACGGTAAATAAACCGGTGACGTGTCATCCGTAAAACTGTTATTTACCCCCAAAAAACAAGGTCATATCTTAATAACCACTTCTAGACTTGTTTATATGCTGCAATTTATTTTTTATTTATATAGTATACCGAACTTTTTATATTATTTTCTACTGCTTTCATATTATACGCGTACTATCCAGGAGGGGTAAAAAATACGTGAACTTTTTTGTATGTTTGAGAAAAATTTGAGAACAGACCATAAAATTCAGAAAATAAAAAATACACGTATAATACGTGAGTTAACTAACAATGAGAGAGAGAGTGATTGAGGGAGGGAGGGAGGGAATTAGAGAGTGATTGAGGGAGGGAGGGAGGGAGACAAAAAGAGAGATTTTAGAAAAAAATTCAAAAAAGTATAACATTCAATGAGACATTTAATTAATTTTTTTATTATTTATGGGAGTTTCCAATTTTTTTAAAAAATTTGTTAAATGATAGTAAATGAATATAATAGGAAGATATGTATTTTTGGTTAGTGAACTCATAAACATTAACTTTTTTTTATGATTATGAAACTAGTTGTATAATTTTGTATTAAGTTTATAAATGTTTGCTAGTTCTATGTAAAACTAATCTAAATTTTAAATGCAAATTTAACTCACTTATTATATATTAAGTAAAAATAGTCTTCCGTGATAAAAAAAAATACATTTAAAACAACAAATACTAAAAACCCCAAAATTCATCATGTCTTCGTCCTCTCCCACGCTCTTTTCACCGAATGAAATCTCGCTCAACTATCGACCATAACACAATTTCCCAGTGCACAATCTTTTTTCTCGTGAATTGTCTTATGATTTCTTCAAACCGTCCTAAGTCGAAGTTGGAGCTCGATTTTTTTATGCTCACGTCTCATTTGCATGTTGATTTTTGAGCTCACCGTGAGATTTTTCTGAGTTTTCATCTATCTGTGTGATTTCACATTGGCATCTTTGTTGTGGTTTCATGGGTTGTGGTTCGTGAAAAGCTCCCTTCGATTTAATCAGTCTGTCTACCATCCATAAACAAGTTGTTTACCATATAAAAAACAAGTTGCTTACTGAAACATTGGTTCGCTATGTAACAAAATGATTGCTAAGTAAACATGATATTAAACTATTCTTTTACTCAGCAAACACGTTGTTTTAGAGGAGTTTTTTTTGCAGTTGATAAAATTTAAAATCATATTTACGTTTGAAACTTAAAATAGAGTTATTCACTATAATTTTTTTTCCTTAGTTATAAAAATGAACAAAAATAGATGCTCTTATTGGAAAAATGCCCGCGAAAAAAGTGTTTGTAAACATAAAGTAAGACGTCGTAATTTTAAATTTAATAATTAAAAGTTGTAACATTTATAGCATTGTTTTTTTATTAATACCAAAAAAATATTTTATTTTATCAATTCTTCATGTTTTAAGAAAATGGCAACTCTAAATCATCGTTTTTCTCAACTCAACTGTTTATTTTATTCTTATATATACATGTCTTGTACGGAATCACTTTAAGAAACATTGAAAGAGGCCGCATAATATACGGAGCAGCTCACGGTAGTCCCTCGCTAGTAATTGGGTTGTACCCATGATCTAGTCAAATCCTGGATCCTCTAATTTGTACATGCTTTTCCGAAGCGGATCGTATCTTCTACTGCTTTACGGGGATCCCACGTTGCATCTACCATAAGCTCCATGATTCCAACACGTGTACTTATCAGTATTTTCTTTTACGATTAATGATATGATTTTGCTTCGGATTTGGCAACTCGTACCGGAGAACTAAACCGGACGAGCCTCAAACTTGCATATAGTCGGCAGGAAGAAGATCAAAGAAGAAGCAGCGAAATTCGTGGCAACGATGCATCTGATAAATGCTGTAATGGCAGCTCGGATGCTGACTCGGAATTCGGGGCTTGAATCGGAGATTAGTGCCGAATTACCGTTTGGATCGCCTTGGTGGTTCATTTACGCGGGGATTTCTTGCTTCCTCGTCATCTTTGCTGGTATAATGTCGGGTCTGACCCTTGGTCTCATGTCTCTCGGACTCGTTGACCTCGAAATCCTTCAACGTAGCGGCACCTCTACCGAGAAAAAACAAGCTGGTTTGTCTTCATCGACTCCTCCCATTTCAATTCCACTACATCATTTCTCCTTTCAATAGTATCACGGTGCATAGCTTCTCTGATTATATGTACACAATTGAGTCATCATAGTGTCTCTGTAATTTGCTAGATATTGAGCTGGCAGCATGTAGATCACTAAGACGCTTAAATTTTGTGTTATAATTCGCCGATTGAGTGCTATCATTTCTTCAATTTGTCTCCTATTTTTCGTTTTCCTTCAGCCACTATACTTCCAGTGGTTCAGAAACAGCACCAGCTCCTTGTGACTTTGCTTTTGTGTAATGCCGCTTCCATGGAGGTATATTTTTATATGGATGCAGGTCTGCATACTTTCGATGTTCTTTTACGCATTTTCCTTGAGGAAGATCCATGCATCAGTGATGCTTACAAAACTCTGATTACTATAAGGAGAAAAACAAAGAAATAAAAGCTTGATGGCTTAACCTTTGCAAATTGCAGGCCCTTCCTATATATTTGGATAAGCTTTTCAATCAATACGTTGCTATAATTCTCTCTGTGACATTTGTTCTGTTTTTCGGTGAAGTATGCTTTCTTCTCCTTACTACTGTCCCTTATATTTGGTGGATTAGTTCCAGTTCAACTCCCAAAGCTTATTGCTTATAATGGTATTCAATTCCCTTGTTTTATCCGAGTGCCAGGTTATTCCACAAGCAATATGCACCAGATATGGGCTTGCTGTAGGGGCTAACTTTGTCTGGCTTGTGCGAATTTTGATGATCATATGCTATCCTATTTCATATCCCATTGGGAAGGTATATGTTCTGGAAGAAGGTGGATAACTTGATTATTTATTAACATGGACTTCAGTTAACTTCGTTTTATCCGTGGAAAAAATTTCCAATACATATATACTCATCCCGTGATTTTGTAATGTCAGTATTATTTTTAGAAGGTAATTTCCAATCAGATAATGGAGCTCCTTTTATCATTAACCTGAAAAAATTATATGTGTTTCAGATTCTTGATTGGTCATTGGGACATAATGAAGCATTATTCAGGAGAGCTCAGTTGAAAGCCCTTGTCTCTATCCACAGCCAGGAGGTGAAGTTCAGTTCTTTCAGATTTTGCATAAGCATCATGTAACAGCAATTTACTTCTTTTTGACATATTTGTGTATATAGGCTGGAAAAGGAGGTGAACTTACCCATGATGAGACAACGATCATCAGTGGAGCTCTTGACTTAACTGAAAAGGTGAACAATTGTAGTAGAACTAGTGTATTTGAAGCTGTTTATCATTCTTGATTGCTTGTTACTTGTGTCTTTTTGCTAGGTTCTGTTATTTAAAAGAAATTAATAAAAAGAGAGAGATGAAAACAATATCACTTTTCAGTCACTAATTATCTACTGTAGTTTTTTTTTTTTGTTAATTTAAGTTACTTCATCATGATATTTTACATTCTGTCCGGGAAGGTGGAGTGGGAAGTAGGGAGTTAATGAAAAACAAGTTTATGGCCCTCCACTTCTGTGTAGTCATTTAAGGGGTGCCTGTTATTTTATCAATTCTGAGTTAGGTGGATCAACCTACTCTGTTTTGATGGGGAAACCAGATTATGATTCGATTGAGTTACTGAATCTTTCTCTTGTAGGGCATTAAATCATATCATTCTATATATATTCACGCCCTATCTTCATATCAATCTTTTAGGTTGTAATTACCCTGTCTTGGGGTTTTGTTTCTAATACATATCTTACTTACAAAAAAAATCATTCTATATATCAACATCTTTCTCCCTGCTACATTGAGCCCTTCGGATACTTATTTGTCAGTGTCTTTAACTCTTACTTACCTAGAAGGGAAAAGAAGAAGATGAAAAGCGTATATAGAAAACAATTTTTATTTTGTGTTTTCTTTGATTAGACAGCTGAGGAGGCTATGACACCTATTGAATCAACCTTCTCATTGGATGTGAATTCCAAGTTGGACTGGTAAGTCTACACTGGAGCTAATTTTTCCTGTCCAACCACCCCCCCCCCCCCCNCCCCCCCCCCCCCCCACACACACACACAAAAGAAAGAGTTATTATCAATCTCGTGTTCTTGTATGTCAGTGTTCTTATCACCGAGGACGGTGCATAGTAAATGAGTTGGAATACTGTCTATCAGACTGATGAAGATTTTATGGAATTGAACTTACCTGGTTAACATCTTAACTAATCTTTGCTTCATTCTTACTCACAACAATCAAGTATTGCTTACGTTGGTGAAACCTTTAATTACTATGTCGTAAAGTTTTGGATGTGTTTTAATTCCATCATTTCCAGCTGCCATTTTCACGGTAATTAGTTGTTATACTCTCAGGGAGGCGATGGGAAAAATTCTTGCTCGGGGTCATAGTCGAGTTCCCGTCTATTCTGGGAATCCAAAGAATATTATTGGACTTCTTCTGGTGTGTATCATGACAAAGTTTGATATATGACTCTATTCTTTGTTCATTCTTTACACTATTGTTTATTGAAATTAGTTTATTCTCTACCTTCTTCTCTATCCCTGGTTTTGTACACATCCTTTTTATTTAACCGCCTTCTCTACCCCTGTTTGGAATTAGGTAAAAAGTCTACTTACTGTACGACCTGAAACAGAGACCCCCGTCAGTGCTGTTTCCATCCGGAGAATTCCAAGGTGAGCTTATTCATCTGTGGATATGCACATAACTTTTTTGCCAGAACAAAAAAATGGAATATTGAGTACTCATGTGCCGTACATGTGCCCAGGGTTCCAGCAGATATGCCTCTTTATGATATATTAAATGAGTTTCAGAAAGGAAGTAGTCATATGGCAGCTGTTGTTAAAGCTAAAGGGAAAAGCAAGACTCTTCCACCAACATTGGATGAAGAAAAATCTGGAGGGAACAGAGTCACAAGTGAGGACTCCCAACTAACAGCTCCCTTGCTAGGGAAGCATGATGAAAGATCAGGTAGTGTTGTTGTCGATATTGATAGAGCTTCCAGGCCTGCCAGTTTAAGCAGGCAAACTTCGTTTCAACGCGGTGACACTGCTACAAATGGATTGTCTCATTCTACTGAAGATATTGAAGACGGAGAAGTTATTGGTATCATCACCCTGGAAGATGTGTTTGAAGAACTCCTGCAGGTACATCATATTTCTCTTTATCTATCTTTGAGTCCATAAGTTTTTGAGAAATTTCCAGTAGACATGGACTCATGGATTTTAATACTAATGCAGGAGGAGATTGTGGATGAAACAGATGAGTATGTTGATGTGCACAAAAGGTATCATGGAGTTAACACTTCTAGGGAGTTCCTTAACATTTCATTGCCAAATACATTAAGCATTATTGAATTCCCTTATGCAGAATCCGTGTGGCCGCAGCAGCTGCGGCTTCCTCTGTAGCAAGAATTCCTTCAAATAGGAGGTTAACTGCCCATAAAGGAACAGTAAGTGATCACTTTTTATAATAATCGGTTCTGTAGATGTCTTGTATTATGTATAGTTTGAGCCAACATTATGAGACTCCGCTGATTGTTCGTACAAAAAGTATCATGAGAGAGATCGGAAAAAGTGCTCCTATGTTATGTCTACAGAGCAAGAAAGTTGACAATCACTTCGTTCAGTTCTACAATGCATAGAATGCATCACTCCATTCCTTCATGTTAAGGAATCTAGGATGATAAGAGTTTCTACTCATTTGTAGTAGTTTGTAGGTGTTGTGTTTGCTATCACTGATTGCATACCTGCATAAGATCTCGCTCTTCACTCTCTAGAAAATTATGGTAATTGTCATGAGATAAATCTGGACGAGCTTCAAGTCATCGATTTAGGATGATTTATGTATCCTCCATGGCTTAGTGCACGTAAAACGGTGTTATTCATTTGTCAGTGCCAAGTGTGTTCCAACGTTGCCATTGTTTGATACTCAAGTGAGCTGCTCTTGGTTAAAATCTTACTCTTTTTTTTCCTGGCATGTCTTACTTTCTCAGGGAGGCCAAATTAAGCAAGCGCAAACACCAAAGAAAGCTTCTGAGGATGATTTGCATTCCTCCAGGGCACAGTAGGCTTCTGTTAACCCTTGTGAATAAAAGATGGTTGTGTACAGCATTATCATGGCATGGTCTCTATCGTCTAAGAGAAGCAGTTTTGTTTGTTTTACGTACCGAAATAACTAGACGTGGTCAAAGAACAAACAACAAACAGGCGAAGTGTTATGTGAATGTTGACAGATCAATAAGCTGCCTCGTCTGCCACTTACATCTCCATAATGAACTATATGTGAATACGTCTACTTCAAGCCATAATGTACTGTTTATCTAGATTTTGATCTTCTCAAATGCAGGTTGCATTTAGATATCCCCAAACATGGGTAAAAAGTTCAAACTCAAGGAAGATGAACCTTATATTATGTAGTCTTGTCGCCTATTTAGTAAGACAACATTTGTTTATTTATTTTTAAACTGCTTGCTTTCTGGATTTGTTGGAACAAGGTGAGAATGAAACCGATAAAAACCTAATTTATATGTGCTTTGCATATGTTCTTTGTCATTTTTAGAAGCAATGACCGCCGAGTTATTTTATTCACCTATTTCTCCATTCAGATAATCCTTTTGGAATAGGCATGTTAATAAATGACCCATATTTTATAAACTTTGTATAACCGAAGTAGGCTGGTAAATTTTGTAACTTATAACAAGCACTATATTTTGTGGTTGAGAAGGTATATACGATACGACATAATTTGTTAATAATAGATGACTAATATTGCTGTCTATCTCATTTTCCATATAGAATTCGTTGCTTTGAAAGGGGAAAAAGATACATGGTTGAATGCTCATGTAACTTATAACAATATAATATTATTCTCGAGGGTAACATCTAAAAAATAGGGATATTTTTTAGTATAATAACAGGTAGTCGTTGGCAGGATCAGAGGATGTGAATAAGCGAGGGGCTGAGGCTGATAACTGTCCAGCCAGCCATGCTCTCGAACAAGGTAGTGAAATGCTGTAGGAAAACTAACAGACAGTGGGCTTAGAAGGCTTGAAGATATGTTGATGTTAAGGACTCAATATCAATATTATATATAGGAAGAAAGAAGTGACAACTGACAAGGCCTGGCCCGTGACTGCGTTTGGAATGGCAGGCTACCGTCCCCTTTGAAGTAAAAAGATGAAAAAGCAAAACCCTTCCTCTTGTCTCTGCTTTCTACTACTTCCTTCCTTACCAGAAAAATAAGTATTTTAAAGGCCACCCTTGTCTCTTTCAGTTTGTACTTTGCCCCACTTTTTATACACAGAGTTCACTAAAAGCTAAATGCTTTGCAGCTCTCTCTCTCTCTACATAGTATATTATATGTTTTACTTTTATCAGCAGTCAAAATGTTTGAAAAAGTGGATACACCAAAAACCTCCTAAAAGTTGGGTGAAGAAATGCTTTTAGTTACTCTGAACTGAAGAAGGTGGAAGAAAGAAATTGCACTAATTGCTCTGTTATGGTTACATACGTAGTTATATCTTAGTTATATGCGATGTTGATCGATCAGACGCATGTTTTGCCATCAATGTCTTTAGTTGAACGTTGAAAAAGTAAAAAACGATAATGTATACGATAATTTTTACATCTTTAAGATGAAGGCCAAAAAACTTACAAGAATGAATAAGCAGATTATACACAAGCTAATAAGAAGGAACAATAAGAAGCTGAAAAGGGCACTTGATTTCAGTTACAAAGAGGAGGATGAATAAGCTTCTAACTAACGTCTAAGAGTACTTGTGCCAACAAAGAAGCATTGTGATGCAAACTCTCATAATATGGAGCTTACCCTTTTGTTGTCTCACCATTTTCTTCCACTTACCATACCTCTTAACCATTTTCTAATCTCTTTCTCTGTCTCTCTCTCTCAAACTTCTCACTAATCTCAAAAAGGGTGTGTATTTATTGAGGCTCTTATAGAGATTCTATTTGCCAGATTGTATCCACGTGGAGACTTGAAGAGCCATGTCATGGGCCCACCTGTACCTTCATTCCACATTGATATCACGTGCAAAGTCTCTCTCTAAATTCAACTTCAACATCAATTTCAGTTAACTCTTGCCTGCCATTGATTCTTGTCGCTCTAGCTTGTTAAAGCAAAAATCTCAATCCAAGTACAAAACATGAACCTTATCTCCATTTGTTGTCTGCCCCACATCATTATCCCTTTTGTTTTACCATTTTTCATGCTTTTTTTAGGCTATGAGAGGAAGGTGTTGAGAAGTTCTCATAAGACTTGGAAAGTTGGACAATTCAAATTTAAGGACAACCTCAAATAAGTTAGCTCTAAATATCAATCCTTGAGCACTTAAGCTGCTTCGCTTTTTTATTATCGACATTTCACATTCGTAAAAGTTATCATATACATATTTTCTATTAGATTGTCATTAGATCTAGGACTCAATATGCAAATTGAACTGTGACTTCTGTAAGCAAACTCGAGATTGTCGCTAGATTTAATATCAATAATTGGAATTAAGTAAATTTAGTTAAGTGGATAAACAAACAAAGGGATTTATCCATAATAGTGAGTAAGGGTCCCATTCAACGCGGAAGATGATGTTCCATTGTGAAGGAAAAGATTGACAAAGAAAGGGTTTGATAGAAAGTCTAAAAGCAGGAGAATCAAAGATAAGATTTTTTTATTGTAGCAAAATAAACATTTGTCAAAATGTGGACAAAAAATGAGATTAAACATGTATTGATATAATATACAGCTAAGGAGAGGGTCCAAATCTCGAGGGGGGGCGAGTTTTCAATTTCATCACACAGAAAATGGTTCAAGTCTAAAAGCAGAAGTAAAGGGTGGATGATTAAGGGGTGTGAGCAACTTGACAAAAGGTTGTCATTGAACTATTGGAATGAAATGGGTCATAATCCAACAGAAATGAGAGAAGAAAAAAATCCAAAGGTGGGTGGGGGAGTCTTTGTTTTGGATGCTTTGTGTGTTATGTGTTGGGTCCTTTGGGAGTACATGTAATGAGTGAAAGTAGTCTTCCTATTTAGTTCAAGATGTGACTAACTGACACCCCACAATCAATCCTCATTTTCTTCTAGTAACATCATGGAAAGATACTTCTATTATTGAGTGAGGAGATAGAGAGTTGAACTCCAATTTAGATCACCTCCTCCTTTAAGATGTTGGATTTGAACCTGATTGAAAATTAAGGGCCTAGATCAATCAGAAAAATAAAAGTTAATATTGTTTTTGTTTCTTTTTTCTATTTTTCGTGCTCGACTGATTTGTGCTGTTTGTTTTCAGTTGAATAGACTAGATCAATTGAATATGATCATTGTTGACGCTGAAATCACAACAGCACACATGTCCAACGATGATGAGCTATAAATCTGCACACCACAGCTGAAAGAACCCAAAGAACGAGAATGTTTGTGGGTGGTTATCTCATCTAAAGGCCTCAAACGCTTAAGTCAGAAGTGCAGAAGTATTTTGACAGGGGTTTTATAAGTCTCAAATGAGCTAAAATTTGGCTTCAGTTGGGGAGGGTATTTATACTCGAGGCTTACCCTTAGCGAGGCTTGTTGTAGAAGGTGGGGTGAGGTGTCACATCACCACTTTAAGAGAGTATGTGTGGTAATTAATTCCCTTATTCTCCAAGCTAACGTAAAGAGACAACATTTACTACTGAAGAACCTTGAGCTGACGTAAAAGAAGGTTGAGGTGACTTAAGGGGGACTTGTTTGACAGGAGGACGATGATTGGATAGGCAGATCGTGGATCTAATAGTTCGAGGGCATGTGGTAATCTGCTTTCGAGTGGTAATTATTAGAGTGACATGGGCACATGATCTCCCGAGCTGCCTAGACTTTAGGATCCCACCTTATCAATTCTGAAACTCTTCATCTCGTGCAGCTTGTGCTATGGTGTTCATCATCACAGCTCCTAGTCTGTCTTCACCGACCTTCAACTCAGGTTATGAGGACTTGACCTCGGGCCTTGTCCTGGAAGAGTAGGGTAACTCTGTCCAACCCAAGCTAGTAGAGAGAGATCCTCAAAGATCTTGTTACTGAGGGAGAAGGACACGTGTCATTGTCTTACTAAGGCTAAGAAAATACTCATAACAGTTTCCCACTGTCGAGGAGTCTGCACGAGTTTAGGTCGTTCAAGTCCAATGACTTTTCCTATAGCTATTTCTGAGCTATGGTTCTGGTACTGGATAGTTCCAAAGCTCTATGGTCTGAGCAATTCATACTTGTGGGCTATAAGATTTTAGAGCGCTTGTTCTGAGTGTAATAAATGCCAAATTATGTTTTAAAACTTTCGTCCATGCGCATTTGAACTCATTTCTCAAATTTTAAATTTAGCTGCCCTTTGGAGCTTGATTTAATGATGACGTTGGAGGCATGTCACGAAGATCATTTCGAGAGTAGCGATTATCCCTTGAGTGGGGCCTATAAATAGGTCGTTACCTCCTTCATTTTCCCTACTTTGCTTCACTTCTTTGAGAATCCCTCCTTTCATATTCTTCTACCCACACTCCTCTTAGGTAATTCCTACAATCTCACCTTTCTTTGATTCCTCCTTCTTATCCTCTCTATGCTTCCCGTTCTGTAAGTTTTATCCTTCCAGGCTTTCCCTATTGTCATTGTGAATCAGAATCAGGGTTATTAGTCATCGTTGGTGTGTTGCATTCCTACTTGCCACCCCCGTCAGTGAGTTCACTGTGGTAGGTTCTCGCCTTTGCTCTAGTTTTTTACCACATTCTCCATTTTCTTGTATTTTTCCTTTTTGCGTTATGTCTTGGAATTCTGAGGGTTTCAACAGTCAAAGGGGAGAGGGAACCAATCGTGGCCATGGACCTCCATATCGATTCTAGAACGGGGATAGGCTCAAGCGGATTCGCCAAGCATTGGGATTCCTATGAGTATCTTTCCTCTTTGTATGAGGAGGATTTGATCATTATTAGAAGAGTGTCTCACATTCTCGACTATATACAGCTGAGGTTGTCGGAGGAAGGGCTAACTAATTAGTGCTCCTAGACATGGGGGCACCACTCCATCCCTAGCGGCTTTGGATTGTGGGATAAGGCTTCCTCGAGAAACCTTCCTTAGGGAGTGGTTCTCTACCATGAGGATTGCCTTAGCCTAGCTTCAACCCAACTCATGGAGGAGTTTGATAGGGTGTTGAGTCCTTTAGGGATTAAACTGTGATGTGGGCTTCATGCTGGACGAGTTTCACTCTATCTTGCAGATAAAGACTCTTTCTAAAAGCAAGAGAGACATAGCTCCTCCCTAAGGCAAAGGGTGGTATTATATCAGTAGTCGTGCTTGGGGCGTGAAAAGGATCATTAATGGCATCCCTTGGTACAAAGCGTGGAATGATATTTGGTTTGTGATCTCTGGGGGCTGGGAGAGTCTTCCTGAGGATCTAGAGTGGCAGAGCTAACCTCGCTTGTTCCCTAAGCTTCCGGACTATAGGTAAACTTGCGCTACAGGGGAGGGGAAATTTCTTGTGCTCGGGCTTTACACTAGCATCCTTGTCTTATTCATGTAGTGGGGAAGAAGAAGCCCATGAAGTTTCCTGCACATCTTTATTCTCAGATATTGTAGTTGGTTTTACTGCCTGTTGAAGAAAGGGGTCACGTCGGGCTCACGCTCCCTAAGTCCTTGTAACAAACAGGGTTGTACTTGGATCCTCCATAGGACATCGGAGTTGAACTGTCAGTTGAGACTCTACTAGAGGAGTCTAGCTCAGATAGTAGTAGCTCTTGCTAACCCAAGCATCTGCAGGAAGAACATGAGAGTTGGTCTTCCTTATCTTCTTATTTTTATTTTCTTCTTGCGGACTTTGTGACACTACTCTGTAGATTCAGGTATGGTCTAGGATATGGCTCCTTCTAAGAAGTCTAAAGACGACACCAAGACGAAGAAGATGGAGTAGATAAAGGCTAATAAGATAAAGTAGATGAAGCCGAAGAAGAAAACTTTAGCATCTCATCTTTCACATTAGTCTCCCCCTCCAGCCTACCATACTCCATTACATAAAGCTTCGTTGGCGGTCGTTCCTTTGGCCTAGGTGCCTCTGTCCACCAGGGCATTGGTCGAGAAGGCAACTCCTTTTCTTATTCTAGAGGAGTGACAACAGCAAGTTGGTCAGAGTCGTGGGGCTACTGGGGTCCTAGCTCTGCTAAAGTCACATCCTCATCACCTTAACCTTCAAGAATGGTGATTAACTTGGAGGTTGGTAAGTTAGTGCCTCGATCTTGCGGGTTCGTTCAGTTAGGTTTTGATCATCATGGCTTTCACGCTGTCTAGAAATACAAGGCCCCAATGACCCTCACCGAGCCCATGGGAACTAACCAGCCCGACCCTCAAGCTCGAGCTCAAAATGAGGTGAAGAGGTTGATGGACTGTTGGTCCAAGCATGCAGCCCCAAGAAACACTACCGCCTTCTTGAGAGGTTAGTGACGGGTCTGACGGACGGCTTCATAGAGCATACCATAAACGTTAGCACTTTTTCTTTTTTTGCTCTTTATATGTTTTTGCTCATCTTCTTCTTTCTTTGATTCCCTAATTCTTTTGTCTCCTTGCAAATATTAGCTTACAAATCAACGATGATGGCTCACATCTGGCATTGCAAGGACCAGGTGCTCGAAGCTACCCAGGCTTTCTCTAAGACTGAGTCTAAGTTTCAAGAAGATGCAAAAAAAACTTAACTTCCTTACTCGAGCTTACAACAAGTCTCTCTCGAGGGGTTGAGGAACACGCTGTAGGGAAGTCTGCAGGTCTGTATAAGGAGTTGGCTTTGTCTAAGGAGTAGCTACTCCGTGCACCAACTCTCACCAGGATTTGGAGGTCTTTCTAATCGATTGTGATAGGGTCATTATGAACCTTTATCACTAGGAGAAAATCTTGAAGGAGAGGACCAAAGTCTAGGAGGAGAAGTTATCACGAGAGGTCAACTCTCAGAACCAGGATAAAAGTCGGGAGAGGGAAGCTTTATTAGTTGATCTTGGTTGAGGCGTCCCTGAAGGAGAGGTCTAATTTATGGACTGGGGGGCATGCCAAAGGCATCAAGGACTTTAAAGAATGTGTTGAGTACAAGAATGCCTTGCTTTGGGATTTCTCTATGTGTTACGATAATTGCAGTTTCCTTAGTTGAGTGGTACATTAGTTTCCTAAGTTGTCCACCCCAGGACGAGGAAGCTTCTAAGAAACTAGCAGCTGCCCCGTCGAATGACCAGGTCAAGGGAGAGGCCCTCTATGAGAAAATCATGGTGTCTGGTCCTTGTTGTAGTGGTGCGACTTCTCAATATGTCCAGTTGCCACCTCTCCTCTTGCTTAACCAACTGACGTTCCATCTTTGATTCCTGCTCCAATCCTATCAGAGATAGTCAACCTTTTCCCAGCTGCTCTTGAAGAGACTCGAATGGAGGTTCCTCCTCATTTACCTTCGTGTCAACCTAAGGAGAATGTGTCTCCCCTACATGTCGAGCAAGTCATGCTAAGGACTGGGGCCACTAGGATGTAGCCTTTAGAAGTTCTTTTAATTTCTTTGTAATATTTATTTTACCTTTATGTAATTTTTTCCTTTTCTTTTCCTGTAATCCTTTTTTTCCTTATGAATGAAATTGCTTCTTCCTTAACGGCATTGTCTTCCTATTTTATATAATCTTGTTCTACTATATTATTAATCTAATATCATCGTATAACATGCCATAGAAAAACAGGGATATGACAATATCAAAATGTCATGTAGCATGTACATGCATCATTGTAGTTTACATTTATAATGGGTTATTGTTTAAATTCAATAAGAATTTTATAAAATTTATAATTTTTAAATTGTGATTAAAATTTTATAAAAGTTCGTAATTTTCAAAACTTGTTTTTTTAAAATTTATAAAGACTTATGTTTTTTGAAAAAGTAAAGAAAAATCCATTTTTCCAAAACCTAAGTGGGAGGGTCGTTTACGTTGAAACATTCTCAATATATCCAACGCAAACTTAATCATGGCACGAGGAATGGTTTCGAGTTGCCATAGTCGTCCTCTCTTCAATGGAAGAAACTTGGGAATCGTGTCACTTTGAGTCATCGAGTTGGAACGATTTCGTGAGAACGGAGAATCGATCAGTTTTTGCAAGGACACTTGATATAGACTACAAGAAGTATATGATTCATAACCTTATATGTTATTAATTTAACTTATAAATATATAATGGATTCTGACTTATTGAAAAAGAGTTTTCGATAAAAGTTTTTATTTGGTTATCATGACATTGCGCAAGTTTTGTTTTATTAAAAGATTTGATTTTATTAAAAGTTTAATCTTTTAAAAGGTCACGCGCCTTCACGATTCCACCACGCGCGCCGTGACGACTAGCACAAATAATGTTGATCATTAGTTATCTAAATGAGATGGAGATCATGAGTGCGAAGGTAGATGATGGAACTCAAGTAGATATGATCCTTGAGATTTCGCTTAACACTTTTGAGAACTTCAAACTTAATTATTCAATGAATAAGTTGTGGTACTCACTTCCTGAGCTTATGAAGGAGTTGCAAGCTACTGAGACCCAATTTCTGAATGGTAAGAGGAAGACTGAAGATGCAAACTTTATTAAAAGTAAGCCTTCCACCTATAGTGTCACAAAGAAACACAAGAGAGGTCCAAAGAAGGCTAGGAAGCAGAACTTAAAAGCTGTGAAAGGCAAGGGCACTGCAAAAGTAGACAAATCAAAAGACAAGTATCATCATTGTAGAGATCGTTGGCCATTGGAAACGTAACTGCGTGGATTATCTCACAGAGTTGAAATCTAAAGGTATGGTACTTGTTACTGAGGCCTATTATGTGGCTGACTCTAATTTTTCGTGGATTGTAGACTCTGCAGCCACTAATCATATCTGTTGTTTGCTATAGGGTTTCTGGAAAACCAGAAAGCTTGAGGAGGGCGAGTTCAACTTTCGTTGGGGAAACGAGCACTAGTATCGGCTATATCAGTTAAAACTATTAAATTGTCATTTGATAACATATCTATGGTTTTATAAAATGTTTATTATATCCTGGTTATGGGGAAGAAACTTATTTCAGTAGCTAGTTTGGTTGAGCAATGATTTTCTTTAAATTTCATTGATAATGATATTGGTCTTTTTTGAAATAAATGCTTTATCACTACTTCATGTTTGATAAATAACCTATTCTATGTGAAACCAATTATTCCAATGATATGTGACATTAAAATAAATATTGATTTACAAAGGGATAATAAAATATTGAAATCTGACTCAATCGATCTAACCTACTTGTGACACTTACGTCTTGGCCATACCAGCCTAGACAAGATTAAATGACTTGCAAAGGATTGCCCATTGCAAACATTAAGTTTGGGATCACTACCCACATGTGAATCCATTGTAGAAGGCAAAATGACCAAAAAATCCTTTTTAGTGAAGAGTGAAAGAGCCATTCAATGCCTCGAACTCGTACATAGTGATGTATGTGCACCATTGAATATCCAAGCAAGAGGAGGTTACGAATATTTTATAACTTTCACTGATGACTACTTACGTTTTGGACATATTTATCTAATGTGCCAAAAGTCTGAAACCTTTGAAAAGTTCAAAGAGTACAAGGCTATGGTTGAAAAGTAATTAGAGAAATAAATCAAAACACTACGACCGGATCATGGTGGAGAGTACTTGATAGGAGAGTTCGAATACTTTCTTAAGGAATAAGGTATTCTTTTTCAGCTTACAGCATCTGACACTCCAGAACAGAATGGTGTGTCGGAGAGAAGGAATCGAACTCTGATGGATATGATTAGATCCATGATGAGTTACTCATCCATCTCATATTCATTTTGGGGATATACCTTGAAAACAACAACATACATTCTGAACCAAAGTCTATCAAAGATGATGCCTAGCATATCATAAGAACGATGGAGTGGACAAAAGTCATCTGTAAGCCACCTTAGGATATGGGAATGCCTGACACATGTATTGAGACTGAAGACAAGTAAGTTGGCCAGCCAATCAGAATGATGCATGTTTATATGATATCCCAAAGGAATGAAAGGATACGTCTTTCATAGTCTGACCGACAAAAAAACATTCATTATCACGAATGCACATTTTCTTGAGGAAGACCATATAAGAAGTGTGAAGCTGAGAAGCACACTTGTGATAAAGAAATTATTGAGTGGGAGGGCACAATAGGGGTCGGAGCCTATGGAGCCTCGACATAGTGTGAGGGTTTTGTGGCAACCTGACAGGTACTTGTCTTTATGGAGGTTCCTTAATAGCAGTCTCATATAAAGATCATGATGAAGTTGTTTCCAACCTGCAGGCCATGAGTGGTCCCGAAGCAAACCTATGGCAAGAAGCCATGAACGTCGAGATACAATCGATGTACTCGAACAGAGTCTGGAAGCTTGTAAATCCTCCTAAAAGGGTAAAACTTGTAGGGTGTAAATGCATTTATAATAAAAAGATAGGTCTGAAAGGGAATGTGGAGACATTCAAAGCTAGGCTAGTAGCTAAGGGCTACACCCAAAAGGAAAGTATTGATTATGAGGATATCTTCTCGTCAGTGGCCATGCTTAAGTCCATCTGAACTCTCCTATCCATTGTTTCTACCATCGATTATGAAATCTGGTAGATGGACCTCAAGACTTCCTTTCTGAATGGCGATCTTGAAGAGCGCATTTATTGGCTCAACCAGATGAGTCGTAGAAAAAGGCCAAGAGGGCAAGGTTTACGAACTACTAAAGTCCAGATTTGATAAAACTGTCAAGAACTTTGATTTTGAATAGTTAGTGGATGAACCCTGTGTATATAAGCTGATACATGAAGGAAACGTGATTTTTCTAGTCTTGTACGTGGATGATATTTTACTCATTGAGAATGATGTAGAAAAATTATCTGATGTCACGATTTGGCTTGTAAAGTAATTTGATATGAAGGATCTTAGAGAAATTATCTTTGTCTTAGGTATTCAGATCTTTTGAGGTAGGAAGAACAGACAATTAGCATTGTCTCAAGCATCTTATATTGATGAGGTGGTGGATTGCTTCAATATGAAAGACTCCAAGAAGGGATATCTTCCCGTTAGGCATGGAGTCAGCCTCTACATGGAGCAGTCTCCCAAGACTCCTTAAGAAGAGAAAGACATGAGAAAGATTCTCTATGCCTCAACTATAGAAAATCTCATGTATGCGATGTTTTGCACTAGGCCAGATATTTTCTACGTCGTGGGTATGGTAAGTCATTTCGAATCTAATCCTGGACTCGAGCATTGGAATGCAATCGAACATATCCTCAAGTATCTTAGGAGAATGATGAACTACATGTTTGTGTATTCATGTACTGAATTGAATATGACGTGTTATATCAAATCTGATTTCCAAGCAGACAATGATTCTAGGAGGTCCACTTCAGGATTAGTGCTCATCATGATGTTGGAGCAGTAGTATGGAGAAGTATCAAGCAATCTTGCATTGCTGATTCTACCATGGAAGCTAAGTATGTGGCATCTTGTGAAGCTGCAAAGGATGTTGTATGGCTTAGAAAGTCCTGAAGACTCTAGAAGTTGTTCCAAAAGCTGATGAACCCATGACATTTTATTGCGATAACAGTGAGGTTGTAGCAAACTCGAAGAAACTGAAGAGTCACAAAAAATCCAAACACATAGAGTGTAAGTATTACCTCAACAGAGAAATTGTTCAGCCGGGAGATGTAGTAGTAATATACATATCCATGGTCAACGATCTAACAGATCCATTCACGAAGACTTTAAGTAGTAAAGTTTTTAATGGTCATCTGGAGGGCATGGAGATACGAGATTTTACACGTCTACTTTAGTATAAGTGAGAGATTGTTGGAATTATGCTCATAAAGTAGGGCGTAATAACTATTTATGATTATTTAGTTATTTCTCTAATATTTTTGTATTAATGAATTTAATGAATAAAAACAAGATTTTCTTTTAATTAAAGTGTGTTCACAATTTACTCAAGTCCTGAAACTATTATCAACGTAAGAAGAGTAAAAATAGAGGGATCTTCCAGACAAACTCTTCTGAAATAGTTCAGAATGTTATTCGCAGTCTTCGGATCGACTGAAAAATTGAGCCGATTACGACTACTAGGTTGAACCAAAGGATGCCGGTCTTGGGGCATGAGAGTGGAGACTCTAACGGTTGACCTAGACAAGTTATGAAATATGTTGAATAGACCAATAATAAATTAGTTTAGAGCAAAACTATTTATCTAGCTTTAAATCTAATTATTACACATTTAGGGTATTTTTGTGATTACCTTAATTCTGATGTGAATATGAAACTTGACCTAGTTACTTGCAATCTTTGATAGCCAAAGGAGTGAGTTTGAATTGCGGGACAATACATCGGCTATTGGGATCATGATTCAACTATGTTGGAGTTGCATGATTCACAGATATTGAATTCGTGGTAAGATTGTAATAGCAACAATATCAACTTATGTTTTATTGATGGGTGTGTGAATAAATAAATTTGGTCTGGTACTCGATGGCATAAGTCATTGAATAAGACATTGTGAAATGTATGAGACACTTCAATGATATGTCTTTCTTATTCACAGACAATAAAAGAGTTAAGGAAATAATAACTAGAGGGGTAAAACAGAAATTTTACATTCCGCTATCGTTGCGAAGGGTAATATGTTACAATATTTCTATGGACCGTGAAATATAAATGTTTATTTACACCAACAAAAAATGTAGCGCGCATGAATCGAGAGTTGATTCGGCATTGGACCTATAGTGGAGTCATATGATATTAGGATTGAATAGGTCGAGAATTTATGGAGATAAATTCGCCGAGTATTTGAATCATAGCGTTATTCTTATGGGTCCATTCGGTCTCATGAATAGCTCATAAAGACAAGAATAAGAAACAACATCAGTTAGACCAAAAATGTGTTTTGGACTGAGATACATTCCCTGAACCCATGTGTGAAGGGTGTCATCACTAAACTAGTAAATAGGAGAATTAATGTTCAACTTAATTAATTTTTTATTTTCTAATTATTAGATAATTAGTAAATAAAAAAATTAAATAATTAATTGATAGGGATCAATTTAATTTATCAATTTAGATTGATGAATTTGAATACAGTATTGGCTCTAAGGGAGATGTAAAAATCGTAAAGTGCAATGTAGGGAGGAGATTTTTGGCAATTTACAATATATGGGTATATCTGTAAATTATGTAATTGTTATATAAGGGATAACTTTAGGATTGCATATCTAGGTGTGTTGACATAACACTAACTACAGTATGTGATTACACAGAGCAGAAAAGAGTTTCTCTCTCCCCTCCTCCCTTGTTTTCGCCGAACTTATGGAGGAAGAAGAAAAAAATGTATTTTTTCTTCTTCAGTTGTTTAGAGAGCACACACTCTACACCTAGCAATATGCTTGTGAGATACACTTATGAATATTACGAGTGGTTGTTGGTGTGAAGATTATTTAGGTTCCACCAAATCAGAATTTCTCCGATACAAGAAAAATGTGTTAAATTGTTTCTACATCTTCTAGATATGTTTATCCAAATATGTATGATTGTCGTATGATTTTATATTTAATATGATTAAATGTTTGTTGTGAAAAAAAAAATATTTTCCGCCTACGAACCGTCCATGGTTCAGTAATGTTTCTTCAAATTTTTAAAACCTGATCCAACACTACTTAGGGTTTTTAAAAAAGATGCCCCCATTGTAGGAGGTTTGGTGCTTTTGACTTCCTGCAATGTTTCCCAGGCTTGGAGTTTGTCGTGAGGACTTGAAACTTAGAATATGCTCATACTAGAGTTCTCTTACTCCTCTGGCGAGCAAGAATGCTATGCTAGACATCAATTTTTCTTTTTGACATCTAACCAGGCATTTCTACTTTGACGGGTCCCTTTACTCATCTAGAAACCGAGAGTGCTACGCCAAACATCATTTTTCCCCTTTGACGTCTAACGAGACATTTCTATTCTGATTATAGTCCTTTTGCTCATTTGGCAAGCGAGAATGCTTTGTCAGACATCACTTTTTTCTTTTGATGTCTAGCCAGGAATTTTTGTTATGACTAGAATCCTTTTTACTGGTCTTGCAAGTAAGAGTGATATGCCAGACATCACTTTTTTCTTTTTAACTTATAACCATGTATTTTTGTTCTAACTAGAGTCTCTTTAACAAAGCATTCTGGAAACACTTCTTTAATTCATTGATTGTCGACAATTTATGGGTTGATTACAGTGTGTGATTACTGAAAGTAAATTTTGAGGTGGTCGACATTCCAAGGGTGAGGTGGCATTCATTCTTCTAGGTCTTATAATATGTACGTTCTTGGTCGTACCACATCTTTTACTAGTAAGGACATTTCTAGTTAGGATCAAGGACTCCTACTTCTTCTTCCTTCCTCTTTCGTAAGATTAGGGCTCATGCTTTAAATCGTCGTATCTTAACTTTGGAGTTGTAGTGTTGGGAGGAAACAAGTTGATGCGACTCATTCCTTAAGTTTACCTAATCTCATACCTCTCCAGGTCATCCAAGTTGTGCCTAAGTTATAGTATATTCTAATTTGGGTCATAATTTTGAATTCTGTAGGAAGGCAGCACGATCTCCATCAGAACGAATACTTATGTCCCAAATGCTAGCATATACGGGGTTTCTCTCGTGGTTGTCCTGCTGGTTGTTCGGTATGCCCAGAGCACATTGGGGAGTGTCTTTACCCATGGCCATTTCCTACTTTCCAGTTTGGTCTTGAGGTTTGGTTAATTGTCTTATTTATCACCTCTACCTGGTAGTTCGATTGAGGATGAGTTGGTGATGAGGTAAAGTCTATGATCTCGAGCTTTTCGCATGTCCATTTGAACTTTCATATTGTAAACTACTTGTCGTTGTCGGTGATGATCGTATGACGTATGTCGAATCATCATATTGCATTTTTTCATATGAAGTTCATGGTCTTGTGCTCGGTTATTGTGGCCAGTGGTTTTTCTTCTACCCATATGGTGAAGTGGTCTATGGAAAAAATGACATATTTATATTATCATTTCCCCATGGGTAGAGGCCCAATCAGATCTATCCCTCACTAAGAAAATGGTCAAGGGCTAGGTATGGATGTCAACAACTCTAGCAGTTGGTGGGGGATGTTCGCAGACCTCTAGCACTTGTCGCATTTTTGCATGAAATTTTGGTATCAAGAGCTATGGTGGGTCAGTAATACCCTTACCTTTTAAGTCCCCATGGGTAGAGGCCCAATCAGATTTATCCCCCACTAAGTAGAGGGCCATGGGCTGAGTATGGAAGTCAACAGCTATAGTGGTTGGTGGGGGATGTTCGCAGACCTTTGGCACTTGTCGCGTTTATGCATGAAGTTTTTGGTATTGCAAGCCATGGTGGGCCCGTAATACCCTTTCCCTTTAAGTTTGTGGTGTAGGACCCTCGCACCACTATGATTTCCGTATACTCCCCCCTTGTCACTTCCGTCATTACATATAAAGCTTCATCAGGATTGAAGCACCTCAGGTAAGGATAGGCGAACGCTCTTTTTTACAAGATCTCATTCATGATGACGTAGTTGGCGGGCTTGAGACGTAAATTTCACGCTTCCTTTCTATCCATAGGTAAAATTATGTCCTATAGGTATCTGAAAATTGGGGTCATCTAGAAGGGAGGGGTGTTGCACAACTCTGTTTGTTTCCATTATTTCATGGTCGTTTATGCTCAACTGGACAAGGTACACCTCTGGGATCTTCTTGCTGATCTGTGAGTCGAACACTAAAGCTAACTTAGTTGTGGCATCTGTGAAGTGTTTTAGCTTCTAGGGATTTACTAAATCAAGTAAGAGATTGTATTATGCTAGAACTAATTTCACTCAGGCCAAGTATTTGGTCATGTTGTCCCTTTCGGTATAATATTCTTCAGATCTGATTCACTACTAGTTGTGAATCGCTATAGATATTCATGGTATTTGCAATCATGGACCAGGCCAGCTTTAATTCAGCTAATAGTACCTCATATTATGCCTCTTTTTTAGAAGCTCTGAATCTGAATCGTAAAGCGTATTCGACTCGAGATTGTTATGTCAAATACTAAGAATTCAATCTATTAAGGGTTGATTGTATTTTTTGTTAAAGGTTGTGTTTCTATAGAGAGTTAATAATTTTTTTAATTAATATTTCAGTTTTACATATTCTTAAGCGCTACAATTTGATTGTTGATCGTATTGTGAAGTTGGGCATCTGCTTCGGTTACTTACCATATTTGGTATAATGTGATTCTTCATGGTGTTTTGATCTGGTGCTTATATTAACTTTTGTTAGTTAATTTTCTTATTATTGTTTTGTTGTTAGATTGTATTCACTTGAAAAAGGCGAAAATGATTTGAACTATTAATTTCAATATCAAATTATTTACTTATATAATTCTTTGACATAATTCGATTTATTTAAACTAATTTATCTCTTAATTTTTTACAACTCATACATTTTTAATAATTAATATAGTAAATGTGATTTTGATAGAGAAAAAATCAGGAGACTTATCAATTTGAAACTCCATATAGCAGTGAGGGTAATTTGTGTTAAAAAACCCCCCCTCTTAGTCACATTAATATATATTAGTTGTGAAAAATCGAGACGATAACTATGTTTTTGGTAGAGAGAATGTCAAGAGACTTATGGATTTTGAATTCCATATAATAGTGAGAGCAATTTATGTCCAAAAATGTTTCTCCGATCTTAGTCTCATTTATATATACTACTTAAACATAATGTGCGATGCACATATCTCCCATGCTATTTTTTAACTTATTTACAAAAAAAATTCATGTGGAGGTATACAATAATATATACTATCATGAAAAATAATTCGAGTAAAATGAAGTAAAACAAGTTATTTATAGAAAATAGATTCACTTAATATGTTTAATACTATTTTCTTTTATTAAGATTCGCTTTCCAGCAGATAGACAAAGATTTATTTCAAATATACTGCGATGAAAAAGAAATATAGAGAGAGAGAGGCCAGCCGGAATATAGCCTATCTAAACAAACTGAATAAAGAAATATTGAGTTATGAGACTTATCACTTGCTTATAATTTATTCTTTGATATTTTACATAATAAATAAATGAGGAGAAAATATATTTAAAGATGATAATTTAAAAAATATTATTGAAAAACTCTTCACATGACTTTGTATATTTAATTTTGAATTTAAAAATAATGTAAAAAAATTTAAATATGTTTGGAGGTGATAGAAGTTGTACATTTTTTATATATTGTATAGATGAAAAACTATTCATATGACTTATCATGTTTAAATTTGAGCTTAAGAAATATGTAGAAAATTCTAAATATGTTCAGGTGTAATATTATCCAAAAATATTTTCTCAAGTTCTGCACTTTTATATATTGTATGCACTTTTATATATTGTATAGGTATTGATAGTTAATAATTGGACATTTGGCTAAAATCCAAACAACAACCCAGATTCTCCCTCGACCCAAATATGCTCTTCTTTAAAGATTGTGTCAAAAATTAATTTTGACACCAATAAAACATATTAAACTTAAATGAATTAGAGTGTATTTGTTAGTGTTTATGACTAAAAGTGTTTTTATTCATTAATAATAATATTTTAGTTCATAATTATGTCATATATTTTTTTAAGAAGCACATACAAAAGTATATTTGTGTGCATGTAGAAACATTTTAGAAAATATTAGAACGTGTATTTTTTGTAGAAGTGCGTACACATATAAAATTATATTTTAAATAACAGTATAAATGTGATCTGAAGAGCAGTTTTTAACGTATTAAAGTGTTTTTAGATGAAACGCTCTCAAACTCAGCCTTAATACTTCCAAATATGTTTCATGCTAAGTCCTCTATGCTTGAGTTAAATTATACTTAGTGAATCTAGATCATTAAAAATGGTCATTCTTATATATTAAAAATTAAAAAGTTATTGTAAGTAAAACTTTAAAAAAACGCTATACACTACAATTTGCGTAAATAATTTTGTTTGAAACTTAAAAACATTTTTAGCTAACTTTACCAGGAGGTGAAGTGGGGCCTATCGGTAATGTCGCCCAACAGCCCAAGTCCAAGATGTAGTGGTTCTGTGGGCGGAAATATGACCTTAGAATTTAGATCAGCTATAGCCCATTACTGTAATTCCTCCCGCGTAACCCAATCGAAGAACACATGATAATCTGACAATCTGTTAACTCTGAAAATTGATGAAACCGACCGGTCTTCCATTCTTTCCTGCAACTACTCGTCGTTAGAGAGAGAGAGAGAGAGAGAGAGAGGAAGATCATAGCAAAGAAATTTCTAGAGCAAGAGCAGTAGAGATATGTCGTGCTGCTTATCCTGCTTTGCATCTTCGACCTGCGGCCTCTGCACGTCCGCTGCGTCAGGGATCACCAAGCGATCGGCTAGACTCGCTTATTGTGGTCTTTTTGGTCTTTCGCTTATTGTTTCATGGATTCTCCGAGAAGTTGGAGCTCCTCTCTTGGAGAAAATGTCTTGTAAGTTCTATTTCTCGTTTTTTCTTCTTGTTTTCACTTACCCGGCGAAGTTAGCATTTGCGTGTCTGAGGTTTCGATTTCTTAGCTTTTAGATGGCGGTTGCTTGAGTGAAATTGTTCGTCACTTGTCATGGATTCTAATTAATTGATGAAAAATGGCTCAATTATGTCAAAGTACTGTCAAGATTCTATAACGATTTTACTACATCAATACACTAGGACACGAAGAATATAATTTATACAGTGTCACACTAAAATAAATCTGTTTCCTCTTTAGTTTTACATATCACCACACCATTCTAAATCTAAAGTCTAAACTTTTCAACCAATCAAACTGATGAATTTTGTAGAGTGTTTCGTGTAAGCAAGTGGGGAAAGTTGACTATATTTGTTGTGTTGTATTACTTCTACGACTGCATTCTAGGTTCATAAAAAAGTACATATCAGACATAAGGTTTCTGGCCAGTCTAGGAGTTTGAGTAAGTTATATTTACTGGTCCCGTCCAGTGACGAAGATGTGAATATCTGTGCTTGTCAGGGATAAACACTGGGACTCAGTCCAAGGAATGGTATCAAATACAGGCAGTTCTTCGTGTGAGTTTGGGGAATTTTTTGTTTTTCGCAATATTTGCCCTCATAATGATTGGTGTGAAGGACCAAAATGATAGACGAGATTCATGGCACCATGGTGGATGGATTGTGAAGATGGTTATCTGGCTTTTGCTCATCATCCTCATGTTTTTCCTTCCAAATGTAGTTATCTCAATATATGGTCAGTGACTCAGTTATCCCCATTTGCATATTCTTTATTACTTTAGTTCCTGTTTAGAGCAGTTGTTGACTTTCCTTTAAGTGCTGCAATCGATGGTTGTAACACTCCTCATATCTATATTTAATAGTAGCCACTGCCGAGAATTTTATACCAAGATTTATGATCATTTTTATGCAAACTTGCTGCAGGAATTATATCAAAATTTGGAGCTGGGTTATTCCTGTTGGTTCAAGTGATTATCTTGTTAGACTTTACTCACTCATGGAATGATGCTTGGGTTGCGAAAGATGAACATAAATGGTTTATTCAATTTCATTTCTCTGATAACCTTCCCTTTTTAACTGATATTGTATAGGTCATAATCTTGGTATCGATTTGGTTAGGTATGTTGCTCTACTTGTGATATCGGTTGTATGCTACCTTGTGGCATTTACTTTCTCGGGAATTCTGTTCATGTGGTTTAATCCATCTGGCCAGGACTGCGGTCTCAATGTTTTCTTCATAGCCATGACCATGATTCTTGCTTTTGCTTTTGGAATTATTGCTTTGCATCCTGCGGTAAGGAGTACGACACATGTGTCCGTTGATTAATTTAGTTATGCAATCTTATTAATGGTCGCGTTAGCCAGAGTAAATTAATACTGCCATGTTTGAATTTCTTGTTTTATTATTGCTCTTGGAGGAGCAATCTCTGTTATGTTTGTATGGGAGACTCCTATTATGGAATGAGAAGGGATATACATTTTTAATGGTGGTGGATGGTAATAAGATGCATAAGTGGGTATGAGCAGAGGGGGCAAAGCTTGATTAGAAAAACAAGAACTTAGAAGAGCTGTGTCAAGTTTAGATCTCTTTTGATAAATGCTTGGCATGTAACCTCTACCATTTCTTTACTTGCATATTACTCTTGGAGCAAGGCTACTAAGCAGATGGCATACCTTGTTGTTGCATAAGAAAAGTTTTGTTTTATCTATCTACTTAGATGAACAACTTCTCTCTGTAAACCTCCCAATCCCAGCCTCCCCTTGTTGCAATTGTACCCTGACAAAGTGAGAATGTTTCTGGTTTCATCTATTTGGCAAATAGTTGCGAAATGGATGTAGCTATCCAAACATTTATCCAACGAAAGTTCTGATATGTTATTTTGGTGCAGTAAACATGTGTTGGTAGGTTTATTTAAAGAACAGTGTTATACCTCTTACCTAACTTTAAGAATGAAAATGCATTTCTTTTTACAGTCAAACTTTCATGATGATTCCAACTGTTAATGTTTACAGGTGAACGGTAGTCTCTTGCCTGCTTCTGTGATATCTGTTTATTGTGCTTATGTGTGCTACACGGGTCTCTCTAGTGAACCACGTGGCTATGTATGCAATGGCCTTAATAAGTCTAAAGCAGTTTCTACAAGTACCTTGGTCCTTGGAATGCTCACAACAGTTCTCTCAGTTCTATACTCAGCTGTCCGTGCTGGGTCTTCAACGACATTTCTGTCACCACCTTCTTCACCCAAAGCAGGTAATGGAATTTGATCTACCTGCTTGTTAGGTCTATCTCTCTATGTTATTCTTAGTACATATCTGTTGGATGATATATTTCTTCCGACTTTCTAAAAAAAATAATAACAGAAAAGGAAAAATAAAAAAATTACAACAGAAGGCAATATGTAATATATATTCCAACATTCTAAATATTATTTTAACTGCTCCAATATGTCCTACATGTTAACATATGTGACAGACACATTTTAACATATGTGATAGTCACATTGTGATTATATCTTGTCCAAGTAAGGTGCCAGAAATGTTCAAATTAAGAGAAAAAGAGGTTTCTTCTTTGAAAACGATTACAGAAAGAAATTATATCGACGATACTTTGTCCTTAGCAAGGCTTGGTCGAAATTCTCTAACGTTCTGAGTTTTTAAAATTTTTGGTTGTGGGATGGTAAGGAACATGTTAAAAATGTATAACCCATTTGCTAAGGTAGATACGCAAGTCCAAGATTGTCAAATTGGCTTGTTGGGTTTTCTGATAGCATTAAACTTGGATTGTAGGTGGGAAGAAACCTCTTCTTGAAGCAGAAGAGTTGGAGGAAGGAAAGGACAAGAAGAATGAAGCAGAAGCACGTCCTGTTAGTTACTCCTACACATTCTTCCACCTGATATTTGCTCTGGCTAGCATGTATTCAGCTATGCTTCTTTCTGGCTGGACTAACACATCTGAAAGCTCAGACCTAATTGATGTTGGTTGGACATCCGTTTGGGTTCGGATATGCACTGAGTGGGCTACTGCTGCGCTATATGTCTGGTCCCTCATTGCTCCTTTGATACTCCCTGATCGTGAATTCTTTTAAGTTTCGTGTTCCTAACACGACTTCCCACTTACCAAAACATCCTCTGTGCATTGTAACACGTTGTTTATGTACTTGTGAGGATTGTATAGAGCGAAAAGATTAGGGGAATTCTACTCATGAAGATCATAGTCTTCTTGCTTGTTTTGGTGCATGTATGTATAATAAAGTAGGAATTTCAAGTGAATTCAATTAACATCTATTTTGTGTGTTGGGTTATAGATATTTGCATTTTCTACTTGTGTGAGCTTTATGGATATAAATCAGAAACATTATCTCACCTCCCAAGCAAAGAACCTAATACTGAGAAGATAAATCTGCAGTATTGTAGAAATAGAATCCAGCAGATGCGAGATACAAAAGAAGCTGACAAATACATTCCACTACAAGAGAAACAACGTTGATTTACAGACACAGCTGACTTCTACCATTTGCTATGGTAGATTGATGTTTATCAATACCATGAGTTGACAGTATATTCGATCGCACATGTACAATTCAAATTATGACATGTGATCCTATGTTATATATGTTGTCATATTATAACAGTATTGAGTATCATATGATGCTACCTAATAACCTGAAGCTATAATGCAATATATTTTTTAGTAACTGGTACACAGACTATTAACTAATTGGCGCCACCGAATGAATTGGTAATAAAATTGTGATGCTCAAATTAAGCATTCTCTCTAAGAGTCGAAGGAGTTGCGAGATAAGTCGAGTGCTAGAAGTCTTCATCCATCTTAAAGACGAAATTCTTGCCACCATCTTTCAGGCTTGACATTACAGAGGCCTTCTGATAATCTCCCACCCTTCTCTCAAAGAAGTTCGTCTTTCCTCTGTCCATCAATCAAGTTAAACAAAATGAGATATTGATGAGAGAGGGAAAGAGAGACAGAATCAATTTTTGTAGAAAACCTTCATTTTTTTTTTACTAATAATACTCACTGCAAAGAAATAAACTCCATCCAGTCAAAAGGGTTTTCAACATTGTACTTCTTCTGATACCCTAACGTAACCTGAAAACACAGCAAAAAAAGTTTGATAAAACAAGAATTGATGTCCAGTTTACCCTCAAGAAGGGCCTAGAGATATTACCAGAAGCCGGTCAGCAACAAACTTTATGTACTGACTCATAAGTTCCGAGTTCATGCCAATCAACGCACACGAGAGGGCCTCACAAACAAATTGAATCTCTATTTCAACAGCTTCTTCCACAATATAAGAAACTCTTTCCCAACTTAGTTGCCTCTGCAACAAACTGCATTTAACAACAGTGAAAACAAAAGACTTGATCTTTCGGGTAATGTTAAAGCACTTTGGTCGGAAATATATGTATTTACCTATAAAGAAGGCAAGCAAAGTCACAATGAAGACCCTCATCTCTAGATATAAGCTCATTTGAAAATGTCAGACCCGGCATCAATCCTCGCTTTTTTAGCCAAAATATGGCACAAAAACTGAAATCCACAACCAAAAAAGTAAACCCAAGAGAAAATTTCAGAACATATGATACTAGCAAAGAAGAAAATAATTAGTCAACTTTGATCATTCAGAGACTACCTTCCTGAGAAGAAAATTCCTTCAATACATGCAAAAGCAACAAGTCTCTCTGCAAATAGAGTTGAACTGCAAAGGTGCATAAAAAACATACTTTAGTGGCAAAGGCCCTTATAACGATTCACATAAAAGTGAAACCAATGCTGCACAGAAGCAATAAACTAGTATTAGTACCTTTGAATCCAATCCAAGGCCCAGTTAGCCTTTCTAGCAACACAAGGAATGTTATCAATTGCATTGAACAATCTATGCTTCTCTTTTGTATCCTTGATGTAAGTCTCCAGGAGTAAGCTGTACATCTCTGACAACAAGCGGAAGACAATATCATCCCCAATCAGGTAGTTTGTAATGCATTAGATAAAGAAAACAAAATCATCACTAACCAAGCTTTACCAGAATGAATATTCTCCATAGCAATTTGGAATCCGTAGAATGCTCGAGCCTGGGAAATTTCAGAAAGATCAGCTAAGGGAACAAAATTATGCAGACTAAACGAAATACAAAATTATGTTGACGGTAGAAACTCTTCGTGTAACTTACCTCCGGAATTTGAACATCATTTAGAAATCGAGCAGCTAAATTTTCCAAAACAATCCCATCAGACGCTGCGAAAAATGCCAGAACATGGCTTATGAAGTGTTTCTCAGAGTCAGAGAGCGTTTCCCAGTGCTGCACATCCTGGGAGAGATCAACCTCCTCAGCTGTCATTTCATCAGCCAATCATTAAAAATTAATGCTGACAGAAAAGGCCAAAGTAGAGCGAGAGCTAAATCCCATAAGTTCAAAATAAACCCATAAAAATTAAAATGTCAAAGCTGTGAATACAATCACTGCACAAGAAGATACGAATTAAATAGATTAAGCCGCAATTGAAAAAGATATAGTTTTGAAATAAATATAAGAATAAGTTTCAGTCTCAAATGAGCATTCGGCCATTGCGCGCGCATCCTAACTACCATGTAACCGCCAAAAATTCTGAAATGGTTTCGATGAAATAGAGAAGTACCCAATTCGGAACCCAAACGAAAAAGGAGAGAACACAACAATTTGAGAGAAAAATCAATGAAGAAAAACGCTGAAAGACCAAGATGATAATGAACAAATACCAGTCCAAAAACTAGCTTCGGCCTTCTTGTACATCTCCCAAAGTTGCTTGTACCTAATTGGAAACATACAAAGCCTCTGAGTTTGTTCCATTAATATGGGTTCCTCTTCTTCCTCTTCAACTTTTCCATTTCTAAGAGAACCCATTTCACTGCGTGGGAGTGGTGGTGGCTGTTCCTCGGTGCTGATAGAAAAACCCTTACTTCAAAACCCTTCGAAAACCCCACCAATTTAGAGTAAGGTATAGGCTGAAAATTGGTGAAAATGAACTCACACGCACGCAAAACCGCGAACGATTGAGATGTTTTTGTTTGTTCTCTTCTCTTTGCATGATGGCTTGCAGTTTCCCTAGGGGATGCCGAATCCCCAAGGATTTCTTTCTATACGACGTCAGACGGTATTCACGTATTATTTGCCTATAAAAATAGAAAAATTGAACAAATTATATTTATTTCTAAATAAAATTAAAAAAATATAATTATAATTATTATGATTTTCATGAATCCCACGCATCGAGATTTCTCCAATTAAATTTTTTATGTTAAAATAACATAAACGCTCACTCTATGATACGTTTTTCAATTTAATAGTTTGTATATAATTTATTGATTTTTATGTGAAAAATGAATTAAAATTGAATTTTCTAACTATACATAATATTTTTGTTTTTTTATTAATTAAAAAATGTCATACTATAATAATGAACCAAATAACTTAAAATGTTCTGAATGTACAAAAATAAAATTAAATTAGGAATAAAAAAGCAAAAACCTTCTGAAAATATAAAATAAGAAAAACATTAATTTATAATAATGCACCATTACTTATAGAATCAAAGGGTAATTTGGAATTTATAGAATAAATAACGGACAAAATTATCCAAAAAGTATTTGATTTTGATTTCTCATCTATTTTGGATATATTAATGTTAAAAAATAAAAGAAAGTAAAGACAATATAAGAAAAATGACAATCCTAGAATGGATGAGAAGAATGAAAAGGTGTGAGTTTGAGGAGTTATGAAGTTCTAGGGTCAAATACTAATGGCCATCCTTATTATAAATATTTACAACACCTTACTGGATTTTCATTATATGAAGAGTATGCCTCACTAATACTTACTAGAAAAAAACCTTGTGGGAAAACCTTGGAAAGGAAAAAAACAATACGCAAATCTATATTGCCTTATTAAAAATCTTACAAGGAAAACCTAGTGGGATGAAACTTTGGTCAAGGGAAAATGAGTACAACGCGTATTAATTCTTTCTCATGATAATATCATTTGATGTCTCTCACTCAACGCATCCCAATATTGTGCACCAGCTACTCAAATGTTGTAGCGGGTAATGTCTTTTTGAATAAATATGTGATATTTTTCTTTGAACATATTTATTAACATTAATATAACTCTTTTTATCCAGATCACTTGTGAAAAAGTATCAGTAAAATATATTTTGCTCGATTTCCCTCAAAATATCATATTTTTAGTTGAGCTATGCAAGCGACATTATCTTCACACAATGCTCTTGATGTTTCTTTATCAAAAGGTAGTCTACACATATTTTGAATATGTTGAGTTATCGACCTCAATCATACGCACTCTCAACTTGGTTCATGGATTCAAGTATTTCAGCATGATTGGGGGAAGTGGCTGTTAATGTTTATTTTGTAGACAGCCATAAAATAGCAATATCGCCACACGTGAATAAATAATCGATTTGAATGAATTTTTAAATAAAAATATATTAACCGAGAAGATACCTACACAAATATAATGGGCATAGCCCATGAAGAAACAAAACCTATAGGCCGACATCTATCTAAATGTATAAGTAATGCAATCAAAATTGAAAGGTCAACCCTAACGGTTAACTCTAAAAGTAAAATCAACCAAGTCAACTAAACCAGTCAACAAGGGAGCAAAGAAGCATAAGTTGATATAGATGCATTTTATAGCACAGACTCTATGTAAACAAGCAGTTAAAGAGGAAGGTCAACCCATAGGTCAACACCAAAAGTCAAAGTCAACCAAGATAACCATGATCAACAAGGAAGCAAAATAGGGGGGAGTTATATAGAGGCATTTATAAGTTTCTTTCATAACAAACTACCAAATCTGAAAAGATAAACAATTAGCAAGATTAAATAAACATTCACAAAAAGATATTAGGTCTGAGACCCCAAGCTTTAGCCACATCATTACTCACTCGATCTTCAATAAAGCATCTAGCATTCTGACAGCCTGGTCAATCAGCTTGATTACCACAAGTTTGTCCCTAAACTTTCCCCAAAAAATTCTGGAGTTTCTTTCTTTCTAAATGTAGTACAAAAATGCTATAAAAGCAACTTTCAAGGCACTCACTCTAATAGACTTGCCTCTACCCTAAACTAATAACCAGGAGATCATTTGGGTCCAAGAAGAAGCCTTGCACACTAGTTCATATTTCTGGGCTACCACACCCTGAATATGTTTGGCAAACTCACATTCAATGAATAAATGAGAGTTGGTCTCAAGGTGGCCCACACAAATCACACAATCAAAACCAGCCCTATTTTGTGTAATCATATTTCTAGTGGCCAGCTTATTTAGTAAGGCCAACCAAGAGATAAAATTGTACCTTGCAATATGGTGCTTGAACCAAACCAATTTTGACCATCTCACATGCTCCAAGGGGGGAGAAGTGGGAGTAAGTATATGAGAGGCAGAAAACTGCCCATTAGGGCTAGCACTCCAAGACCATAAGTGAGGTAAGTGGGGGGGTTTTTTTAGGGGGTAAATGACAACTTCTTATTTCAAAGAGCTCTCATGAGTTAGCTGAAGGCCATTGCCACTGCTCATTCTGGATGGCCACAGAGACAGTAGAATCAAGGGACCAGCATGTTCTTAAAATCAATCTTTGTCCAAATCTGCTGAGATTGATGCCTAGAGGATGCCATTTATCTGTTAAGAGCTTGACATTTGCACCATTGCCAATAATTACATAACAACGAGGTAAGAACTTTTATCTAAGTTTCAAGATTTTCCTCCTGGTCTAAGAAGGATTTGAGGGAATAGGAACCAGAAAGATAGAGCTCCTCCTGATCAAGTATATCTGACACCAGTCCTTTCAAAGGGAGTGCTTTGATCCCACCACAAGGAACCATAAATGTTTTACCACTGCCACTTCATTGTAGAATAAGCTTACAGTAAATGTTATATATTATCAAGTCGTATAGTATTTGCAAGATATATTAATGCATCTATTGCACTAAGGTATGGTACTTCAAGGACCAAGAAATTCTTTGTTATCTTTGCGGTCGAAAATGATCATTTTCACATACATTGGTACTCAATTGATGTGTTTTATCCAAATAAAATCTTTTTAAGGACAATTTCAGTAGATATTGACTAATGAATAAAATACTACTTGTCGAATGCATTATCTGCAAGCCAAGGAAAAACTTGGTTTTTCTATGATCTTTCATCTTGAATTCTTTTTTTAAGTCATCTATTGGTTTTGAAAATTCATTAGGAGTTCTAATAATTTTTAAGTCATCAACATACACAATAATAATAGCAAATACATACTTTGATTTCTTTACAAAAATATACGGACACATGATTGTTCTTATTTCAACAAATATTCACTAAAACGATTATACTAGACGTGTCCAAGTTGCTTTAATCCATATAAAGATCTTTACAATTTGATAGAATAGATTTATCTAGAACTTGAGTTATATGCTTCCAGCATCTTAAATCCTTCAGGAACTTTCATATAAATACCAGTATCAAGTGAACCATATAGATAGGATGAAACCACATCCAATAGCTGCATATCTAATTTATCATTCATTGCTAGGATAATAAGATATCGAAGAGTAATTCATAATCAATACCAAGTCTTTGAGAAACCTTGTGCTAAAAGTCATGCTTTATATCTTACGACTTCATTTTTATCATTTCACTTTCTTACAAATACCCATTTGTACTATACGGGTTGTACATCTTCAGGTGTATAGACTACAAGTCTAAAAACTGCATGCTTTGTAAGTGAACGTAATTATGCTTGAATGATAACTTTTTAGTTGGGCCAATCATTTCTATAGTTGCATCCTTTAATAAAATTAGGTACAAGATCCTCATTTTCAATCCTGACAAGCGCTACATTATATGTAAAAATATTATTGACAATGATTTCTTTTCATCATTTTCATGTACATGAACCTCTTCTAGGGTTTCATTTCAAATTATGTTTAAGGCCTATTCAAGAGTATACACTTCCTCAATATTATCATTTGAATTGTTTGTTTCTTTTTTTCCTGGATTTCTATCTTTGGAACAGGTTGTCATAAACTCATCTTCTATAACACTGATGGGTCATTCTTATGAGATATCAATTCAAGCTGGAGCATTTGCAATTTGAATATGAGACTTTATTACTCTTTTTAGGTCAGTGCATGCATCCGACAATTGATTTGTTATTGCAAATGAATTATCCTTTGAATTTCTAGTTCACATTGCTTGGTTTGAGGAATGGAATGAGATAATGATGATACATTTCATATAATTATATTTCTAGCTACTTACTTTCTCCCCCCAATGTTGGGAAAATTGTCTTACAAAAAGACAGTTGGCAAATCTTGTCGTAATAATAGAAGGAGATTTAAGATCAACATATATTTCCATCATTCTTTGAAGACCCATCTTAATACATTGTGGTGGGTCAATTGTGACTTATACTGTACAAAATAAAACTTAGATGGGAAATATTTGGCTCCTAGCTAGAAGCCAATTGTTGGGGAAGAACTTATGATAAAATGTTGATATCATTGTTACAAGTGCTATTACATGTAAAACGACGTGTCCAAAACTAAAATGGAGAGTTTTGATGTCATAAATAATGATCTGGCCATCACTCATATGTGTTTAATAAATGATTAAACAAGACCATTCCGTGTATGAACATGGGCAACATATTGTTCAATAATTATCTCAACTGATGTACAATAATCATTAAATGCTTGAGATGTACACTCACTGACATTATCAAGATGTATTGATTTAATTGCATAATCTAAAAATTGTGCTCTTAACCAGTTTATTTGAGCAAGTAATCTCGCAAACACTAGGTTTCAAGTTGACAATAAACATGCATGTGATCATCTTGTAGAGGCATCAATTAATACCATAAAATGTCTAAATAGTCCACTTGGTGGGTGAGTGAGCTCAAATATATCACCTTGAATATGTTCCACAAATACAGGGGATTCAACCTCAACTTTAGTCGCCGATGGTCTAATGATTAATTTGCATGAGAACGAGCAACGCATGACAATTCATTAGATTGAAGAATCTTATGGTTCTTCAATGAATGTCAAGTGAATTCAAGATCATTTGCATCATTATTGACCCACGATGTCCCAATCGAACATCTCAAACGATGAACTTATGGTTCACTGTAAATCGATGAACTTCTGGTTTACTGTTGGTTAGATGAACTTTTGGTTCATATGACACGTGCTTCAAATGCACTAATATATGTGTAGTATACCCCAGAAGAAAATGCGGTAACTTTTACGTATGCATTTCTTATTTGAGACAATAGATGTGTATAATATATTTTATATTATTCTCATTTCAGTTTGAATATGATATATGTTAAAACGTATATTTTTAAACTTCACAAATTTCTTTCAGATTTAGGAGAAAATAATGCATCATTTAAAATGAACTTTGTTCTCATATGTAAAAAAATATATGCTTTTTCGATGCCTTCAATCAGATTTATAGAACCTGATATTGTCTTAACATTCGCTTCTCCATTTATAAAATGCGAAAAATGTTTTCCATCTTTAAGAACGGTGTGAGTTTTTTCACCATTGTACTATGAATCAAATAAAGGATGAAGGAAATCAATATTTTCTTCATTAAAAGCATGTAAACATATCATAAAATATCTAAGTTAAATATAATATAGAAACATTAAGTAGAAGTTTTTCTATCATATTAAAAAACATGTTAAAAATAAATAAATAAACTGAAAGTAAAATAAATTTGAAAATGTCTTCGATTTCTTCATCACCGATGAAGTTATCCAAATTTTCTTCAGGGATTTTAAAGAAGTCTGATGCATCTAGATGACTCATCGTAGGAGAAACCTTAGCATAAGTGGTTGGTGTGCAAAATTAGCTTCAAATGTCTTTTCATTTCTCTTTTAATGAGGCTTGGTAAAGATCAACAAGATGTTTAGACGATAGGTAAGTGAGCAATGCCCTTTCATACCACATCTATAATAGATATTTTCAGTATTCTTGGCATTTTGCATTTACACACTTTTGCCTTAGTCTTGTTTCTCCTCGTTATTGTCGTTCTTTTCATTACTTGAGAAGTTATTATGAACGCCACGATATCAAAGAAGACATGAAATCAATTCATAGTAGTTTTAAATATCTTTCTCGATATTGTTGCTGCAGGAGCACATTCAATGCATGAAAAGTATAGAATATTTTCTTTAACATGTCTTCATCAATGACTTTTTCTCCAGATAAATGTAAAATCTCGCAATCACAAATGCATCTAATTATAATGAGCTTTTAAGAGAATTACTATTTTCTGGTGGTCATATCTTTCTTTTAATTTTGTCCAAATATTATACATATCCTCCATCGTGAGGTATTCGATTTTCAGTCCTTCATGGAGATGACGATGAAGAAAAATCATTGCCTATGAACGATCCTCCATGGATGTTTTAATTCCTTCTTTTATTGTGTCTCGAGGACCCATAACATTTAGATGGATTTTGACATCTATGATCCATGATAGATTTTACTTGTAGGCCACATATTCAAGGTTTGAAAGATTTGCATGAAGAATACTACCAAAAAAAAATAAGAATTTTTAGTACTTGCAAAAAAATACGACACAAATTTTAAATCAAGACTGACATGTCAATTTAAAGAATTCACCAACGAAATCACATCTAAAAAAATTTCGTGCCATGAAATATTGTTAGAAGAAATATACTAAAAACATGTCTAATAAAGCCACCGATAATAGAAATACCATATATTATCGAATTCACATTCAAAAAATCCCAACTTTTACATAATGAATTTTAACACTTCCATGTATTTACATACAAATGAGTTATGATCTCTCAAAGTCGATAATGTGTAGAATTATAACACACTGCAGCTATAAAGGAAAAACTCATGATAAATTACATAGATGTCAAAAATTCATGAAACTTGACCATTATGATGTTAAATACACAAGTTTTTGTAACAATCGATAAGTTATTTGTATCAGTAAACTTGACCATGCTTTACACATAACATCACCACAATAGATTATATAAAGGTGTTTAGTGATATAAATAACTTTCATTAAATATCATAATAATTTTCACATATTAAACATAACATGATCGATAGAACATAAAGAAAGCACAACTTTTATTGTTCTAGTAGTTAGAACACATAAGTCTTTACTTATAAAAATGTGATTTTTGTTTCTTTGAAGATTGATAAGCACTACATAAAGTTGCTAGAAATGATAGGTTAGACTTAGCCTTATTATATTTAAGAAGTTGATTCAACAAAAAACTAGAAACTCGTGTTGATAGCGTGTTAGAAAATAAAGACAATGAGAGATAAGAGAGACTAGAGATTGCTATATTCACTTGTATATTTCATGATTTACAACCTATATATATAGGCTTATAAATAATAGAGGATATGGAGGGATTAGAAAATAAAAAGGATGAGAGTTTAAGGAGTTGGGTAGCTCCAGGAGAAATTATAGAGATTGGCGATCAGAATTTGGCCGCCAAACGTATCCGTCGGATTAAAAAATAAATAGTTAAGATCTGTTTTGATTTTAAAAGAAAAATAAATATAAATAAGTTTACAGTTTCAATTTTCGTGTTAAACAGATCAGTGCAGTTCATATTTAAAGCTACAAAATATAATTAAATGGTGTGAACCTTGACCACATTGTGGCTGGTATATACAATAATTTCTCTAATTCTAGAGCCGTACATTGATAGTCATCCATTATTATATTATTTACAAATTAAGATTTATTTTTAACCTTGGGCTTTTCAGTGAAACTAATGTTGTCCCAATTTCATTTTGGAGAGAGGTTTCATAATGGGCTATTGGGTTTTATAGCGGCTATGAAGATGTTATTTTTCTTTAAAACTATACAAGATATTGCCTTATATATCCAAAAAAATATATTTTCAAGTATTGATTTATATTAATTATAGCATGTAAATAAATAAATTAAAAATATGATACATACAAATGGTTTATCAGTATGAAATTTTATACAAAAAAAGTACAAGTTGTGTGAGTATTTAAAATTTGTAGACATATTCATAGGTAGAATATAGGGAGAACTACAAGAATGACCCTTTTGGGTCATTCTTATAGGTAAATGGCCGCCCAAGATTTTATTAGCAAAAATGGTCGGCGGTCATTTACCCTTATGTCCCTAAAAATTAAATGCCCAGTCCACGCGCTACAGTAGCGTAAATGGCCCAGTCCACGCTCCATTTAATCAAAACACACGTTATGATGGTTTGAACAAAACGTGTGTTTTGGGGAATATAGAGAAGCAGAAAAATGAAACACCTTCCATCGTCAGATCGATGACACGCGTCAATATGCCTTGATACTCACCGTTAGATTAGAAACCAAACGGATTGTCACTCAAAAAGCACTAAAACACCTTGTATCGTCAAAACCATCCCAACCCACGAAGAAACAGACCCTCTCCACGCCATTGAAACCGTCCATACGACACCATTGAAGCCGTCATTTCTTCTTACCTGAAAGAAAATCTAACCGTGAGGAAGAAGATATTAAAGAAGCTCAAAGCTCAACAAACATTAAGCAAAACATGTATGAAAAATTCTTCTTTAATTTATGTTTTAACAGTATCTAAATTATTGACCTAATTTTGGTCTTTTTTATTTTTGGTGGTTTAGATGCATATTAAGTCTCCGATTTCACTAAATCTATCAAAACTAGATAATTCTAGTATCTAATTTAGTTACAAAAGCTATTACTAAACCCTATTGTGTTAGATTTCTTTTTTGTAGAATTTACTAGTATATAGAGTAGTGACCTAACAAAATATAAGTCAAATTCAGTTTACTATGTGCATAATTTTGAATATGTTACATGCATTTAATAAAAAGACCAAAATAAGTATTGAAATCTATTATATGTTGGTCTATAATTTATTGAGTACTCGGTATAACTCATTGCATGCATTTTATGAATTTGTTAGATACATTTTATAGCATCAAAATTTGTTACAAAAAGATAGTAACATCTCTGATATCTGTCAATAATTTTGATAATTGTGTGACTTAATTTTATTACCAATGTATGATAGCCCACTGCTTGTTTTGCCACGCAGTGGGTTATCAATATAGATATTTGTCAATAACTTAGATACTGGTTTGAAAAATATGATTGCTTAAAAGCGTATTGTTATTTTGAAAGATGACTCGAGCTAAAACACAATGAGTAAAAGGGTTAAAAGAAAAAAAGAAACAAGAAGGACCATCATGTAGAACGCGATCACAACTTCGGATAATGGAAGGTAGTCAACAAATAGATCAACTCCCAAAAAATGAAGAATTGTTTCAAACACAAGATGAAACATAACTGACCCACATAACACAAGACGAAAACACACAGCCTACAACAGAAGACGATACACAATCCACACCTGAACAAGAGGAAATATAATCTGAAGAAGAAGACGAGGATGATGAAAATGAAAATGATGAAGATAAAGATGAATCTGTTGAAGAAGAAGGCAATGAAACAGAAAAAGAAGAAAAAGAATTTGAGATGAAATCAATTGAAGAAAACGCGTACAATTCCAAGGTAAAAACATCTTTATATTCTGATATCTGTCAATAATTTAGACACCACTGTAATTTAATTTTATTACCAATGCAGGATAACCCAAGCAGCGGATAAATCTCTATTCCATCATTTCTATCATTTCAATGATAAAAAAGATTTTGAACTCCAAGCAACAAAGATGTTTCAAAGAGACATATTTTGAACACTTATTGGACATGCAAATTCATAGCTTCCCCTCATAGCTATTCATGCATCTAATGAGGAGACAATGTCGTACCATCAGCAAAACTGAAGGGGTAAGCTTTAACATTGATGGTAATGTTCTGAACTTTGGCTTAAAAGAATTTGTACTAGTGACGGGACTGAATTGTAGGGAGTATCCACTGATACAAAAGAGGGGACTGGAGGAAGGAATGCTAAGAGAGGTTGTTTCCCATCAATGAAGTCGATAACGCGTAAAAATCTTGCATTCTCATTCAATGCGATGCAAGGAGTGAAAGAGGAAAATAAGATAAAGGTTGCGTGATTATACTTCTTGGAAAACCTTCTCTTAGCTCGTTAAGAGAGCATAAAGATCGACATTCAACATGTCGATATAATTGATGACGAGGAAACATTCGAGAGATATCTATGAGGAAGGCTGTCATACGAACTAACAATCAAATTCATTAAAGACTATCTGAATCACGTAGACGCGATGGGATATGGTGTTGGTGGTTTCCCGTATGCTTTGATCGTTTGGGCATACAAGACTATCCCCAACATTTCATCAAGGAAAAACCAATTTGCCAAGAGGAGAGCGACAATAATTCCAAGAATTTGTAACTGGGAATCGCATGTACAACCCTCGTGGAATGACTCAGCCAATACTATTTTTAACAATAACTTGGTATGTAATTTAATTACTGGTATTTAAAATTATTTACTATTGTTAAAAAATCTGCTTCTTAATTACCTTATTTTATTAAATGATCAAATAACTTCGAATCGTGTTGACAAGAATGGTACCGACCCGGAAGGAAGTGGAAGCACTATACACGGAGCCTTTCTGTAACACCGAAGAGACAACGGCAAAAGGAAAGGAACCAATAATGGCTATTGTCCAATCCGAGGAAGATGACTCATTTGAAAGACTAATGAAGAAACCTCATAAGAATGAAGGAGTAGCAGATAGTAGCGGACCAAGAGTCGATGACGAAACAAAGGAACAATTGCATTTGATATTTGAAAGCTTGAATACAATATCAAAAGACATTAAATTTTTTTTTTTAAGATTAGACCAACAAGCTGGGCAGCAAGAAGCAGTAAGAAAATTATATATTGTTCATAAAAAAATATGAATATTATTACTGATATACTTTATATTGATAAATAAGAGCATGAACAATATCAAGGCCAAAAGGAAGGGAAAGATGAAGGCCAACATAAGGAAGTATTGGTGAAGGATTTGAGGAGCAAATGCAGATCTTCAAAGAAGTCGAAAGGAAGAAAACGGTTGGTCAAGAAAAGCAAAGCTCTTGAATCACCATATGTGGATGAGAGAGCAAAAAAGTGAAGAAGACGGTAGCGAATGATCAAGGACCGAAGCCAACTTCACTTGAAACTAGACCAAGCTTCTCCCTTGGATCTCAATTTGATTAGTGGATTTTGGATTTGTGTTTTAAAGAATTTGATATGGATTTGTGTTCAATATGGATTTTTAACAAGTTCCTAAGATACCGTTATATGAATGCTTATGAATATGTTTATAGAATTCTAGAAGTATTTAAATATATAATTGAGTGCTGTTATATTGTATGATTTATTGTGCAAGAGCTGGATTATTTGGGGGTATCATGTAAAAATTGGTAACCCATTTTCAGTTCAAATTAGGACGGTATATAAATTAGATACACAAGGTACATAATTGTATGACGAGCTCTATACAACTATTAGAGACATGACAGTTTTAAAAACCTGCCTAAAAACTGCCTATCAATGAAAAAAGTGCACGTAAAATAAGCATATTCAAATAGTCAATTTCAAGAAACAATTAAATTGAAATGAACAATAAAAATACAACTTCGATGAAAGTTTGTCAACAAAAAATTAACTTGCATTAAGACTTATAAAAAAGAATGTAATAATAAAAGTACAAAATTAATAATATCAAATGTTAAAATGATAATTGTGTATACATGCTACTCCTAGAAGAGGAAGCACGAATTGAGTTCTTGCATGTTTTCTGATTGTGACCAAATTGACCACAAAGACCACGCTTCACATGTCGCCTAGTTTCACATATAGAAGGAATATGTTGTTTCTTCGATCTCCCAGTTGAACATCTCACATCTGGAGGTAGTATCTTCAATTGACCTTCATCCTGAATATGTAACATGCTCCAATTTTCTAATGGGTGAACGGCCTCTTTATAGGTTGAAGCGTATTCCGTACTTGAAAAACAATCACTAACCTATGAATATGAACTCAAATTTCGAATGCAAAAGACAGCACAAGCATGAACATATAGGATATGATCCAAATCCCACCTCCGACAAGAACACGTACGACTACTCAAGTTCAAAACATGCATGACACCACCATGGCTAACATGAAATTCATTTATATCGGATGAACCAACCTGAAAAGCCGTAAAAATAAGTTACACATAACCATTATGTTAAAATAAAATCATATAGTAACTAAATAAAATACATGACACATACTGACATAGTTCGAGCAACTATAAACTCATCCCTCAAATATTCCTCAGCCGATGGTGTAAGCTTCATTTTCAAAAGACGATACATAAAATTGATACTGACAGTATATGATTTAGTTTCCAGTATACAGAAGCAAGACTTAGAATAATGTTTGTCTGAAAAGAAGTAAGAAATATACTTCCTAACAATAACACGGAATAACAAAGAAAATACATAGACTCAAATAAAATAATGTACATAATCTCACAAGAACATTTTCTAAACAATAACACAAACTAAAAGAACAAATCAATGTAGAAAAAATACATAGAAAATTAACAATCAAAGAAGATAAACAATCATAAATTTTCTACTTAGAAAATCTGGAAATAACGAAATTGCAAGAATGTGCAATGTAAATCACAAAATTTCTGAACAATATAAAATAAGAAATTGTAAAGAAAAACTTAATAATGTGGAAAATCAAGAAATATAACTCACCTCGCCGAAGAAAAATAAACAGAAAAGGCGACGAAAACAGCTCGCCGGAGAAGAAGAACCACCAGCAGCTCGTCGTAAAACAGCAGCAGTTCGCCAAAAACAGAAGGCTTGAATCCGAAAATAATATTAGCTCGAAAAAAAAGATCGTTGCAATAGGGTTGTTCAGAAATTATGACTTCTTCCGATGAGGAAGGAAGAAACGCGTTACAGTATGGTTGCCAAATTTGAAAATCCACAGCTCGCGATAGAGAAGGGCAAAATAGAGAAATAATAGAGTTTTAACTGCTCCAGCTGTAGAACGTGCAATTTTCGTCCATCCCTGTAATTTAAGAAAAAAATGGATATTTTGTTCAATATACCCACCAAAAATGATAGAAAATTATAAATTTCCCTAAAATATATAATAAAGTGAGCACATGTGTGTAACTAAGACAAATTAGAGAAGTGAATGGTGATATTTGCGCTATATTATATTTATAGAATGTATCTTTTAATATGTAGATCAAATCATGGATCACGATTCTTTTTTATTGAGGTAAACATAAGATAATTCGTTATAATTTGATTGTTGATAGATCCGATAAAAAAGTTAAAAAAATAATTTCTTTTATTTTCGTGATAATCAGATTTAAATTCTTTATTGGATGTACAAGATCTCACCAAGCTCATGTTGGAAAAGAAACAGTGATAGCTTATTTGCTTCCTTAGTACCGTACTGTAAAGTCAAACATACGAATTATATAGATACAATCAATAATGCAGAATAAAAATTTGATAATGGCGTCGAATAAAGCTTGGAACTTTTTCAAGGAAATTTCTCATTTTTTTAATGATTTGATGCCACGTTTTAGTGATGCTGGATCACAGAAGTGATATGACCTACGCCGTGACGTTTTCTCGACCAATGGTTTCCATTCCCATAAAACTTTGATTTCTTTTCCTCCACTCTGTGATCAGATACCAATTCTCATCTCACAGAACTTGGGAATCTTGCTTTGTTGCTTCAACAACTGTAAAAATGTCGAGTTCTCAGTGCTTCGAGAACCCACCAAGCTTGAGCTCCACGTGTGGAGCCGGCACCATCCAGGAGCTTGCAGGCCTTAAAACCTATGCCACTGGCTCTCCCGATTCAAAACTTGCCATTCTTCTAGTTACTGACGTTTTCGGTAAAACCCTCTTCTCCTTCTTCATAATGATGATTTATCAAATTGTTAGGTGCTATTACATCGGATCCTGTAACTCTCTGGGTTTATTGTGAAAGAATGCCTGCTCTATTATTTCAGATAGGAATGCTGTTTTGTTTTTATTTTTGTGTTTTATGTGTATTTCTTTGAAAACATGGAGATCAAATTGGGAATTTTTGTGTTGGGGACATTTGATATTAGTTTGTAACTACTTTCTTAGCTTTGGGCCTTTTTAATTAGTTTATTTGTTGTCTGAAACAATGCGCAGGATATGAAGCACCAAAGATCAGGTATGTTGTCTCAACTCCTAATCCACAAATCACGTCTCTGCACGATCTGCAATATCGCATAAGTTTATTATCTGTGCTCATGGATCATAGTTTCTAAAGTCATTCCGGTAAATGTAACGGTTTAGTTTGCTTGGATAAACAATGGAGGAAGCATCTTCATCTTTTCGGGGATTCTATATTTGTTCTGTTCGCCAGAAACTTCAGAATAGACGGGAATACCTTACTATCTTTGTATAAGTTTAGGAAGTAATATCTAAATGAATTGTTAATAATGAACATCACAGTGATAGTGAAGTGTGTGGTGAGGACGAAATGATGGGATTTCAATTTCCAATCAGAATTAAGCAAGAAAAGGTTACAACAATGTCGTAATTATTCGTCATTGCATCGTCCTCACTGGGGAAGATACGGGAAATAAATAAATTAAGCATTAACTGCTGCATCACCATCACTTAGGCCCAATGGTGTCTCGGGGCTTCTTCTACATGATCTATGTTTCTCTTATGAAGCAAAATTTCTACTCTCTACGTAGGAAACTCGCAGACAAAATTGCTGAGAATGGGTTTTTTGTAGTGGTTCCCGATTTCTTTTTCGGTGAGCCAGCTGATTTTGATAACCCGAATTTCAGTCGAGAAGAATGGAAAAAGGCTCATGGCACGGTTAGTTTCTTTCTGAACAGCCGCATCTCTGAAGAGTCAAGAAAATAAATGTAGTAATGCATCTCATCCTCATATAATAGTCAAAACCATTTCACATCTGTCCAAGTTTATGCAGGAGTTGGGTTAAATTTGAATAATTTCATAATAAATACACTTAGTTGTTGCAACCGATATGTAAATTTTGATAGTGGCACATAAAAATACTTAAGCAAGACCAATGAACAAGAACGTATATTATGATAAAGAAATTGGCCAGACTTTTTCCAAATTTATGAACTCTTTTACAGCTATGCTCATTTTAGGTGGTAGTTTACCGACTCTTTCCGTGTCTGTTCCATGAGTGGTGAAACCAGTAGGCTTAGTTGTGAATTTGTAATTATTTGAAAGTGTTTTTCCTTCTAGGATAAAGGATGTGCAGATGCCAAAGCAGTGATTGTTGATTTAAAGAGTAAAGGCTTTTCTTCCATAGGAGTTGCTGGTTTTTGCTGGGGAGGCAAGTGATATATGCTTCACAAAATTAACTGGCAATAACTTGGTCCCTATTCCTTATGAAAGTTCTCGTTTAGAGTGGCGGATTTGCCAGCTACTTAAATTGGCTTTCTGATTCAGGTGTGGTAGTGGTGAAACTGGCAAGCTCGGATGACTTCCAAGCTGCAGTTGTGTTGCATCCTGGTTGGTTAACCGAGGAAGATATCAAAAGTAAGTTCCTACTTTTTCAAGCTATTTCTGACATTCTGTGGCTGAGGGTTGTTCTTTTTCAGAGGTTAAGGTTCCTACTGCTATATTGGGAGCTGAAATTGACCAAGCTTCCCCACCTGAGCAATTGAAACACTTTGGCAACATCTTATCTGAGAAATGTGAGGTATAACCCCCTCCCCCCAACCCCAAACCAACCACCCATACCCAAATTTGATACTGTAATAACTTTATATCTATTAGCTTCTGTCATACATGTTGGGAAATGATCAAAAGCTTCACTTTTAACCTGTGTGTTTATATATATTTTTCAGGTGGAGAGCTTTGTGAAAATATTCCCAGGAATGTGTCATGGATGGACGGTGAGATACGACGATGAGGACGAATCAGCCATCAAATGTGCAGAAGAGGCATATGTAGACATGTTAAGTTGGTTCAAAAAATATGTCAAGTAATTTTTTTCCTGTTTTATGTAACAGGACAGCAACATGTTTGCAAGTCTAGGCAATCATACATAACTGCATATACAGCTTGTCTGTATATTTATTTAACTATTCGTTTGCGAGTTTGAGTTGTAGTTCAATAATCATAGTTGTTTTAAGTGCAGAACAAAACTGCCTGATTGAAGCAATGGAAGTTTATAATTACCCTCTGTAATCTGTAGTGAAAAATATAGATTATTTGTTTCAGACAGTGAGAAAATCAGATGTGAATGAATGCTACTACTATTTCAGTTTCTTCCATTATGAAAGAGATCTCAGCATATCAAGCAAAAATCTGTTCCCAGATTTGTTGTGTTGCATATCTAAGTATTGAAAACTTCGACCTTTCCTTTTACCATATGACATGTATTGAATGTTCTTGCAGCACTCAGAATTTGAATAATTGTAATGGTTAGCTTTATCATTTTCTTCATCAGTAATGATAAACATAATCATGACTTTAATGTCATAATTACCCACCGTGTTGACATTACACCAGAGAAAATGTCTAATACTCCAGAGACGCAAGTAATAAGAGAGTCTTTACGGGTTAACATTAGTAAACCTAATCAAATACCATGTCAGGATTAACTATAACGATAATTCAGATAAGAGCCATGCTAACGACAGTGCGATCCCAATTGTTCATTGACGATGATTGTCTGATCCCAATCGTGCACAGTGAGACCAACCATATAAGAGGACTGAGATTGTACACACAAGAAGACCGCTACAAATTTCATTTAATGTTCATAAATATATGACGTGCTAGATGACGCAACTATGAATAAAGTTGTAACCTTTTTTCTGATGAACATACTAGAACCACTCCGGTCCACCAGACACCGCCTCTGTCTGGTGACCATCTAGATTGGCAAAAGGAGAGTGAAAAGTGTGTCACCGATTCGAGAGAGAGAAGGAGAGGATGTCAGGCCCTCAGTGCTGCTCAAATCCACCAACTCTCAACCCAAACAGTGGGTCTGGTCATGTCGAACAACTTGGTGGCCTCAACACCTACGTCTCTGGCTCCCCTGACTCCAAGCTCGCCATCCTTCTTGTTTCTGATGTTTATGGTGCATTCCCATTTCTTCATTCTTTCTCATTTTATTAACTGCAATTAGAAATACCTTTTCCCCTTGATTCTATAATCTGGGTTATTATTCGCACTGTGTAATTTTGATTTCTATCTGGGTTTTGCTTTTAATACAGTGAGAAATTTAATTTTTGGTTAGTGACGACTACTTGTTTAGTTTGTTGAATTTTGCATGTGATAAGATATGTTTGCTGGTTTTTAGTTGGCATGGACTTTCATCCCTACTTATTATTTGTTGTCAAGGTTGAACTTTTCTCTTTGGAATTTTCAAAGTTGTCTATATAGATTCATGATCTCTACTTGGCTCCGGGAAGTTTGGAAACTTATGCTCCGCTTTGCGTTTTCAAACCTCTGCTTTAACAATGTCATCATGTTCTTGGCTTTGCTCTTTTCCTGTTCCAAATGTTGTATTTTCTTTTCTTTTTCTTATGCAGGTGACATAATGAGATTTTCATTGAATCTGTTACGTACGGATGTTATCAGTTATAATCTGCATCTTTTTTGACTTTTCATACTTGATTTATCCTGCAGGATACGAAGCTCCGAACTTAAGGTATGTCTAATTCTCATGTGTATTGACTGTAAGATTTAAATGAATAGATGCTTCCTGGGTTTTACTGGATGACACTAATTTCTCCCGTCGTGAAGATATTTGAATTATATTGTTTCTTTCATTCCAAAGGGAAGTATGTCTGTGTGGTCAAATTGGTGACTTACTATATGGGGATTTGGACGCCTCCACAAATACATATATAGAACGACTCCTGTTTCACTACTAAAGCTCTCTTTCTTGTTTGTGATATTCTCTTTCTGTCCTACACTATGTTCCCAGCATTTACAGTTTCTGTAGTTTTTATACCTTACGTTTTCATATAGTAGAAGTTACATGACTTGATTGATTTTAAACTGCAAGATCAATGAGTACAGCCCTCTGCAACATTTAGGGACGGTATGTGATAAATGATAATGCAAACGAGATACAAAGTTGACATGAATATTGTGAAAAGTTTTTCCTACATCGTTTTGTACTCGTTTGGAAACTAATTTCAGCTGCTTTCAACTGTAAAGGAAGCTTGCAGACAAGATTTCAGCTGCTGGATTCTATGTTGCAGTCCCTGATTTCTTATATGGAGATCCATATGTACCTAGCGATGCTAATAGGCCTATAAAAGTTTGGTTACAAGATCATGGAACGGTTTGTTCTAGCTTACCAATTACACCTCAAAGTTGTTTATGTTCAAATACTGTGTGTTAAAATGGGCTTCTACTTCCTCTGTTGGAATAGCAGTCAAAACAGGAGCGGGTGTTTCACATTTTGAGCATTTATAAAATATCTGTATATCCCTTGCCTTGATTTCTTTAGAAACAGGATAATAGTAAACCCTGTTATCTGTAAATTACGTAGACTGCTAGAGAACTGTTGAATATGCACTATTTCTAAATATTAAAGTGCAAGTTTTATAGGATAAGGGTTTTGAAGATGCAAAACCAGTCATTGAAGCTCTAAAAGGCAAAGGTATTTCTTCAATTGGGGCTGCAGGCTTTTGCTGGGGTGGTAAGTAGATTCTTCCCCCATATCTCTTATTGTCTTCCTTGTTATTCTCAGACCTTGTTATATTTCCGTATTTTCATCGAAAGCAGTCTTATAGTGCATGAGTTGGAAATTTAATAAAATTTGTCTGGTCTCCTCTCCTCTCCTCAGCAAAAGTTGTGGTTGAACTTGCAAAGTGGGAGCTTATCCAAGCTGCTGTGCTGTTACATCCTTCACTTGTCACTGTGGATGACATCAAAGGTATGAATTTCAGTTAACTTGTGTCTTCTGTGGTTTAGGTTGTGTGTTTCATGACAATTATGATGATGGTTTATCAAAATTTTATTTTAAGTTCAAAAATATGATGATAAAGTAACATTGAAGTATACAGATGGCCGAATCAGATCGCTCATTTAGTCATTTACGATACCGTGCTAAAACAACAGAACATAGTGTAGTGATACATAATTGATGTAATTTTCAGGTGTTAAAGTACCGATTGCTATACTCGGAGCTGAGATTGACCAGATGTCTCCACCAGAACTCGTGAAGCAGTTTGAAGAGGTCTTGGCTAAGAAACCCGAGGTAGTGAGACTGTTTTACTCTTTTCTTTTAAAGTCGTTCGCATTCATTATCCGAGATTTGAATTCTCCAGCTGTTGTGAGTTTAATTAAAACTTGCATAACTAGAAATATCCAGTGTATTTTCATTTCTTACTATAAAAGATTACTGGCTGGCTACTGTTGGTTTTGGTTAGAGAATTGGAATTCTATTCATGTGAACTTCATATGGAATAAGATATAATCCTCTTCATTATGTTCTTTCCTCGTCCTCTGCACTGCACTTACTGATGCAAATTTGAACATTTTCTTGCATTACTTCTCTATGATGCAACTGATGCTTTGCATATAAAGATGGGAAATAAGGGATATTTATGGCTGTTTGCAGGTTGATTGCTTCGTAAAGGTATTTCCAAAAGTTGCACATGGATGGACTGTGAGATACAACGTTGAAGATGAAGCGGCTTGCAAGTGTGCAAACGAGGCTCATCAGAACTTGTTGGAGTGGTTCGCTAAGCATGTTAAGTAAATGATATGGCTATTTGAACCTCCATCTAAGCACTCGGTTAAGCTTCTTTGACTCATTAGTCGTAGATTATTTGTGCATTCCATCTTTTATGGTTGGAGATATCCGTGGTACTTTTATATGTGTAATTTGCTTATCATAATAATAAGTTGGTTTTAATATTTAGTACGAGATTGTGTGATTTCTAGCCTGGTGACCTTTCCGATGTGATCTGGGTGGCTACCCCTGCTTGAAAATGGGTTCATATATGGGTTCAGGGGGAGCTTCAAACAATTGATTAGATAACAGTATTAGCTTGTTTATCGTAGACAGTTGATCAGATACCAACATTGATATGCATATCGTATCATAGAAGTGGTCAATTTGAGAATGGGTTGTGACGTGAATAGAGAGGGATCGAGGAAGAGAGTAAAAAAATGCAACCAGTGAGAAGTGTTCTTCAAACCAAAACAAGACCAAAACAAGACGGGAGACAACAAAAATACAATACAATGTGGCAAATTACACAAAAAAACATCTACATGTTACAAGATATTACCAGAAAGCAAAACGACTCAAATACATTATGCTAGACACTGCTAGGAAAAAAAATACAAAAATGTCTACAAACCTGAAAAGCTTCTTTTATTATTATTTTTTTCCTGCGGAAAAATATGACATCTGATTTTCCTAAGTCAATATAGCCTCCGCTTCACACGCCTTCCATTCAAATCGCTGCCGTCTAACAAAGTCCCATTTCCGGATCCACAAGCCACAGCAGCATGTTCAGCAACCTTGGCTACATATTGTAGTAGTTCAGTAAGAACACAAGGACAGCTTTCCTTGAGGTATTCAAACCCATCTGTTTGCATGACAGCTGAAAACAATACATTCCAGGCAGTAAGTACCCAACTCTAAATGTCATATTTGGGTGAAAAATTGACCAGGAATGAAAAAAAAAAATGCAAGTCAATGTTGACAGCAGAAATTGACCTCAATTTTCGTACAAAAATTAGGAAAGTAGGGTTCTTTGTGGGAGATGATAGCAAAAAATGACAAATGAGACTTTCAAGCCAAGAACTCGTCATTACTGATAAAAGGAACCCCACGAATGTATCAACAGTACTAGTAAGAAAAATAGCATTCTGACATCTAAATAACATTATTATATCAGGAAAACAAACCAAGTACTTGTATATCACTACAAACATATAATAGTGACCCTTGGTCCTTTCCTAAGATGTAGTGTAATATGTGTGAGATGAGGAACATTTAGAGTCTAGACCACGCGCTAAGTTTGAGTGCGCTATCAATGCTTCGTTAGAAATTGCCACGATACGGTGCCAAAGATGTAATTGATGTTAGCAACTACATTATGTAGTTGCTTGGATGACGTTCCCTATGCACCAACCAACATGGCAATCCCACAACATATAAGGTACAAGCCTTACTTCAAAACACCTCTAAGCAAATGGGGTAAAGTTAGGTCTATCCACAACAGAAACAGATACATACAGAATTAAGCCATTCTACAAAATATAAATTTTTGATAAGCCATTCTAAAAAAAATTATTCTAAGACATTACTTATCATGAATCAGGGAGGTTAAAGTATCTACCTTTCAAATTTTCAGGAAACGCAATGAATTTTAGACATGCGGCTTTTAGTTGGGAACAGTGATGCTGCTCTGCCAAAGCCAGCGTAGTTGCCACTGAGTTTATGGCAATACCCTCACAAAGTTTAACCTCACAAAGCAATCTTAGCCTGTCTAATGCATACCGGTCTGAGGCTGCAAGAAGATGCTGAGCCATCAGTGTAGAAGCCCACTTAGAGTTCAAGCCAACAAGCTCTTGCATGTCTGGTAGATCATCCCAGTATATGAAATGGAGTAATGCCTACAAAAGTCCCGTCAATGAAGTTAAATCAGTTATGCTTGTGAGTTACGCCATAGCTACTTATGCAAAGAGGTTAGAACTGAGACTTTGGCATAGCCGCATAATTCCAAAGAACCAAATAAGAGACAAGAGGATAACATCAACGATGACTCAAACAAATGTTTTACATAATATGTGAGAAACAAGATACTGAAAATGAAGAAGATTAAGGATATTCCCGATATAAGATCATCCTGAATGACACCATATTTCCTGCCCAACAAAGCCAACTGACCAAAAAGCTAAACTTTGTCTATACAAGGTTAAACAGTGAAAATGTACCCAAGGGAACAAACAGGAATTGATCTTCATATATCGAGAATCATGCTTGTGAGAGAGAGAGAGAGAGAGAGAGAGAGAGAGAGAGGGAGAGAGAGAGAGAGAGAGGGGGAGAGAGAGAGAGAGAGGGAGGGAGGGAGGGAACCTTAAACACTGGAGCTTCCATGTCTTCCACTATTATGCGGTGAGTATTTTGATCCTTCAGTGGTCCAAAAAGTTGGGCTCTAAACACTGGTGATCGTGCTGCAAGAACCAACTTGTGGGCAGCAAAGTTTTCGCCATCTACTTCAAAATTCACATCAGAAAACTTTCCGATTTCTAAAAGCTTCCCAAAATGTTGACTGATATCAGAGGGCGGCACTTTTATAGAGTAGATCTTAGGCCCCTCAGTATGTGATTTAACAACACCAACAACACAATCAATTGAAAGGCAATCATCCTTGAGAAAGTCTGATGTTTCTAGGACTGTTCTTTTAAAAAAACGTTTATATCCCCTGCAACATTCAAGAATGGAAAACTAATTAAGTAAAGCAACTGAAATATGAAATCCAGGATGTGAAAAAAAAAAAGAATTCAGGATGAGATAATATTTTTGTATAAACTATAGAGTATGATGGAGGACTAGAACCGTTGCTTATTTACTTGTCAATAGTTGGAACTTGAAAGTCTTTTGGTCTTAAGTATACTGTATTTTGGTACAGCATATTCATCTGTTGCACTGGATAATACCGGTATATAAAATAGAGAATACCAAGCTGATATGACGCAATCTAATTTTTCTGAAACTACATTTACAAAATAAGCGATCTCAAAAGTGTTCTGTTGTAAACTGAGGAAGCCCATCCTTTAACCAACTAATAAGCATGAGGGAATAGTCAAATGGGAATTGTGCAACTCTAGAGCTTCACTGGGAATTGTGCAACTCTAGAGCTTCACTGGGAATTGTGCAACTCTATATATCCACCACATTCAAGAACATAATTAGTAATCAAAACATAGATATTTCTTCCAAAGAATATGCAGATTGACGAACCACAACGCTTACCACATGCTTCCGCGATATTTAAGCGTATACGGGCCGCCCTCGAGCCTCCTCTCAAAATGGCTATGCACCTTGTGATTACCCTTCCCACTTTGATCCAAAAGCGTTAATTCAAAAAGCGCCCTTACGTCAGTGCCCTCACTAGCCAACGCTATGAAAACCGAGACGTACGACGCATTGTCCTCAACGCTCTTCCCGTCTGGATAGAAATATACAGCCCATGCGTACCCTCCGACCACGAAAGTGTCGGATGTGATGTATTTTCCGATTCCCATTCCCTTGGTGAGTGAGTAGCCATTGATCTTAAACTGGTGCGATCCATTGACGGTCTCGAATCGAGCAGTCGAGGAAGTAAGCGGAGGAGGAGGTGGCAGCAGAGGATTTGAAGAGGGTTTAAGGGATTCTATGCTAGATGTAATTGTGCCCATCAACTGACAGAACGGAGATGACCAATTCTGATATTCGGGGAATCGTTATATCCACAACAAGAAAAAAGAGAAAAATAAAATAAAACAATTACGGGAATGTCTGGTCGAATTATTGTCCTCGTGGTGAGATTCGGGATGTAGTACTTGTTCTGTGGATTCTAAAAGTGATTTCGATACGATTCGATGGGTTAGAATTAGGGCTTTCGAAAGGCAAATTTGACGAGAATATATGGATACTGCAGCTAGGGATTTGCACGGAATTGGGGACTGATGGTGGAGTGGAAGGGGACGATGGCGAATTGAAGATTGGAGCTTCTGATTGATTGAATAATGCAGTCAGTCTCCAAGGCCAACGTACAGGGTAAACTTCAACTTAAAAGCGTGAGATATCAAATCCTACCTGAGGAATTCTGAATATCACACATGTGCTTCCCTTTCGTCCGAGTTGATGCTTTGATCTGATAAAATTAAAATTGTAAGTAAATGATTTTAATAAAAATATTAATCATAAATATATATATATATATATATATAATTAAGATTATTTTATTTAATATCACCTATATAAGTTTATAGAATTACATTCTTATATTTGTAAATTATCTATAATTTATTAATTTAAAATATTAAAATCTTTTAATATTATTTTTTTAAAAATATCTCACCGATCCCCATCCTTTCTTCTCTCTCATACCCACTTTACCTCTCCTTCTCTTTCTCACCTCTCGGACCCACTTCTCATCTCTCTCTTTTTTATTATCTCAAGACCACATAAATAAAATACATCCTCATAAAAAAACTTAATTGTTACTCTATCTTTTCTTCTCAGTCGCACACGCTCTCTTTATCTCTCCTAATTTTTCTCTTTATCCTTTGTTTTTGGCATATCCAACGGGTATGACATGTGAAACCAACGAATAAGAGTTTGGTTTAAATCCATGAAAAATGTAGGGTTTAGATTTTCTGGGGATAAACTTTATGCATGAAAATCAACTTTTCATATTTCTAGTTTATTTGAACAATTTTTAGAGAAGGAATTGGTTTATGATGATGAGTTCGAGGAGAACAATTTGTTCATATTGCAGTTTTTGAACAGTTTTTGAAGCAATTTTTTTCAGATAAACAATTTTCTGAGAATAATTGGTTTTCTTTCATATGATGAATAGTTATTTGAACACGTTTTTTTTTTTCAGATGCAGGGATTAAAGATACCACTCGATTCAGAGGGGTATCAAATACTCTTCAAAATAGGGTATCTTCAGATTCCATCAATTCTGAAACTCAAAAAAAAAAAATTGAAACCAAATAAGGCAATATGTTGTTCCCCCTCACATTCCCGGTATATTGCCTTACATCCCCTTATACCAAACGGCCCCTTAACCTTATGCCTATGGTGAATAAAGATTTAAAGTAGACAATTCATCATGCACACAGAGAAAACACTTATCAACTTGTATATTCAAATGAAAAAAAAAATTGTGGCACGTGTGCCATTTGGTTGATGTGTTTGTATTTGAAATTCTTAATAACTGTAATAATAAGAGAAAATAGGATTGTTATGAATCAAATCTACAGTTTATTTCACTTGGTGCCGCTAGATAACCTCATGATGTTATAAAAGAGAGACCATAAGAGTATTAATTTGACAATGACGTCGTGCATGATCGATTACATGTAGATATTCGAGTAAGTAGTGTCATAAAAGTTTTTTTTAATACTTCAATGATTGATTCTTCTTTTTATTTCCATACCCAATCTAGCCTAACCAAAAGACTCAAATTGGGTCTCTAGGTTAGAGGTAAGACCATCTTCTGAGTCTCAATCCTGTTATAGATTAAAGGTGGTGGATATTACATATTTCATCACTTTTTGAAGGTCACTCTACATAAATATCATTTTTTTATTTGCATGTATGATTATTTTTTTACTTAGTCTTATACATTCCTTAAATTTTTTAGTTGATTTTCACTTTTTCCCCTATCTTTCCCGAAAGTTGAGTTGTGAGTTTCCATTTTCGGTAGTTTAAGCTTAGTTTTGGGTTTCCTTCGTCGAGCTGAGGTTTTGCTTCGAATTGAGGGTTTCAAGTTTCCTTTTTCGAGCTGTGGGATTCCTGCTTCAATCTCGATTTCAGTTCTTCTTCGATTGTGATTTTAGATTTTCAACGTTTGATTTTAACCTTCTTCCCGCCCCGTACTTCTTTTTTCAGCATGTTTTCTTCGACAGTTTCAATTTAGTTGTGGGTTTCCTTAGTTGAGGTTTGATTCTTTTCTTTTGTTTCTTGAATTCTTTTTTCTATTGATTCGTTTAACAAGATCATCCACATTATTGCTTTTCATTTGTTTTATAATATTTTTATCCTTTCTTTTTCATTCTAGTTCACATTGTCTTCTTTTTCATTCAAGATCATCTAAATTGTTGCTCATAGTGTATGCTGTTCATAATGTAGTTGTTGTTCAATTTGCTGTCATGCTACTAATTTTTCATTTAATTTCCTTTCATTTATGTGTATGTGATCTTTGTCTGACGTGATGGTCTTTTTGGTTTCTTCTATTTTTTCTAGATATCTTAACTTGAGGCATCTGTCAATCATAATAACACAATTTAAGCATATACACATCTATATTCTTAAACTAGTATTTAAATTAGATACTGTCAGTGTCTTATTTATATAATTTACAGTTTTTATGTATAGAATTTGTGAACAACACCTTCTGGTAGGATAATTCTATGTTCTACATCTCATTGTTTTCAATTAAGGGTTTATATAACATTGTTAATTGTTCTGAAACATTCATTGTTTTTCAATTTATTGTTCATTATTCTAAATTTTGTGTAGCATAATATTTTCAGGTATGTCGAAGATTCCTATTATTTTGTTCTATAATGATAAATGGTGTGATACCAATACATACGTAGATAACAAATAATAACCAATTTTTCTATGCAGGTTCAACATTTGGTGTTCTATTAGATTTGATTATAAGTGAATTATGTTTATCTACTACACGAGAAAATATACATATGAAGATTGCTCTTGGTGTTAGGGCGATATCTTGTAAAGTTATGGAGTTAAAGGATGATAATGATGTTTTATGGTTAATTATTGCCTTTGCAAAAAGTGTGTATTGTCCATTAATTTTCGAGATTGGTCAATGTTTAGAAATTTCCGCCACAGGCAATGCCAATTATCTATGATTGACACTATGTTTTCTTCTGCTAGTAATGTACTTGTTGTGCAACCGTTTGATTGACATTTTTTAGCTATTGATGTTGAGAATGCTCCAACTGATTTTCGTGTTAGGGAAAAAGATTTGTTTGGTAGTAAAGCAGGGTTTAAGAAAGCAATTCAAGTTGTTGTGTTAAAAATAGTTTTCAATTTAAGATGAAGAAGTCGAATGGTGAACGTTTTGTTGCAATATGTGTTGATGACTCTTGTGGTTGGTATTTGCGTGCTTCGAAGTATAGGCACAATGATTTGTGGATGGTGAGGAAGTATATTAGTGAACATTCTTGTTCATTATATTTATACAAACTGATCATAAATAAGCTAGTGCTATCATGATCAGTGAATGTTTGAAGGAAAATTATAAGGCTAGTTGCTTACAAAAAAGTCGTCTAAATGAGGTTATTAACCACATGCGTGCGAAACATGGTGTTCATGTTAGTTATCATAAAGCTTTGAGGGGGAGATAAATTGCTATGGATTATGTTTGAGGATCTCCTGAAGAATCATATGTTGTCATTCCTTCATTTTTTTTTGCAGCATTGCATGAAACAGGCTTTGGTATGATATAGTTCCTTAATGATCAATAAATTTGTTACTATATCAATAAATTTGTTACTATATCAATAAATTTGTTACTATATCAATAAATTTATTACTATTAGTAGATAATTTATTTACGCCTATTTTACTTTTCTTTCTATGTTACTGGTTCTGTTACTGATTATGTCATGACTTTTAATGGAAAGTTCAAGTATTTTTTTATGTCTACCGTGTGTCCTTAGATGGGTGAAGACATTGTAGACCAATTTATCGATGGACGACACCTTTTTAAACTCCAAGTATGTGAGTATTTTGTTACCTACTTATTTTTTAGATGGTAACAACCAAATTTTTCCACTAGCATTCGCTATAATTGATTCAGATAATGATGATTCGTAGACATGGTTCATGCGTAACTTGCATTTTTGTATTGGAGATATTGTTGATTTGGTTATTGTGTTTGATCGAGGCACTAGTATTTCCAAGGCTATTAATATTATTTTTCCCAATGCTCATCATGGAGCGTGCATGTTCCATCTTTGTTAGAATATAAAGACTAGATTTAAATTATTGAATAACATTGATTTTATTGTTATGCATGTGCTAAAGCGTATCCTATGACTGACTTTGAGCGTCACATGAGGAGTTTGGACAAGATATCTCCATGAATTCGTTCGTATTTAGAGGGAGTTAGATTTGATAAATGGGCTCGAGTTTATTTTTCTAGTAAGAGGTATAACATGATGACCTCGAACATCTCTGAAAGTATTAATAATGTTTTACTTAAAGCACGTGAACTTCCTATTATATGATTATTGGAATTTATACATAAACTATGTTTGAGATGATTTTATGAGCGTAGAACGACAACATCTTTTTGAAAATGAAGCTTACACCATGGGCTAATGATCATTTGATGGACGAATACATAGTTGCTCGAACTACGTCAGTATGTGTTATGTACTTTAATTAGTTATTATATGGTTCTATTTAAATGAATGATTATATGTAATTTTGTACTTCTTTTTAGGTTGGTTCATCTGACATAAAATGAATTTCATATTAGTCATGTTAGTATTGTGTATGTTTTGAACTTGGCTAGTTGTACAAGTTCATGTCGGAGGTGGGATTTGGATCATTACCATGTTGCCTATTTAAGACGAAGGACAATTAAAGATACTACATTCGGATGTGAGACGTTCAGTTAGGAGACCAAAGAAGTAACGTATTCAGTCTATATGTGAAGCTAGGTGAATTATGAAGTGTAGTCGTAGTGGTCAAGTTGGTCAGAATAAGAAAATGTACAAGAACCCAATTTGTGGTTCCTTTTCTAGGAATAGCAAGTAGGCACAATATTAATGCAACATCTACATTGTCTTAAGTTTGAAATGTTTTTTTTCTATGGACAAAGTTACTATTATGGATTTAAATTTGAGTTGTCATTTTTGAAATTGAATTTTTGAATCTGTGATTATGTGTATTGTGGTCATTGGTAGACAATTGTTTAACTACATTGTATTAGATATTTTTATAAATAATTTATTTACGCTCATTTTATGAATTGAAATGTGATTCCCTATTTTTACATCATCGCCCAATTTCCCAGCTCTTGCACAAAAATCATCTTTATAAAATCCAGCAGTTATTCATAACAGTAGTAATCAAAATTCTAAATTTTTTCCATTCAAAAGAATTTGTAACCATTAATCATCATACTATTCAAAGCATAATCAATATTTTATCATCCTTGCATTAATATCCATCATAAACAAAAAAAAAAGTAATATAAACCAGATTCTAAAAAAAACCACTTAGCCAATTAGCGTGCAACCCTATAAATCAATTTCAAAAAATCATATCAAGTATCAACATTCAACATAAACAAAATAAATGTTTTAGCTGTTGGATCGAGTTTTAAAAATTTGAGGAAAATCATTGAACCATGAATGGTTCGTGGACGGAATATCAAATTTTTTTACACCAACCAATTTAATCATATTAAAACATATTAAATATTAAAACCACACATCCGATTATGCATACAAAGTTAAACGTATTCAAAAGAGGTAGAAATGATTTATACATTTTCGTTGTATCAAAGACGTTTTGAATTTGTGGAATCCTTGTTAATGTTAATGTTTCGTGTTCTTCGATCTTCAAATCTAAGAACTTCAATTAGTTTTCACACCAACAACCACTCGTTAGATTCAAAAGTATATCTCACAAAGACGCTGTTAGGAACTGAGTGTGGGCTCTCAAAATAGTTGAGGAAGAAAAATTTCTTTTCTTCCTGTATGAATTCGGCGACAACAGTAGAGGGGGAGAGAGAAACATTTTCTTGCTCTGTGTGATTAGGGTTGTATCAACACACACTTATGGATGCGACCCTAATGTTATCCCTTATATAATAATTTTAGAATTTGACGTATACCTCATATATGTATAATTTATGAAATTCACCCTCATAATCTATGATTGTTGAAAATTGCATCTCTCATTAAAGTCAATATTGTGTTCATATTCATCAACCCACAATTGATAAATTTAAATTGATCTCAATCAATTAATCAATTAATTTCTCTTATTTACTAATTATCCAATAATTAAAAAATAATAAATTAATTAATTTGAATATCAATTAATTATTTTCACTAATTAAGTGGAAACACGCATCACATATGGATTCAGAAAATACACATTGTCGTAAAACACATTTAGGTCTAACCGATGTTATTTCTTCTATTCCAGCCTTCATGAGCTACTCCTGAGACCGAATGGACCCACATGAATAAAGTTATAGGATTTAAACACCTGGTGAATTTATCTCTATAAATTTCTAACATATTTAATCCTAACATCGTATGACCCCACTATAGGTTCGATGCCAAATCAACTCTCGATTCTTGTGTGCTACATTTTTTTGTTGTTGTAAATAAACACTTTTATTTCATAGTTCATAAAATATTTTAACATCTTATCCTTCGTGAATATCAATAACAAGAGGAGGATATAAAATTATCATTTTACCCCTCTTGTTATCATTTATTGGTTGTGAATAAGAAAAACATAATAGTGAATTGTCTCGTACAATTTCCCATGTCTTATTCAATGATACATTTCATCGAGTACCTGACCAGATTAATTTATTCACACACCCATCGACAAAGCATAAGGTGATATTGTTGCATTTTGCAATTTAACCACAAATTTTCATATATCTGAATCACGCAACTCCAACATAGTTGAATCACGATCTCAACAGTCGAGGTATTGTCCGGTAATTCAAACTCACTTTTTTGACGTATCAAAGATTGTAACTAATTAGATCAAGTTTCATATTCACCTCAGGATTAAGGTAATTATGAAAATATTCTTAAGGTGTAACAATTAGATTTAGAGTTAGATAAACAATTTTACTCCAATCTAAATTGTTACTGGTCTATTCAATATGTTTCGCAACATGTGTAGGCCAACCGTTGGAATCACCACTCCTATGCCCCAAGATCGGCATCCTTTGATTCAACCTAATAGTCGTAATTAGACTTGATGCCCAATCCATCTTAAGACTACGAATAACGTTATGAACTATTTTAGAAGAGTTTGTTTGGATGATTCATCAATCTTTACTCTTCCTACGTTGACAATAATTCCATGAGTTGACTAAATTATAAACACATTTTAATTAATTCATTAAATTCAATAATATAAAGCGTCAGAAGAATAACTAAATACTCATAAATAATTATTACCACCTACTTTATAGATATAATTCCAACAACACCAACCTTATAAACCTTATATGATCAAACATCTAGTCAAACTGTGATCCAAAAGAAAAGCTCGGTCTTTCTTCAAGTGATGTCAGCTTCCTCAACTTCTTATTTGTCACGTATGGTGATTTTAGAACTTTGCTTCTCTTTACCAACCATATTCTTTTCTTCTTTTTTGAAGAACTACATTTTCTCTTCAGATCTTTGACCAACATTGTGTCTTTTTCTCGGCCAAGGTTTCCTCCTTGTTTTGTATCCATGTTGTCTTCATTGTTATCGTCACCCTTATTAGAATATTCATTGGTAGTTTTTGGTTCTTTTCCCTTATCAACTTCATCATATCCCTGCCATCTTCCTCTTATTCATTATCCTACACATCAATTTAAGATGTATCCGAATTCATATTCATATTTTTATGAGTAACAATATATAAATTTCTCACCTTCTGTTGTTGGTCAGGTTCTTTTTCAAGTATTTCAAAAAACAAATTGATGTCGTTTGATATTGTAGTCAAGGTCGCGTATATCAAACGTAATTGCTCTTTCGTTTTGACATCTCCCCCTTGTTTTCTTGTTGCTCATTCTTTTGCTTTGTTTCGTGGTGTCCTCATCAATTGTTCAAATGAGTCTTCTTCATTTGATTGAACATCAGTTTTGTCACTATGTACTAGTTCCTTCCCTTTTTTGTTGAGTTGATTCTGGTACGGAACGAAGCCATGTATGATGCGCCGAATTCTTGCTTTGTCGTATCATCGCTGTCAAAATCATGCGTAGCTATTTTATCATTTATTATAAAAAAAGGTTAGTAAGAAGCATATTTTAAAGTAGACTGTAAATAACTTTATGCACTGATAAATATATTTTCATACCATGTCTGCGTTAAATATTGTATTGGTCAGGTCATTCCATGACGGCTGCTTATACGATTTCTAGTTGTATATTCTGGGCATTTTATGCCAATTCTTTTTGCATAAGGTTCATTTTGCTTGAAATGTTTGGGATTATCTCGTATACCCAAAAAATTAAGGCATACGGGAATCCCCCAACCCCATAGCCTTATGCTTCCATATGGTTTCTGTAATCCTTTATAAAGTCAATGGTCAGCTCATCATCATTAAGCATGCCGATGTGTTGTAGGTTGATCTTGATGCTCTCTTACCTACCCAAAAGAAAATTCTCCAAGAAGTACAATCTTGCCACTTCTAACTTGTATCCTTCATTTACTCCTTGCATCGCATTGAATGGAAAGGCAAGATTCTTTCTTGTGATTAACTTTATTCTCGGGAAAACAACTTCTCTCAACTTTCTTGTTGGTAACACGTTTTCTAAAATTCATGATGTTTCCATCGATATTGAAGCACACTCCATCAGTTTTCCCAACATTCTGGCACTTTCTTCTTAGTAGACGCATCAATAACTGCGACGAGAAGCTTTGAATGTCAATGTCGAGCAAATGACTAGAACGTATTTCTTTGAATGCTCTTTGTTGTTTGCTATTGAAGATCTTCTTTATCGTTGATATTATAGAGAAATCGGAGTACATATTTACCCTTTGTTTTATATTTTGCTTGCTTGGCAGCACAAGCAGTGGTTGTTCTGTAAGGGTAAATAAATTACGTGAGTTCAATATTTGATTTATTGATAGTTATTATTTGTATATTTAGAGATAGTTTACCTTTGATTTGTAAGTGTCGTCATCGTCGTCTTCATTTTCAGATTCTTATCCTTCAAGTTCTTTGTCTTCCTCTTCTTTTTCAGATTCATCTCATATTTCTTCTTCTTCGTCAGTTTATTTTTCATCCTCTTCTTCATCATTCTCTTCCTCTTCTTATTTATCATCTTAATCCTCTTCTTCAGTTTCTTCATCATCTTTTTCCTTCTCTAACGTTTCTTGTGTTTCTATTTCTTTTGTGGTAGGTTGTGTGCTGGTTTCTTGTGTTTCATCTTCTTGTGTAGTTGGTTGTGTTTCAAGCAGCGTTTAGATTCTGGTAGCTACGGTAACTGTAATTCTGTCTGTTGCTCTTCTACTGTTTTTTCATTTGTCTTTCTTCCACTTTACGAGTTCGTGATCTTGTTAATCGTGATGGTCCTTCTAGTTTCTTTAGGGGTTTTCTAGATGTCTTAGCTCGAGGCATTTATCAATCATAACAACACAATTTAAGCGCGCGCGCGCGCACACACACACAGAGAGAGATATGTATTCTTAAACCAGTATTTAAATTAGATACCATTTGTAACTAATTTATATACATTACGCACGACTAGTGTAAGAGTGTTCAATATTTCATATTATTTTGATATTCATAAATACAAACGGAAATCATACTACTTCTGGTAAATTTGTAACTACTACAGTATTCTATAAGTTTGACCTAACATATTTTTTTATGAAAACAAAAGGGAAAATCAAACCAAATAGAGTTAATGGAAGATTTGGTAACTAAATTAGATACTAGCAATATGTATTTAATAGATTTATTGAAATCACTGAGTTAATATGCATCTGCAGTACTCAGAATTTAATTCTAGTAAAATAACCTTTCAAACTATTGCTGAATCCATGGGCAAGAAACTAAACAGAAGATTCGGTAACTAAATTAGTTACTAATAAAATGTACAGATGAAATTTCTTACCTGTTGTTGTGGAATGATTCTAAAGCTTCAAATTCCTTTTATGGATTCTTGTTAGAGGTTACCTTTCTTCTTGTTGGTGCTTTCGTGCAAGTTGGATCAGTGAAGTCGTGTGTTTCGTGGGTATACTAATATTCTATCTCGAAGAGAAGATGTTTTGAGTAATGATCCACATAGTTTTAATCAGGCGGTCACGGTTCTAAGCTTTTGCACACGTGTCAATGATTTAGGGGTGCATATCTTTGTTTTCCCACTATTCTTCATTTTCATTAAACGCATTGTTTTAGTAATGGTCGTAGCTATAGTTACGCGTGTTTTGGGCCATTACACGTGTAACTATAGCGCGTGTTTTCAACTCTTTTCATTAGGGTTTAATGATAAATGATTTTTAGCTAATAGATCATCGATCATTTTGATAATTTAAAAATTAGAAGGTCATTTTACTACACAAATGACGATCAACCTATTACATGAGGTAAGACTAATACTTGATTTACATAGTATTCCATGGTTGATTTCTGCCCAAGAGACTATCCTTGGTTTTAGTGCAAAGCCCAACCTGATTTAGACTCTTTTCGGTGATGTCTCGTGAAAAAAGAAAGGAAAAAAAAAACTGAAGCAAAACTCAAAGTAAAGTCATCCCAATTGAAAGTAATAATTTCATTTGTTTCTTCGAAAACAAGGTTTCATTTCTTCTTATTTGGTTTGTTTAACATAAGAAGTTGTGTTACGTTTTGAAGGCTAATTTAAGCTGATAAAAAGAAAACAAGCAGTAGAAATAAACAGTGGAAGGCATGTTATATAACATATGGTATGAGGCATTGGCCGTCAATGAGCAAGGAGAGATTGATATTATGAAATCATGTGTAGTGATTCAAATTGAATTATATAATTAATACCAAAATAAGGTAAGCTAATTGATAAATTAATAATTAAATTAAATGATCTCATTTTTCTTTCACAAATATTGTAACTATATATTGTTAACTGTTAAGTATGATGGGCTCTTCCACAAGTTGATGAGTTTTGTTTATAATTTTGATCACTGCAGGTAAGTTTCCTATTTTTCTTTGTTGCTTTTAGCTGTTCTTTAAAAAAGTTTCAAAATATACATGAGAATATATATTCTGATATGTGTGTTTTGATATATTCTTTTGTAAATGTTTGACAATTTTTTGATATTTCCATTCACTTTAATCGTCTCTTTCTTTGTTTAGCGGTTTTATATATTTTCTTTTTTATTTCTTTCATAATTTTTACATTTCAAGCTAATTTGGTGTGCATAAAAGTTTAAATTTAGTTTTTTAAATATATATATATATATATATATATATATATATATATATACACACACACACACATATACATGTACAATATTTTCTTTAATTTATTCACCGCACAAGCCTTTTCTAAATAATTTCATATGTTATCGGTGATAATTTTATTCCATTTTCATAATCTGTTAAGAATCATATATTAGTGAACTTAACACTATTTTTTTGTTATAAGAAATGTGTCTTTTTCTTGAATCAATAAAAAAAATTTAATAAATTCATTTTTTTATAGATTGATGCCACAAATTTCACTTCAAAAATCATATTTTGATTGAGCCCCAACTATATCAACGGTACTTGAACTGTTAGATAATTATAGTCGGTAATGACATCACTGTTCTAAAAGAAAATTAAAGTAGTTGTTATAGAATAGAAACATTAATAATATAACATTTCTTAAACAATTAATTAAATTACTAATGTATAATTAGTTAAAATAAGAGTGACCTCATGAGAAAAAGAAAATTTTAACTTACCGGCTTTTGCAATTTCCTTCAACAATATGCGTAGAAAATAATACAAAACAATAATAACAACATTAAATTTCAAATCTTAGATATCTTATATCTAATATAATAACTTTATGAAAATTAACATGAACTTAATATATAGCATCAATTATAAGAATTTTAATTTCATAAAATAATTTCTAATCAATACTTATTTTCTCAATTGATGATTTTATATATTAATAAAATATTTATATAATCCGTGCTACGCACGTACGTTCAACTAGTGTCAACAAAAGGAAACTGCCTGTAAACTTTCTCAATCCTCGCTCGCTGAACGCCCCCAAACCAGTATTCACATTATCTGGCAGAAGAAAGTCTCTGTTTGCACATTGGAATCCATTAATTACTTTTGCCAAGTGCATGCATTAAGGCCATATTCTGTGGTCGGCAATCAGACTCTCATATAGCGCGTCCTCATCTTCTCCATGTTTCGCAGATTCCTCTGCACCTCTCTCTCCCGCTCTCTTCTCGTTTCCCCTAAATCCCATATCCCCATCTTTCACGCCAACACGAAACCCAATTTTCTCAGCCCAACTTCTAAACAGGTTCGCTCTGCCACTACTCGGTCTTTCTCCACAATTTCCCACATGGGTGATGCTCGGAGACCCAAATCAGCCACCATACCGTCCATCGACAAGGCTGACCGTTCCGAGTTGCTTCGCGCCTTCGAAGCCTCTCTGGGTTCCTCTTTCAGCTCGGAGCCTTTCTTACCGAACCCAAACCCTTTAATTATAGTGATTAGTGGGCCTAGTGGAGTCGGCAAGGATGCTTTGATTAAAAGATTAAGGGAAGTAAGAGAAGGGCTTCATTTCGTGGTTACAGCAACTAGTCGAGCAATGCGACCGGGCGAGGTCGATGGGAGAGACTATTATTTTGTGTCGAAGGACGAATTCTTAGCCATGGTGGAGAGGAATGAGCTATTGGAATACGCATTGGTTTATGGGGATTACAAGGGTATTCCCAAAAAGCAAATCCGGGAGTTCATGGCAAAAGGATATGATATTGTGTTGAGAGTTGATATTCAGGGTGCGGAGACATTGAGGAAAATACTTGGGAATTCAGCGGTTTTTGTGTTTCTGTTGGCAGAGAGTGAGATTTCATTAGTGGAGAGGTTAATTGGAAGGAAGACGGAGTCAAAGGAGGCGTTGCTAGTTAGAGTTGCGACTGCACGGGAGGAGGTTAAGCACATTAAGAATTTTGATTATGTGGTTGTTAATGGAGAAGGGAAATTGGACAATGCAGTTAAGCTGGTAGAATCGATTATTGATGCAGAGAAAGCTAAGGTCCGACCAAGAAATGTTGTCATCTAGCATTGCAAAATTCTTGTGCAAGGTAATTATATCTCTATTGCATTCGCAATGCTAATGTAGATTTTACATTCAAAACTGATTAAATTTGAATGGATAGAACCAAACTGTTTACTGGAGCTCTCTATGGATTTGCATACTTGTATAATTCAGATAATAGCTTGCAGGGATTGATCTTTCAAATTTATGGTTGTGCATTATATGCTGAAATGTTGAGATATTCAACTAGAACGTCACGGTGAATTTAACTCTTCATGTTGCTGCTCAACACTTCTCTTGTTTTTTCTCAACCTTTTCAGAATATAAGCTCTTATTTACCAAATGGTATGCTTTCATGAAAGGAAAGGACAGGGTTATGTTGTTGTCATGTTGAAATTTCACATTCTATTTTTCTCGCTGCTAATGATAAACTATGCATTGAATTTATAACGAGGGAGTATTCCGTGCGATATTTAGCTGTACTGAACGATCACACTTGATCAATGAATGTTTTATTATGAGACAATTGATTCAAAGAGCTCAACCTGGGTCAATTTCACATACGCTGAGAATATTTTGATATATAAAGATATAATCTTGGTGATTGTTTTCTGTTTATATGAAGCTTATACTCGCAGCTCATAAAATGCAGAAAAAGAAAAGACAATGTGCCGTTATATCAGATCAAATGTGACGTGCCGTTTATTTTATTATGAACGGCTCAAATCTGAGTCATACGAAAATGAAAGAGTGATTTTTTTGTATGACTTTTTGAAGTCAGATTTGGCCCGTTTAAAATCAAATGAACGGTTAATATGAGACATAATCCTCTCGTGTTTACCCAAACGGGAGAGGGTTCGTATCCATCATTGTTAAAATATTATGTTATATGTTGATTGGTGCATTTTCATTTCATCATTGTTTAATAATTTCTGTACCTACTGTATGTTGTTGTGACCCAGTTTTCTTATCAAAATAAGGAGCATGCTTCTTTTATATATAGGGGTTTTATGAGCACATCAGAAATTACTGAATTAAGTTGCTTTGCTGATTTACTTTAAGTCTACATCACCGGTCGCCTTCATTATCATCGTCTGTCTCTCTGTAGGTCACGATATTTCTCCGTCTGGTTCATCTCTTACAAGCAAGAGGTTTGTCTAGTTTACAAGCATACATACAGACACTTGTATCTTTTCTGGGTGCTCTGGGAGCAGGTGGAAACAGACTTCAACACAAATAGAGAAGACCATTTCAACATTACCAAATTGATGAAGTCTGAAAGTTACATTTGTTTATTAGAGCCATCTTCTCTGGAATAGAGTTAAACTTTGATGGATATTCTTTTTCCAGTTTTGTCGTGTAGGAACGAACACTGTGTTGTCTTTACAGTTGTATCATGTGAAGCATTTGTTTAGTTTCTTTTTCATTAAAAAAGTAACCGAGCAATGATGTCCTTCTAGTTGTTTGGAATGCCCCAATTTCTACTTGAACCTTCAAGTTTGGGTCCATATTAGCAAAGACAGAGCCTTGACTTGAGAGGTTGGCCTAGTGGTTGGGCGGGCATAGGCGCATGTGATATAATGCATGAAGTCGTGAGTTTGAAACTCATCTCTAGCGCCAATTATTTGGGACCATTTGAGACTATATCTGGTCGTGTCTAAGGGCCTATGATGGCGCTTGACCCCATTACGCACTAGGCGGTGGGAATCCTTGAATACCCGCGTTATCAAAAGAAAAAAAAATATTAGCGAAGAAATTCTTTAAACTAGGTTCTAGCATCAAGATTAAAGGAAAACGAGTCATGCCCAAAAGTAAAGAAGCCCTCTGGATTGCTCAGGAAAATACTATTGGATTTCAAAGTAGTGCGTTCTAGTTCAAAATTTCACTCAATTCTTTCACATCAGAAGGATTACTGGAAATGACTTAATTCAGTTTATCGTCAGAGAGTGAAAATGTGATATTTTATAATATTTTTTTTGTTTTTCTAGAATTTTCAAGCTTCAAATATGATCATAGTATTTGATAAAGCATTATGGAGAAAGAAAATGCTAAATAAAACGTAAAACATTATAATTATCGAAGTCCATAATCTCCTGTTAGTCAGTAGACATTTCCAATAACATGCTGACCACGATGACTTCAATTCCAGTAGGACCCACGAACCAGATGACATGGCTCTTTTGGGCAAACATTATCACAAAAAACTACCACGTTTAATTTACCAATTGGGTAATGTCGATGTAAGTAAGCATCAAGAAAAACAAAATTTGAGGACAAAGATTAAGTGACATGAGAATATTAATCTTGCACTCCAAGGGATAAGGACTTAAGCCTTTTGCTTCACACAAAATGACTCTGTTGCCTTCTTTTAGTTAAGTATGTAAATATAAATAAGCGGGGTAGTTATTTTTTTGGGATGAGAGTCTTCAAGAGTCTCATGAACTCATGTATGAATTTTAGAGTTTAACCATTATATCAACTCATTTTATCTTTCGGTATTAGTTTTTCACTATAAGGTGCTTTGTTTTAAATTGCTTGGTGGAGAAGATGAAACATAGTTGTTAATAGACAAGTAGCTAATTGAGAATTGAATCTTCTTTAATCCAGTTCATCAACATAATTAAGAAAATCTTAATAATTAGTTGGCGAACATCTATCTCAACTTGTTCTGAAAGTCAATCTCTTAAAGAAAAAAAAAACAGCAATAGTCTGTAAATGAAAAGCTGTTTAATTAAGGTTTCTACAAGCAAGAAAAGGAAACAGATTTTACGTTACAGAAAAGGTAGCTTTTTTTTTGGCCTTTAGAACAGCTTGTCGAAGGGAAAATCTTTGCCCAATTAGTAAAGGGTGAGCTAAAAGAACAGACTATAAACAGACTTCTAAGAAAAACCACAGAAAGAGAAGCAGCATTACGCCTCACTATCCTCTAAACTTTCACAGACTAAACGTGTCCCCTAAGCTTATTCTCCCAACTCCTTATTAACCCAATCCTTTTTCAAATTTCATTGTTCAAAACAGCAAAAAAGCTTCAATCTTTATACTTGATCAGGCAGAATTTCATCACTTCAGTTTAAACCCAATTCAGAAGATCGTCATTCCTTTCCTATCCAGTTTCTACTTTCAAGTTTCAATCCATTTGAAGCTGACTGAACCATGATCATGGATCATGGGCAATCTGCAGATGGAGAAGGAAGCATCTGTTTGCAGATTGAGGAAAATGAAGGCTACAATGGCAGTGGTGGCCCCACAATCTTTGAACCTCAGAGCAGCATTGAAAAAAGAGACAGCAGCAATGTGGATTCTGCTTCTCCTACCGTACCAGCAATCCGAGCACCGGAAAAGAAACTGACCCTTTTCGCCCTCCGGCTTGCCGTCCTTGAAAAAGCGGCAACTGGGCTAGGCACTCTTGGTTTCATCTGGGCAACAGTTGTTCTACTAGGCGGTTTTGCCATTACATTAGATAAAACCGATTTCTGGTTCATCACAATTATCCTTTTAATAGAAGGAACTCGTATATTTAGCCGCAGCCACGAGCTCGAATGGCAACACCAAGCAACATGGTCAATTGCTGATGCTAGTATTATCAGCTTCAGAGCCCTCAGGTCCAGCTCACACTTCCTTATCAGAACAATCAAAGCAATTTTCCGGCCGTTTCCCACTAGTCAGCGCCCAAGAGATATACAACAGACTTCAGCAGCAAGAGCAGCCAATCCCAGGAGGTTGGATCGCCTAAGAATGCCAACACGAACCTGGAAAACTTCAGATGTTCCTCTTCTGCCATATGCTCCATGGATGTTCCTTGCAAGAAATGTGAGTAAGCTTCTTTATTGGCTTCAGCTTTTATCTGCAACAGCTTGTGTGGTTCTCTCATTAATGAAGTTGATAAAGCGGAATTACGGTGAGATCGAAAAGGGAGACACAGACAAGAGAAATAGGCAATCTGCTCTTATTATCTTTTATTCTTTAGCTTTGGCAGAAGCTTTATTGTTCCTAATGGAAAAAGCTTACTGGGAATGGAAGGTCATATTCCGAAAATTACTGGAAGAGGTGAACAAGGAGTGCGAATTGGATTCATCGGGTTTGATTTCGATTAGGAGATTCTTCTACGACGCGTATTCGAGGTGTGTTAATGGAAGTATCTTTGATGGCTTGAAAATGGATATGGTCACTTTCGGCATGGAGCTACTGTCTTCCGATTCTCCTGACGAACAGCTCATCGGAATCAGAATTCTCCGCCAATTCTCAAAGAGCGATCGTTTTTCAGATGACACCCTGCAAAAGATAGGGATCAATCTATCAGTGATTGAAAGATTAGTTGAGATGTTGAATTGGAAAGACCCCCGAGAAGAGGAGATTAGACTTTCTGCTGCTGAAATATTGTCAATATTAGCAGGCAAGAAGCAGAACTCTCTCCGTGTAGCTGGTATACCCGGAGCAATGGAATCTATATCATCTCTACTCCAAACTAACCGAACCTTCAGTTGTGCGTCAGATGAAATAAGTGAGAAACAGATCGTATTTGATCATGCTAATTACGATATATGGACATTCAATCAATTGGGACTTGTAATTCTAAAGAAACTAGCAAGGGACCATGATAACTGCGGGAAGATAGGAAACGCGAGAGGCCTACTACCGAAAATCGTAGAATTCACTCATGCCGGGGAGAGAATGTTGAAAGACGAAAACGTAGCGCAATCTCAGATTCACACGGTCAAACGATCCCTCAAGTTAATGAAGATGCTAGCTAGCACAACAGGCAACACAGGGAGACAACTTCGGAAAGAGATATCGGAGATAGTTTTCTCTATCAGTAACATAAGAGATATATTACGGCATGGAGAAAAGCATCCGATGCTGCAAAAACTCGGGATAGAGATTTTGACAAGCTTGGCGCTCGAAGAGGATGCAACAGAAAGAATAGGAGGAACAGGTGGAGTTGTTAAGGAGCTGTTCAATATTTTTTTTAAACGAGATATGCCGGAGAGTTATGATCAAGTTCGGAGAGCGGCAGGAGAAGCGTTAGCCATGCTAGCATTGGAAAGCAAGAGCAACTGTCATCGGATACTTAAACTGAATATACTTGAAAAGCTCGGGAAGACTCTGAACGACCCATTTCTCCGAGTGAATGCTGCAAGAATATTGAGAAATTTGTGTTGTTATAGTGGATCAGATTGCTTGAGCAAGCTCAAAGAAATCACAGCTGTAGCACCAACAGTAAGTTATATCTTTTTTATTCCTTATGCTTCTCAATTATACATATTTTTCTGTTCCTTACATCTTTTTCTGTTTTGTTAGGTTCTTCGGGCAATTATGTTGGAAGAGAATGGTAAACTGCAGGAAGTAATGGTGGGATTGGCAGCACTTGTTTTCAAATTTATGAGTTCACAAGAATCAAGCATCATGTTTGAGAGAGCTGGCATCACAGAGATAGATTTGGCTGATGCATTGGTCAAGATTTTGAAGAAACATAAATATCCAGGGAACAAGACACCTCGAATCAGGAGAGTCACGATTGAGTTGGCGATCTGGATGATGAGGGACAAACCAGAAAATGTCAATATTTTCAAGGAGTTGGGTTTGGAGGAAGAGATGGAAGCTGTCTTAGAGACCACATCAGAGCTTGAAAGTTTCAACATTTTCTCAGGTACTGTTGGAGTGAGCCGTCACAGCACGACTATACACTCGCTTGTTGAAACTGCACTAAGTCTGCTGCTACAAGAGCGAAATCAAGGAACTTGAAGGAATTTTTATCTAAGTATGTCGATGTAATTCTTTACTTATAGTAACATTGTATCCAAATCCACATATTGAAATATTTTTATCCATGGAAAATTTCATGGCTTCCATCAACTATTATTAGCAACCAATGATCAGCACAATTCAGAGATTCTCTTACATATAGAAAATGTATCTTCTCCTCATGGGGCTGCTTCTGAAGAACATGAATCTAAACCCAAATATAGGATATGCAAGAGATAGACAAGAGGCTCCAAACTCTTTATGAAGCCCAAAAAGAAATGTAGATTTAGTTATGGTTTTAATCATTTAAACATTACCTCCTATTTGGATCATAGGAGTGGGTTTAGGATTTTTTTTTGGGTATGAACTGATATTGTTCAAAGTCCAATAATCTTCCATCAACTAGCATTAGCAAATTTTTAAGTTTTGAGTCAGATGGAAAAAATATAAATTAGTCTTGATAAGGACTGTGTGGAAGCTGTTAAAGGAAAACCACTTTTGCCAGCTTAAATGCACAGAGAGACAAGAAGGAACAGATATATGTAAACTGTAGTCCACAAACAATGCTCAAGTCTCACCCATTAGACTCAAGACATGTGCTTCTTTTCTAAACACTCTTATCCAGTGGTCCAAAAAGTGCAAACGAAATATCTCTTACAGAAATTCTCAAGAGAAACCAAACATCAAACAGAACAAAGATTATCTCAAACATAAAACAAACTCACTCTTTATTTCTCCTAAGTAAAGGGATATGAGAATGCATCTCTGTTTCTTGCTTTAGTTCTGAGCTTTAAACTTCTCATTCCCTTATCTGCAGTAATATTTTAATTTTGAGCTATCAGTGACAAGGTGCAAAATAATATTTTTTAGAGAGAGAGAGAGAGTATTCCAGTTTAATGCCAGATAGCTTTATTGATTAATGAAATTTGTTCTGCTTGGAACCTTTGCTATCCATTGTCATTGCTGATATAACAAGCCTATAACTCTAGCTAGAAAATGAGTTTAAAATAGATTATTTTGGCAGAAATCTAGATGGAAATGGAATTTTTTTGCAGTAAAGTAGTAATCTATGAAAGGAATAGTTGACTCAAAATAAAACAATCTCCTAAACCCATATAATTATTACTTTTAAGAAGTATATAAAATGCGTTTCAAAAAAAGAAGTATATAAAATGCTTAATTGGGTTTGGACCTGGCAAATGATACCATGAAAATTAATATTCAAAAGGAAAAAATGTAAAAAAAAAAACCTTATCTTTCTATGAGATTAGCATAAGCTTCTCTTGGTGCTTCTCAAGGGACCAAAAGAAACTATTTTCGTCCACTCATATCACCCCTATCTCCTTTGCAAAAGCCAACTATCCCTTTTGCCCACCAACCTCCTATTCTTTTTTTATACAGATTCCACTCCGAGTCACCCACTTGCTCTCTCTCTCTCTCCCCCCTGAAGGCTCTTCTGCAAAAGCCAGTTTCAACCTTGCTGCTCCAGTCATTTTCCGGCAGTCCTCACGTAAGTTTTTCCGTTCCTGGACAAAATCCATAATGGGTGTTAGGTTTCTGTAAAGCTAATGAGGCAAAGGTTGCAATGTGAGACACCAATGCCCACAACTTGATTAATAGCAGAAGCACGTAGTTTTTAGTCGATCTTCACTTTCTCAATCTCTCTCTGTCTTGATTTTTTATAACCAAAGTTATTCTCTGGACACTAACAGAATTAACCGCTTCATTAGTCAGGACTCTCAGACTGACAATGGCAGTATGCTAAAGGACGTAAATGCCTATTTGCCCTTTTAGTATTTTCTATTATGATAAGCCATTCCATATGAAAAGAAGACATTGGAAGGATCATGTTGTAGTTTAACGTTGAAAGAGAAATCATTTTCTCTTTATTGCCCAACATTTTAAAAACAAAAGCTAGTTTTCTTTAGCTGATTCAATTCTGAGTAAATATAACATCAATGGAAGTCAAAACAAATCATCGTTTGTGAAACGAAGTAGCAATTCAGATGTTTATCTTTTTACTATGAAAAATTTTGGCAGTCAATTTTACATGTCAAAGTAAGGTTACTGAAGTCAGTGATCATGGTTGGTCTTTTCAGCTAGACTAAGCACGGAAATGGCTCAGATATTGGCACCCTCCACGCAATTGCACATAAGAACTACGAATAATTCAATCTGTGCAAGTCCCATCTCTGGTAAGACGTGGAGTTCTCTACTCTTCAAACAGAATAAGAAGGGAGCAGTTAAATCGTCTGCTAGATTTCGAGTCTTTGCCATCAAGTCCGAAAGTAGTACTGTCAACAGACTAGATAATCTACTCAATTTGGACGTCACTCCTTATACTGACAAAATCATTGCTGAATACATTTGGTAAGCTGTATTTCTATTAAATCTTTGACAGTTCAAGTTCTAAGGGACATTTAAATTTCTTTTCCCCTTGATTATATTTGGGTACACCTTGAAATCTAAGAAACGGTACGTAAATTTTATAAACAGGATTGGAGGGTCCGGCATTGATCTCCGGAGCAAGTCAAGGGTATTAATTAAACATCTTATTAGATAAAATGAACTTATGTCAACTCTCTTTTCACCCTGATAACTCTCATGTTTACTTTTGTTGCTTTATTTTCAATAGACAATATCTAAGCCTGTTGAACATCCATCTGAGCTTCCTAAGTGGAATTACGACGGATCAAGTACCGGACAAGCACCTGGGGAAGATAGTGAAGTCATTCTATAGTAAGATATTGGAGCGACGTGGATTTTTAACTTTTAGTGCATCCCTTCTTAGTCATAGCATAATCATTTTGCATTGATTTTCTGGCAGCCCTCAAGCAATATTTAAAGACCCTTTCCGTGGTGGCAACAATATTTTGGTGAGTGTTAGAGGAGTTAAAAACCAATTCTAGGCTAGCTATAAATTCGACTATTTATCTTAAGTATATACTTTAATCTTGAGTCTGCTGATTAAAGTCAGTACGTGATAATATCAAAGAACTGAATGGATATCATCTTATATGTTGATGCCATCTTATATGTTGTGTAAAGGTCATCTGTGACACATACACCCCAGCAGGTGAGCCTATCCCTACAAACAAACGCCACAGGGCGGCTGAGATTTTCAGCAACAAGAAAGTCGTGGATGAAGTTCCATGGTAACTCTGATCTGATTAGCAGAACTAATTAATGTTATTATTAATTATTCAAGGCTTGATGCTTGTAATATTTGTATAATAGGTTTGGAATAGAGCAAGAGTACACCTTACTTCAGTCAAATGTGAGATGGCCTTTAGGTTGGCCTGTCGGAGCCTACCCCGGTCCTCAGGTAAAATTTTTGCTTCCGATAATATTTCATTTTACATACTTATATCTTTTCGCAACGAAAATATATTTAAACTTTAAAGAATCAGATATCTGTTCCAATGTTTACTAAAATCACGTTACATATGATTTATGCCAATTACAGGGTCCATACTACTGTGGTGTCGGGGCGGAAAAGTCATTTGGACGTGACATATCAGATGCTCATTACAAGGCATGTTTATATGCTGGAATTAACATTAGCGGTACCAATGGGGAGGTTATGCCTGGCCAGGTTCGTATACACCCTTTTCTCGCTCGTATCTTGTGAAATCAATTGAAGTAGTTATGATACTTGCTTCTTCATTTATGTCATAGCTTCTATTATTATAATGTAGTGGGAGTATCAAGTGGGTCCTAGTGTGGGAATTGAAGCTGGAGATCATATCTGGTGTTCAAGATATCTTCTTGAGGTAACTCATCTTCATTGATTCTTGAGATCATATATGTAGCAGGGGACACAAAAATGAAAATTACCTTGTTATCTGTAAATGATTCGTTACAAATTGCTCTAACACTTGCCCGCGCTTTTTGGAAAAATTATCGTAAAAGTTAATTTACGATAAATTATACTAATAATCTTCAAAATATTTATTTCTGAATTTTAAATCCTTGATTCATTAAGTTCATAAATTGGTCTTATTTGCTTTCCATGCTAACAGAGAATTACAGAACAAACTGGTGTGGTTCTCACGCTCGATCCCAAACCAATCGAGGTAATCTAACCGTTTACTGGTTCTTCTTGAGATCTGACTGAATCAATAGTACTTTCTCTTACCTATCTCCAATTTCAGGGTGATTGGAATGGTGCTGGATGCCACACTAATTATAGGTACTTTGGTTGTTCCTATGTTATAGCATGTGAATTAAGGTATCATTCTTAACATTTTGTAAGGACGACCAAGTGTTCATTGATTTGACAGTACAAAGAGCATGAGAGAGGATGGAGGCTATGAACTTATTAAGAAAGCCATTTTGAACCTTTCGCTTCGTCACAAAGAGCATATTAGTGCATATGGAGAAGGAAATGAGAGAAGGTTAACAGGAAAGCATGAAACAGCCGACATCAACACCTTTTCTTGGGTATGTACCAAGACATACTGTAAATATTCCTAATGAATACTAGAGAACACTTAGTAAATAAATACCCTAAAAATATCTAATTTGCAGGGAGTGGCTAACCGTGGTTGCTCAATCCGTGTGGGACGTGACACAGAGAAGCAAGGCAAAGGTATCATTCTTACTATAATTTGTTTTACCAAATTAAATGGACTAAGCTAAATCGTAAATAGGGAGGAAATATGTACTTTTTAAATTGAGCTAAGTGAAAAGTAAGCAGAAAACCGAGATGTTATCCATAAAGATAGATCTTTTCATGTTTGAACTTCCATGAAATTATCTGCTGGCTTTATTATTAGCAGTCTTTGTTCATTTAAATATGGTTATTAGCATTTTTTACCAGATTTATCCCGTTTTCGCTGATATTTTTTATGTTATCATGTGAAGGTTATATGGAAGATAGGCGTCCAGCTTCAAACATGGACCCTTACGTCGTGACCTCACTACTGGCAGAAACGACATTGTTGTGGGAGCCAACCCTTGAGGCTGAAGCTCTTGCTGCTCAGAAACTAGCGTTGAACGTCTAGAACCGACTAGCTGAACATGATATCTGGAAACTCGAAGATGCTCGCCTTAATGGTTGGATAATAGACCAAGCATGAAGAAGCCTTTTTCCTTCTTTCTCTTAGATCTTGTAAAAGAAGATCTTTATGATAATTAAAGGTCTTCAAATTTTCATGCCTAAGCTTCTGCTCAGATGTCTCAATGCATTTTTTGCAGCTTATTGCTAAGCTGAAACTTTCTGGCTGTTGGACTGGAAAATTTCCAGACCTCATTTTCTGTACTTTATGCTCAATTCTACTTGATTGTTCATAATTATCTAATCTAAATAATGTTTTTCGAGACGTGTATGTTAACGTTTTCTGGGTAACGAACGAATCAGGCTAAAAACACAAGGAAGAAAAAAAACCTTCAATCCATGTACAAAAAGGAAAAAGAAGTTTTAAAGAATTATTATGTTGTAGTTTTTTTAAGATTATTATATTGTAGTTGATATGGAAAAAAGATTGATTCTTTACCCTTTGTTGAGGCAAACCAAAGACCGGAAAGGAATTTAAGCTTTTACCTTCTGCAGAAGGCAACATAAATACATACTACTGATTTCTTGGAAGAGGAGAGAACAACTCATTCCTTATATGTACATATAAGCCTATATATCTCATTCCTTCAGATTTTCCTCTGCAGTTACTTTAAGAATCAACATCCATGGCTGAAGGCCCCAAATCCATAGTTTCGATCCTCTTAATCCTTAATCTGGCGTTGTATTTCATCGTAATGGTAATTGCTGCTTGGGCTGTTAACCACGGAATCGAAAAAACTCATGAAACAGGTAAATAATGTACAATGCAGACGATGTATTACCATTCCCGCTATGTCGATTGGTAATGAATTAACTGATGATCATCTCTGCTGATATTAGTAATGAATTAACTGATGATCACCTCTGCTGATATTGCAGCATCTGTTTTGTCAATTCCGGCACGTATATTTCCGATATTCTTCCCGATGGGAAACATGGCGACCGGCTTCTTCGTGATCTTCTCCCTAATTGTTGGTGTTTTGGGCGTGACTACTTCAGTTACTGGACTTACTAATGTGTTGAAATGGGATGCTCCTAATTTGCATACTGCTTCTGTTTCTTCTTTAGCAACTTGGTCCATCACCTTATTAGCAATGGGGTAAACACAATTATGATTTCTCATTTTAAAGCCTTTTTCTTCGTCTTTGTTTTTTGATATTTAAATTTAAAATTTCATTTTTTTCACCAATATTTGTTCTTAACATTTGCAGATTGGCATGTAAAGAGATTCAACTTGGGTGGACAGAAGCAAACCTGGTAATTAACAACTGATGTACCATAATTAATATAAGGGTTAATTATACCAATACCCTCCAACTTTTGGTCACATACAAATATGATTTCTCTTTCTTACTTTTGTTAGCCTCTCTCCTACACAATTTACAGGTCAATTTGGTTCATTAATCACTTTTAATTTAGTAAAAACAATCCTCCAATTGTCATATTTCAAGCCGAATGAGTATTCCGTCTAATACTTTCATTTCAAATATCAGTCTTTATGGTCACGCGAGTCACGCGCGATGGATAAATTTTTTCTAAAGAATTTTGAATCATGATGTTTTTAGTCACAAAAAATGAAAGAAAGTATTGAATGGAGTGATCACGATTCGCATTACGAATATCAAAATCACTGATCATGTAAACTGTAGGAGATTAATCTGTATTTGAATCTTAAAAAATAATCAAAAGGGTGTGTTTGTGATGCTAACATAGTTGTGTTATGAATGTATTTGATTTGTATAATCTTATGACGAGTTTTGATGTGCAGAGGACATTAGAGGTTGTGACAATAATTGTGAGTGGAACACAAATGCTGTGTACTGGAGCTATCCATACTGTAGTTGAAGATGTTATTGCAACATCCAAGCGATATGGTGGAAGGGTTTAAGCTGCTCCAAAAATTCTGAGTGTTAAATTATTATTTTGTTTGTGAGGGTTGAAGATATGTGTGTGAATTATACAATTGTTAAATTTAATAACGTTGTTTTTAGTTGTTGAGACCTTAACCAGCATATTACTATATTGCCATAATAGCATTGCTAGGTATGATTTAATGTTTCAGTAATGATAAAGTTCGGCATTCATGGTTAAGTTATTTAATATATTAAAAGTGAGATAAAAAAGAGAATAATTTTTGGACAATTTTATTCACTCTTTATTTTACAATTTGAAAATCGCATTTGAGTCTATTAACAATACACCATTAGAGATGGCAATGAGTGGGTATTTTAGGGTATGGATAATATCCTACCCAAGCCATCTTAAATTCTTACTACCTATACTCTACTCATACCCATGTTAAGTTAAATGAGTGGGTATGAGTAATACTCATTAAGACATGAGTATCATAATTGATACTTGTATATTGATGATTAACACTAGATTAATATAATATGAACCAAATGGGTCGGGGTCGTGGGTCAGGGTGGGCATCGGGTCTGGGTCTGGGCCCTGAAGGAAGGAAATTAAGGGAGAACTACAAGAATAACCAGTTTAGGGCATTCTTGTAGCAAAATGGACCCTTAATTTCTTAATTGCAAGAATGACTGGTGGTCCCCATTAAGAAAAGATAATTACTATGTTGCCCTACAAAAATCGCGGACAAAAGCACAAGAACATGCGGGCACTAATCACGATACAACACGTGCATCATGAGCCATTCAACGCATTTAAAAATATATTAAAAGAAGCGTGTACACAATTATTGCGGGCTGACGCAGTGCATAGTGGCTAATCACTATGCATGTTAGTGCATAACAAAAGTCATTGTGCACAAACGCAGTGCTTTTTGTTATTATTTAAAAAAAAGTTTACACACATGATATATAAATTGGATACGTATGGTATCTAATTTAGATACCAGTTTATTTTTCTATAAATACCAAAATAATTTGAAACATTGAACACTCTTACTATATCTATACGTATAATATATAAATTAGATGCGTATGATATCTAATTCAGATACCATAGTGTAGAACAAAAATCCAGAAAATGTATGGTATCTATTGAAAATAAATTTAATACATATGGTATCAATTTTAGATACCATAGCGTCTTGCAATTTTCTGAAAAAATTACCCCGATTTACATGGGAAAATGACGAGAAGTTCATTGATGTTGGAACAATTGATGGATATAATATTCAAATTAATCAACACATTCAAGAGAACAAAGAAACACAAAGAAAATAAACAACTTGTTTGAAAGAGGAATGAATTGAACAAAGGTAGTCGGGTACGGGGTAGAAGACTCAAATCGGGTAATGGGTTTAGCAGGTTGTGATTGTGGGTGTATTGCTGGTGGCGATGATGGAGGAGGTGTGGCTTCAACTTGAACTACCCGGTTGCTATTGCTGCTACTGCTACTGTTGATGCTATGGCTGTTAGGGGAGGGAAGGAGATATGAGTTTGGGTTTTGTCGTTGTTGTTGCCTTGGAGAAGTCTCCATTGATGGGTCTGCTCTTCTAAGAGAGAGAAAATAGAAGAGAGAGAGAAAGTTTAGCTTGAGAGAGAGAATGAAAATATAGGAAAATATCAAAATTTTTAACTGCCTCCAACTAGCACGTGAAAATTCGGCCATCCCTGTAATTTAAGAAAAAGAGACATTTTGTTTAATACGCCCTCTAAAGGTGAAGAAAATTGCAAATTTCTTGAAAAATGAAACAGGTACCCAATACCCATTGGGTGTTATCCATACCCTACTCATTTGTAATGGGTAAAAAAAATACACACTCAATAAGTACCCATATCCATTAATAATATTTTATACTCACCCATTAAGTCAATTACCTGCGGATATTTTTGCCATCCCTATGCATCATTAATGATAATTTTCTTGTTTTTCTTATTTCTCAAAATAATGTATCTCTTGAGTAATTTTTTATTTTTATTTTTAGACATTAGAATATATTAAGTTATTTCGCCGTTAAGATATATATTAGAAAAATTCAATTAATAATCAATTTCCTTCTAGCATAACTAATTAATTGGAAACATTTTAAAAAGTAAGACTTATGAAAAACACAAAAGTTATCATTGTAATTCTTTAATTTTATTTACTAATAAATTTGTTTTATTCAAAGTTTTTATTTTTATGAACATATAATGTATAAGAAACAATCAAAATAATAAAAACGTACATATCACGTGCACCACACGTGTAATTTAACTAGTGATATAAAGTAATGGATTGAGACAGATTATAAAAAACGTACCATAAATTTGAGATCCTAATTTTCGTTTGTAAAAAGAGTAATTTTAGACTGACTTAGTAATTGACTAAATTTTAAGTGATTAAATATTGTGTCACTCGTTTTATAGGTTGGTGTTTTAAATTAATTTAGTATGATTTACACATATTGTCAAGAAACATATAAACCTTTATATAAATGTCATTTTTTAGGATTTTAGTGAATTAACAAGTTTTCATCATTGTCATAATTGATTGACCAAAATATATTTGTTCCATTTAAGTGGTATCCCTACGATAAAGGAGATTTTAAATATGTCAATGAGCCAATCACGAAAAATAAAAATTAAATATGTCAATTAAATTCCTAAAAATCATACTACATAAATCATTAATTAAAAAAAACAACTAATCGGGTATTTTATGATGGTTTAAATCCAATAAACATTCAAAAAATTTAAAAATAAAAACATGAAGTTAGTCTATCAAAATCTCTAAATTTAAGGAATAAAAATAATTAATTAAAAACACTAAAATCTAACATTTGGTCAATGTACTGGACAAATTCTGATGGTCTACACATTTATAAAGTTTGAGTATATCACTGATATACTTCGAGTAAATCACTAAAACACTACGATTGAAATACTGAGTTATGTATAGAACTATTAGATAAACTAATCATAAATCATTAATACACTTCATGTTAAAGTAATTTTCTATAAATTTAGATACACACTTATGTTTCGGAAAGTGTTTCATTGTTATACTACTAAGAACTCCATGGATAAACTAATGACAACTCATTGACACTATCGTTGAAGTAATCAATTATGAATTCAATTATATACATATAAACTATAAAAAAATCAATGAGATACCACATAAAACCAACCAAATTTTTTTTTGTTTCATCGATATTGTAACAATGACATACTGCTAGTAAATCACTAATTGGCAATTTATGAATTATGGATAAAAATCGATATGATGTATAATTTTGATGTTTGAGAAATTAATCAAAATTTTAGTATTTTTAATATAAATTCATACAATATGATAGTAGAAAATAACTGATGTTATTAAGATTTGGAATTAAAATGTAAAAAATAAATTTTATAACTTTGGCCAAAATAGATTTGACCAATGATGACCTAAGTGATGTTTCTTAAATTTTAAAATAATAAAAAATTATATTCATTTAAATTTCATTCTTTAAATATTGTTATCCACCATAAAATTTAAAATTACCTACAAGGACATATATGTAAACATACAATTACATTAATGATAAAAAAATATGATATGTGATAAAAACTTATATATTTATCAAAGTCAGAAAAAGTCATTTCTTAAATTAATTTTGAAACCTTGTATATTTGTAATTTCTATTTTTAATGAACGTAAAAACAATAGCCTATAAATGAGTGACATATCACTTAATCACTTAAAAATTGATCACTTATTTAATCAATGTAGACTTGTTCGTTTGTAAAATTTACAACTTTGTAAAATAATAACCAATTATAACACTTGTTGCATATCATAGAAGAGACGACATATTGTAGTAAGAATAATTTTAGACCAATCAAGTTCTAGACTAAATTTTAATTAACCAAATGTACATGTATATGATTAAAAATGACTCTTATAATAAATGTAAATGGTTAAATGTCAGTTATACCCCTTCACTTTAAAAATTTTGTTAATTTATGGGCCGCAAGAACTTTAGAACAAGTCAATTTAGTTTAAAATTGAAAAAAAGTACTCTAACCACCCTTGTAGTGTGTTTAACAGACACAGATACCCATTCTTATTTGAAAAAGACAAATAGGTCCAGTACTTTACAAACATGTTGGTTTAGGATGAAATGACCAGAACACCCTCAACCAAACTTTGGATTTTTCTGACATCGAAAGTAAACATTAAGGGAGGTTTAAATCATTTTTCAACCTAGAAGAGGGTGTCAGAATACTTTTTCCTTTTTTAAATCTACGCTCATGCATATTCTTAACATGCCTAAAGTTTATTATAACCCTAAAACCAACACATTTATAACACACTATACCTATTTGTCTTTTTTCAATTTAGAAAGGGTGTCTATGTATTTTAAGCAAATTATATGGAGTATAAGATGAAAAAAAATAATTTTCAGCATTGAGATTTGATAAAAGTGTGGGTAATTTGGTATCATAAAATAATTTGACGCCATTAGTATGTAATATAACGATTTCAGGTTTAGTCTGTCACCGAGAGCAAACATTAAAGGATGTCTCATTCATTTTTCAAGCTAGAAGGGGTATATGTATCTTTTAAGAAAACTACAAAGAATGTCCAAGTACTTTTTCCTATAAACTTTTACTAGTTCATAAAATTATTCATTCAAGATCCCTTATCCGTTAAATAACGTCCATTTAAAAAAATTACCACGCGTAAGAAAAAAATTGAGAGATTGACAAGAATGACCATAAAATAAAGTCTATGAGCAAAAACAACCTATTAATTTAATAATATGTAAAATTGACTCATCAATTTAATAATATACAAAAAGATCATTTTTAAATTATGGAGTTTTAAGTTAGTTATGAACTTACTATTTTACCTTTTCATTTTTATAACCATCAAGAGTAACTTTTTATTACTTTTTTTTTCTTATGTTTATTTATGGTAATTTCTCATTAAAATAATTTTTTTTAAAACACATTATACAAAAAAATCCTACTTATATTTCATACTCTCTCTCTTTCTCTCTAGGTAAATATTTATTTTACTTGTCGTTAATAATTTTTTTACTTATTGTAATGCTACATTCTAATGTATCATATTTTTCATAATTCATCTATCTTTATTAGACGTTGGCCGAAAGATAGGCATCATCTTCTGTTTTATAGTTAATCATATTTGTAGATGAGCATAAAAAATAAATTGGAACGACCTCCTTCAAAGCAAACAATTCGTTAACAATAAAATAAATAATATATTTATCTATTTCAGATTGAAAAAATAATTTGTAAACTAATCCAAGAACATAAAAGAATTTTTAATGATTTCAGTAGATTTATTGTTTATTGGATTTTCAAAGCAAGTTGAACAAGTTTGAGTAAATTTTAAAAATATACTATAAACAAACATAAGAAAAAACTAAAAGTGAGGAGAAATTACTCTTAATGATTACAAAACAAGTGAAATGGTAAAATAACAATTGCATGACTAACATTAACCTTTTAAACTTAAAATGGAACATTTTTTACATGTATACATATGAATGATTATTCTTACATATAAGTTAATAAAATAAGTCAAATATTACAATTTCCAAAAAATGATGTTAGTTAACAACACAAACCTGGTAATCTTTTTTAGTGTTCCTTTAAAATATTTGACAGGCAAAATTTTTTTGTCATAGGGAGATGATGGATAAAAATATTAGTGCAAAACTCATTTTAATGTTTTACACGCAAAAATCATTCATGTATTTTTTATATGCAATAATTATCATTTCTTAAGTTAGAAAGTTTTAAAGTTAATGGTGGAGTTAATGAAATATTAGTTATTTTGTAGAGTTAATGATATATCAGCGCTAGACCATGGTCTAGCAAAAAATTGTTGTTAGATTTTAATCTAATATTTTACTGTTAAAATTTACAATAACTAGACCTTGATCTAGCAGTCACAAATTTTAACCAAAAAATTTAAACTAAAAAGACAATTTAGTGTTTTTCTTTGTAAAAATGACTTAATTTCGGCAAAAATCATAGAGAGATCTTAAAATTGTTTTTTTTTCTTTTACAGGGTCACTTATACAAATTTCTCAAAATAAATGCTCAAGCTAACTAAATCAGATACAGATTTTGTATTGATTTTGAATTTAAGAATGAAGATTTTAACTATAAATTAGAAACTGAAGCTTAACTAAATCAGATACAGATGCAGAAGGAGAAGGAGAAGAAAAAGATGATGAGTAAGCCGGATCAGAGTACAAGGCCAAAGCCAGATCTAGACCTGCCACGAGAGCTTCTTGTTGATATATTCACCAGATTGCCTGCCAAGTCTTTGATGCTATTCATGTGTATATCTCACGATTGGCGCAATACTATTTCCCAACCTCAGTTTGCTAAATGGCATTTTGAAACAGTATCTGAGAAAACCCACAGCCTCCTTGTATCTACAAATCATGGTTTGATGTCCTTAGACTATGAAGATTGGAGTGGTGATCAGAACGCGGTAAGATCGCTTCCGTTTGGGTCAGAAAGGTTCTCCAGGATTTTGGGGACTTGTAATGGTTTGGTTTGCACAGCTTTCGATGACTTCAAGAAGTTCTTCATATGGAACCCCACGACTTCAGAACACAGAGAATTGCCAGACCCTGGCATGTCGTTGAACTGGTTTGAGTGCAGGTATGGCTTTGGTTTTGACGCATCCTCTAATGACTACAAGGTTGTTCTAGTTCTAGCTGATTCCCGTCTAAGTCAAGCCCTTAGGCTAGACGAAATTTATTCCTTCACTGAAGTGATTGTTTTCTCACTAAGAACGAATACATGGAGGAGGAGGGAAGTACATGATTCCAGTTTCCCTTATGACAAGCTAAAGATATACAGTATAAACCATTTAGGCTCTGTCTGCAACGGAGCAATCCATTGGTTATATGATTGGATTGATGAGCAAGTTCACAAATCTGTAATCGTTGCTTTTGATTTAGCTGCAGAGAAATTTCGAGACTTACCCATGCCTGCCATTAACGGAGAGAGAAAATTTTCTGATTCTGTGGGAGTTTTAGAAGGGAAGCTCTGCTTAGATTGTATTGTGAAGAATTTATTATCTATTGAAATATGGGCAATGCAGGAATATGGCGTCAGGGAGTCTTGGACTCCACTGATTTTAATTCCAACTAATGATCAGCATCTGTTCCATATTCATATGTTGACTCCTAGATGCTATTCAAGTAGTGGTGACCTAATTGGGCTAAATTCACGATATGATGTTGTCAAGTTTAATACTGAAGAGAAGAAGCTCAAGCGTTTTCCGTTGTGCAGAGGCTGGTACAGACGTGAAGCTGTAATATACCTGGAGAGCCTTGAACCAGTCACGTTTGGATGATGATCAGAATGAACATATCCATATTTCTTTTTGGATTAGCAGTGATGTCTGGAGCGTAGTTCTCCGATTAATCTCGGGGGTGAATAAACCCTTAGTTAGGAGTTTCCCGCAAGTACATCACAAATAAATCAATAAATAAATCATCAAATTGATGACCACGAGATAACATGACTTTTGGTTCAACCCGTGATCTGGAGAAGCAAACTCTCAAACTCACAGTGACCATTTGCGCTACACTTCGTGATTGAGAATATGCATTTGTCATTGATGTGTAGAAGAATTATATTGGCCATTTAGTAGGAAATCATTTGTTTAAATCTATTTTATGAATTTGAGTATGCCTTTGCGATATTGAAGTAATGGTATGTTTTTGTGTAATTTTCATAAGAGATAAATTTAAACTTATATCGTTTTTGTTTTAATCTTAATTGTGAGACTACATAAGTTGTCCATGTTGCGAAGATCAGATTTGACTCTATAAAGAATTATTATTATTTGAAAACAAAAGGTATAATGTGAAATATAATTAGAAATGAAATGCACGAAAGTTTACCTAGATGCATTGACTGGCGTGTTGATCAAAATTTAGTTAATCCTATTTGTCTTAAGAAAGATAGCCCTCCTATTTCTCACATTTCCTTTTTTGATGATTGTTTATTCATAACTGATGTGGACTCTAAATCTTGTAGTAATCTTAATATGTACATTAAGAAATACTGCAATGCTTTTGGTCAGAGGATTACCTGTATAAAAGTTGCATTTTCTTTAGTAGTAATGTTTCTATTAGTAGGAAAGAGGAAGTTTCTAGGATCTTTAGTATTCCTATCAACTCTTTTGAAGAATCTTATTTGGGTTTACCTATAGATTGGCGAAGTTCTAAAGCTGATATTTATGCACTTTTATTGGAAAGAATGAAAAAAAGACTTCCTTCTGGCAAGCCAATCTACTATCATCCCTAGGGGGTAAGAAAAATCTTTTAAAATCAGTAGCTCAAGTTTTACCTAGTTATATTATATCTTCTTTCAAGCTGCCTAAAAAAGTTTGCCTTAATCTTCAAGCTGCAATAATGAGATTTTGGTGGTCTAGGGGTGAGGAAGGTAGTGGGATTACCTGGACTTCTAGTAAAAAAATGGCTAGTAGCAAGAATAATGGGGGCTTGGTTTTAGAGATTTAGAACTCTTTAACTTAGCCCTATTAGCTAAGCAACCTAGTTTATTCTTAATATTCCTAATAATCTTTGTGCCAGGCGTCTTAAAAATCATACTTCTCTAATAACTCTTTTTTAGTGCTAATTATATTGTTAAGTTTAGTACTTAGTCTTGGAAAAGACTTTGACATGGTAAAGAATCTATTAAAACCTATTCCTTTTGGAGCATAGGTAATGGTGCTAGTGTGAATAATTGGCAGGAGAATTGGGCCCCAGATTTTCCTAGGCTTGTGATTTTAAAGTCCCTAATCTTAATTATGTCTCTGATGTTATTTCATCTAACTACCCATGTTGGAACAAACAACTTATTAAGTCGGTTTTCCTCCATGGATCTCTAGTAACATCTGACAAGATAATCTGGCCTAGTAAGAATGGTGATTTCTCTGTAAAATCATGCTATTAATTTTTATATAATACAAAGTTTCAGAATAGTAACACAACATCTACTTCTATCAATCCAATTAATCCTAAGTTTTGGAAGATTATTTGGAAAACTAAGGTTGCTCAGTAAACGTATTTAGCTCAGTAGACATATTTTGGCTCAGTAGACAACATTTAGTTCTGTCCAAAGCTACCTTACTAACTAGGTGTTGCTCAGTAAACATATTTCCACTGATCCTATATGCTCAGTATGTATGAGAGATGAAAAGAGTGTATAGGGTGTAGGTGGAGCAAGCTCTACTAGTTTGGCTCCCAATTCAGCATCAGACCTGATTTACCATGTGAGTATGAGTTTAATATATGGATTCAGGACAAATTAGATACCTTAAAATTGTAAACCTAACAAATGCAGTTACTCTATCTCTCTTTCTGTTTTTGTGTTGGCCAATTTGGAAAAATAGGTGTAAATATGTATTTTCTGTAAAATTTTGTTACCCTATTGAAATAATGCATAGAGCTAGAGATGCATGCAAAGAATTCTATATGGCAAATGAATTTCACTAATCTAAGTTGAGTTTCTGCTCTGTTGTAGATGAGTCTAATCCTTTGGCCCTCTCGAATCGAGCTAAAGAAGGCGAGTCTGAAGATTTAACTATTCCAGATCCTTCGTGCTTGAAACCCCATATCTCCCAGCATTCGAGCTCCATTCTGTCGACTTTGTGTGCACCAGATGAAGGAGAAATTAAAATAAAGGGAAAATTGGGGAAATAAACCATTTTGTTTTTCTCTTTTAAAAAATGACAAAAACAATTTTAATTACACAAATGATCAATTTTTTCATCTATTTCTGTCTCATTTTCCTCTCTTTCTGCTTTGTCTCTCATTCTCTCTACTTCTCCCTCTATCTCTCTCGTTATCTCTTTGATTCTCTCTCTCACTCTCTTTCTGACATCACCCGCGGTGAAAAACGTCGAATGGATTTCGGAGTTTCAATTTGATGGAATGAATTTTGATAAATTTAAAACTTAGGGAGAGTGTTAATGACGGATTTGAGTGTGAAATTTGACTAATAATGAGATTGTTATAATTTTCTCGCTTGATTTTTTGTTTGATTTTAAAAATATTGAAACTATAAAATAGAGAATCGGGGAATCTTGCGAGAGAGATGAAGAAAAAAGAGAGGACAAACTTGGGTGTAAGAATGTGTGTGGTACTAAATGATATATAAAAATATACTATATATATATTATGATATACTGATAATATATAAAAATATATTACATATATACTACGATAACTGATGATATATTAAAATATATTACGTTACAATGTATATTTTTATATATCATATACATAAATTTTTTAGCTTTATAAAAAAATGAGTTAAAAAAATCCGACAATTCTTACAATACTTTTTTTAAAATGACCTCCTAAATGAGCGTTAAATTATTAAATTATGATGATGTGGCTTGTGATTTGAAGACCGTGGACTCGGAGTGTGGTATGGCCTGGTGTGCTTGGGTTTTTTCGGGTTGCATTGCCGAAGGAGAAAGTTATGCGTCTCGGTCTTCTCCCTCCTTTATGGAAATCTTTTAGCAATTGTAGCAACCCTGGATTGGGAGCCCTCTGTTTGTTGGGCTAAAGTTATTATTGAATCTGATTCCAGTATGGTGGTGTCTTGGGTCAACAATGATTTTTTCATTGATTGAGCCTCCTCAGTCTTGTTTACCAAAGTCCACACTAAACTCAATCAATCTTTAGATTTTTTCTTAGTTTGGATTCATAGGAAGTTAAATTCTACTGTTGATATTATTGCGAAACATAGCCTTGGAAAAGGTACGACTGTCATTATAACTTCTCTCTTTTTCCTTCTATTTCTAAATTGATTGAAAATGAAAAAGTAATCGTAAGGACTAGATACGGACCCCATAACCCATAACTGTTAACCCATAACTGTTATCATCTTTTAATATATTTTTATCTTGTTTTAGTAAAAAATATAAATGATTAAAAATGACTCTCATTGTAAATGTGAAAGATTAATTGTCAGCTATACCACTTCACTTTGAGGAGAGTTTGGTTGGAGTATGCTGGTAAAGTACGTGGTAAACGCATTATTTAACTTTTTTCTCATATTTGTTTCAAGTATTTTTATTTGACATTGTAAAATTATTTAACCTGGTTAAATAACATTCCTACATTATTTTACATATCATTTTCCCATAAAAATCTATTTTGCCAAATAACTTTCCCAATTCACCTACCCATCTTATCAGCACATCTACATATTTTTCAAAATATCTATTACTTTCCCAAATTCCCCTTAAAACATTATTACTTATTTACATTCCTCCCTACTTGATTTGTGTATTTTATTTTCTTCAATACTAAAGCCTTACCTAAGGGTCATAAAAAATCTTGATCTTAGAATTCTTACCTACCTTGTTCTGGTCCCAATGAGACTAAACCGTTCTGATACTGAATTTGAGATTTTTTCCAGTCTCGAATCCGTTCGGGTAATGATTGGGACTTTCATTTTTTAAACGGGCTGAGATTTTTGTCTCGTCCTATCCTTTCCTAAAAGGTGCGTCCTGCAAACTCGTCTAAAGAGATTAAGATATGTATGTTAATGGGGAATGAATGATAAAAAATATTGTGCTTGAAAAATATAAGGATTCATAAACTCTTTATATATGTATGATATAAAATTTAAATGATTAAAATGTTCCTAATAATACGTAAATTAATTATGTGATATCGGAGAAAATGATATATATATAGCAGTAAATTTTAAAAAATCTGCTATTTCGTTCATTTGTATTTTTGTTTAAAAAAATATAGAAAAAAATCACATATTTGACTACTATAGTTTATATCAAGTTTTAGTGTAATCATTGTTGTTAAAAAAACTCAATTGCATCATCAATGTTTACATTTTTTTCAATGTTATCGTTTCGTCGGTCATCATTAGTATTTTTAACATGTTTGTTGGCGTGGAGCGTTATTATACACGTGTTACGTTAACAAACATGTTAAGAATATTAATGTTAATTGACGCAATGGTCACATGAAAATAATGTGTAAACGTTGATGATGAAATTAAGATTTTTTGAATTATAATGACAACAATAAAACTTGTTATAAAATGTACCAGCTAAATATATAATTTTCTCAAAAAAAAAAATATTAGTACAATGTAAGCAAAAGTTTATTTTGTTTATTAGTGTCGTAAAAGAAAAATAGTGGATTTGATTAAATAATTATGGGAAAATGCATCATGATCCCTTATATTTGGAATGAGTTGCAAAGCGATCTCTGAACACTTTTTTTTAACATTTTAAATATCTAAACTTTGATGAAATGATTTAAATAATCCCCTCCATCCACTTCCATTAATTGCATCCCATTTAATTTGTTTTAAGAACCCTTACATCAATTAAATAAATTGTCATTAACTCTCTGTCCCTCTGAATTTAGAGTGCTATTGATCGTAAAGCTTGTGTTTTTAAGATCTAAACTTAGTGTTACCTGATTTGCTTGTGACCTAAGAATGTGAACTGAGAGAAAGTTATTCGGTGCAACTGATCTGACTACAATTTAAACATAATCGCGGGCGTTTAATTGTCACTTCTAAGTCTGAAACTTTCACATGGTAGCTTCTACTTCGGGATCATTTTAAACTGGCGTTGCAGGTGTATTATCGCCACCCCTCAGAAGTGAAGATACATTGCCAATGGCAGAATTAAGTTGGCTTATTTTTGCATTCAGGGTCTGCCTCCTCTTCTGCTTTCCGAAAAGAAAGAGTTTAGATAAACTAAAATACTCCATTCACCAAAAGAAGTTGCACAAAAAGCCAACAGTAATTGCCTCTAAACCTTCGTCATAGTATATTGGTCGCTTAGCCCTTCAGAAACAATATTCATCCACATTAAGCAAAACATGTCAAAAGGTCCCAACCAAGAACAACCCAAACTTGAGTCAGCAAAGAACACAAAGAAGAAATGAACGAAAGATCGTAGGAAAAAAAACTTTTCAATCGCAAAGGGTAGAAAATATTCCCATTGAATTAAACTTTTTGGGAAGAAAGCTGCACCAAGAGTTGAGGACAATTTATATCTTAAAAAAACACCAGTTCCACTATCAATAGCACTCTAAATTCAATGAGACAGCGAGTTGAGGATAATTTATTTGATGTAAGGGTACTTAAAATAATTCAAATGGCCGAAATGGATGGAAGTCAATGGAGGGGTTATTAAAACCATTCATTGAAGTTCAGGATATCATTTTGCAATTCGCTTCAAGTATAAGGGGTCTTGATGTTTTTTTTCTCAATAGTTAATTTGTTAGTGTATAATTGAAATAGTTAACATGTGAACTCTATAATAATTTAACTATTTTTATATTCTTTACACAACTTTTCTAATAATTTTTTCGAACAACTTTTCGAATAACTTTACCTTGTTCAATATATACTAAATAAGGTAATCTCAATTTCTTACTAAGTTTTTAACATAATTACGTGTCACCAAATATGTTCATCTTAAAATTTTATCGTCTAACTTTATCATTTAAAGTTATAGATTAATATAAATTTTTCAATATTCTTATTTAACTTATATCAAACTACCCCTAAAATTTCTTTTAATCTATGGGTTATGAACTTTAGAACGAGCAAATTTAATTGTGAAACTTTAACAAAATTAACCATTCAAGAACGCATCCGTCAAACACTTAGGGAGATGGACGAAAATATTACTGCAATACTCCTTTTAATATTTTACACGTAAGACTGATTTTTGTATATTTTATATGCAACAATGAACATTTTTATGTCAGAGAGTTCTAAAGTTAATCGTGGAGTTACTAAATAATTAGTTATTTTAGTAAATATATATTATTAGTTACTGAGATACATTTTCAGCCACTATCTTTAGGAGCTATTTTCTAATTATTTCTATGATAGGTTACTTTTGCAAAAACCTCAAGAATTGTAGGTCTTTACTCAAAAGTTTCTGTGAGAATATAAATGAAAAATTACTTTATAAAACCATTGAGGTTGAAAAAAATGAATATAAAACCTTTGACTTTCTTTAACGAAATCATATATTTTTAACAAAGCAAAAGACTAAAATCCCCTAACAATTGTTGCTAGATCATGGTCTAGCATTTAACTGTTAAAATTTACACTCGCTAGATCAGAGTTTAGCAAATTTTTTCCACTACATTCTAGTCTAACACTCACGAATTTTAACCGAAAAAATTAAATTAAAGTGGCAAGTTAGTCTTTTATCTTATAAAAATAGAAAAATCACACAGACCTCCCTTAGGGTTTGAATAAATTACACAGGCACCAAGAACCCAGAGGTAAAGGACTATGCTACATGACCTTTACAATTGACAGTGAAGGCAAATGTGCCAAGTCAATTGGAAGGAGAAATGATGGGTGGTCTTCATATACCTGTTATTTGAGGCAAAACCAAAGGAAAAGATGGAAAGAAAAGGAACTAAGTAGGAAAGTTTTGGTAAGGGCAGATGAAGAAGCTGTCTAAAGGAAGATAAAAGTGGGCACACTCTAGCTGGCTTTTTATGGGGAAGGGGAGGATTGCGAAACGAGAGCCCCTCAAGAATTAATGTTGAGTCTTTCCTTAATTTTAGGGCTTCTTGCCTTTTGGTAATTAACACCTCAATTCATTTTAGAGGTGGATCCAGCCGTTATCTTAAATCCAAGTAAAATCAAGTTTATCAAGGAAATTAATAGAGTTTTTGAAGCAAAACATTATGAATTTATATGCATGTGCACGAACGAGAGTGTTCATATAAGCATTGTGAAATAATTCGAGGAAAGAGGGGTCTCCGGAATGGAAAAAAGAAGAACAGAAGGAAGGGCCAAAGCCTTAGCAATGATAATGACGTCACTGATGATAAGAATCACTCTCAATGCTGTAGCAGCTTCTCATATCGTAGATTTATAGGTGTAGCAAGTCTAACTTAATAGAGGTAAGAAGGTCGGTCAAAACTAGGGTCTACAAATTGTTCAAATCAAAATCAAAAGAGAAAGATAGGGCGGGCGATGTACCGACAACGCCTTATAGCTAGAGGAGGTGGATTTATAAACAAGATTCGACTAATCATCCTCGAAGGTCTTAACAAGTCACATTGCATTGGGGACTACTTGTTCGCAAAGAATGTTCATAAGTTAGTGAGTCAATTTGGATTTTTCTTCAAGGCCCTTTATCTTAAGCAGGCTTTGGATAGCCTTCAAATGGCTTATGTCGGGGACAAACGTCCTCATGATTGACTACTAACCCCGATATCCCTCACTAGGTCAGGATAAACTCGGATCAAACCATCATTTTTCTATGGAAGGATGTATAAGAAGAAGAAGAAAGATGATGTCTTGGTTCATATTTCTCTGCCTTGGTAGACCTTGAAAAAGGTGTAAAGAAAGAAAAATGGAAGTCTAAAAAGGAGATGAAGAAAGATCAAAAGAGTCTAGTGAATCAAGTCTACTTGAGAAATGAAAGATTAGGCAAGCTAATTGAGCGCTATTCCACAGAGATGTCAACCTTGCCCCTTAAACAAGGGCTAGTTCCTAGAAAGCTATGCCTGATGAATCTTAAGTTTGCCAAGTTCATTCAGGATGAGGGAAAAATATAGCCTACAAAAGGAAAGGCACGCTTTCATGCTCTCATATTTGAAAGTCAGACCTTGAAAATGGATTTGATCAATCCGATAGGTCAACAAGAGACATATATATATATATAAGATTATGGTCACACTGACTTAGATTCACTAAGGTCACTTTGCATCCATTATGGGAAGGCATTGATCTAGACTGATGTCAGTCTAAGACGGGACACTACTTCCCAACTAGACTCAGTTCGGTCTGAAACCAATTAAAGGCCTTGTTGGCAAGGATGTCCCCATAAAAAGAAGTTGGCTTATTGAATGCAACAAGAGAGGGCTTCTGGATTAAGGAGCACGTATAGAAAAATATCTTTTATGATGTAGCACAGTCTTTTGATGATCTCGTGAAGCACCTGAAATGGCATTCCTTTATCGGGTGGGAGGGTTTAGAGCCAGTTAAACCAATAACACATATCTAACAGAAGCTTCAGTAATACTAGCTATATTGGTAGATCATTGATTAACATACATCCTCTGAATAGTCTACATGCCCCCTAGTTTCTACCACTATTCATTCTAGTTAATCCAGTAATGCAGACAACCCTTACTCTTTTAAAGAGTACGAAGTTTAGCGTCAACTCATTCAATGAATGTTGTTTCATTCACGACGCGGTTGAATCCTACTCTGTATTTTCCAGCAATGGAATGGGACAATCATTTGTCTAAAGAGAAATGGTCGTATAACGCCTATCTCTCATAAGAGAAGAGAAGGAGAACTACCTAGTCTATGAGGAGGACTGAAATTCCAAGCGCTCCTCGCTCAGAAACCACACAAAGACAAAGACATGGAGGCCCAATCAAACTTATAAATCATAGACTAATAAATATACGTGACATACACAACATGCCTGAAGTTTTCATCTTAATCAATCAAAGCAGTTTATAAAATACTACTTGAATTTATCCCTAAAGGAAGAACACTTTCTTATCATACACTTTTATTCTTTGACTGAATGAATCAATAAAATTAGACTCCTAAACTAGCATTCTCTCTATCTTCAAAGGCAGAAAGTACACATCATAGAAAAAACCCAAAAATAGAAGCAGAAGAGGAAATACTGGTAGATGGCTAGTAGATTAGCAACGAAGTAAGCTTATAGTACCTTTTGGCACAACCGGGTAAGAAGGTAAGTTTTCAAATCTATCTCATTCTCTTTTTAAGTATCTTCATACCAACATACATGCCAAAACAAAGTAACAAAAACACTCAAGCATTCAAATAACAACAAATACATTGACCGTCCAAGCATCAAAACTATAGCATGTGAATTAGTCCCTGATGATATAGTGAATATCAAATCATCAAAAACTCAGAGAGCATCAATCCCAATAACCCTAAAATTATGATCAACTACCTTGCCCACAAGGCATCCACCATGGTAGTGCCACATATAGTATTCACTGCCTATCAGCCGATCATTTGATTGATCAACGGGAAATGCATGCCCCACGTATCTAAAATCTTGGCCCCCAAACCATTCCCTGAATTTGAAATCCTCCATGGAACGACTCCTCAGTACATCACCGATCTTGAGGGTGCAATTCACACACCGCTCCACATCACCCGGATTACTAAAGTAGTTGAATTGGGCAATTGGTTAACCCTGACATTCGGATGCCAACCAGAGTGAACCTGTGGAGAGTGGCCTAATAATCTTCTCCATTAGGGTGGCCGCAGTGAGATATAGTGGTGAAGCTGGTTTCTAAATGAAAACAGCGTGAACGGGGGAGACAAAAGGTATGGCATTGGAAGTTACTTCAAGTTAGGCCCATACCCCTGAATTGGTTATGCCCACGACTTGTATTAGAGAGTGCTCCAATGGAATTTAGGGCACAATTGAGATGTCATTTATGGGGTTGTCATAGAGGATCTGTCTGACATAAGGCAAGTGATGAGCCACAGGAATTCCCCACAATGAGAGGTACAACCTCGGTCTAATACCACTTAGAAGCAGAAGTTGTGGGCTTCTAATAGCCCCAGCCCAAAGCGTCACCTCTCCCTTTTCATGTACCATTGCATGGTCGGTCGCGAAAAACAGCCACAATTGTTAATTGCTTCAATCCAGAGTAAGGCGAAGAAGAGGCTAAAAAAATCTTCCAACACTTGCATAGAGAGCCACTCGAATATTTAAAGCTTTCATAAAGCTGATGAGATCAACAACATTATGTCTACGATCCGAACTGTTGAATCTCAAACCACCAATCTTGGTACCCACTGAATGGTCAAAAGTAAACCCATTATAGGGATCAATACCAACTTCCATTAGCCCATCTCTGACTGTCGATTATCAATTCTTGAGCAATGTGAAAGATTAATTGTCAGCTATACCACTTCACTTTGAGGAGAGTTTGGTTGGAGTATGCTGGTAAAGTACGTGGTAAACGCATTATTTAACTTTTTTCTCATATTTGTTTCAAGTATTTTTATTTGACATTGTAAAATTATTTAACCTGGTTAAATAACATTCCTACATTATTTTACATATCATTTTCCCATAAAAATCTATTTTGCCAAATAACTTTCCCAAGTCACCTACTCATCTTACCAGCACATCTACATATTTTTCAAAATATTTGCTACTTTCCCAAATTCCCCTTAAAACATTATTACTTATTTACATTCCTCCCTACTTGATTTGTGTATTTTATTTTCTTCAATACTAAAGCCTTACCTAAGGGTCATAAAAAATCTTGATCTTAGAATTCTTACCTACCTTGTTCTAGTCCCAATGAGACTAAACCGTTCTGATACTGAATTTGAGATTTTTTCTAGTCTCGAATCCGTTCGGGTAATGATTGGGACTTTCATTTTTTAAACGGGCTGAGATTTTTGTCTCGTCCTATCCTTTCCTAAAAGGTGCGTCCTGCAAACTCGTCTAAAGAGATTAAGATATGTATGTTAATGGGGAATGAATGATAAAAAATATTGTGCTTGAAAAATATAAGGATTCATAAACTCTTTATATATGTATGATATAAAATTTAAATGATTAAAATGTTCCTAATAATACGTAAATTAATTATGTGATATCGGAGAAAATGATATATATATAGCAGTAAATTTTAAAAAATCTGCTATTTCGTTCATTTGTATTTTTGTTTAAAAAAATATAGAAAAAAATCACATATTTGACTACTATAGTTTATATCAAGTTTTAGTGTAATCATTGTTGTTAAAAAAACTCAATTGCATCATCAATGTTTACATTTTTTTCAATGTTATCGTTTCGTCGGTCATCATTAGTATTTTTAACATGTTTGTTGGCGTGGAGCGTTATTATACACGTGTTACGTTAACAAACATGTTAAGAATATTAATGTTAATTGACGCAATGGTCACATGAAAATAATGTGTAAACGTTGATGATGAAATTAAGATTTTTTGAATTATAATGACAACAATAAAACTTGTTATAAAATGTACCAGCTAAATATATAATTTTCTCAAAAAAAAAAATATTAGTACAATGTAAGCAAAAGTTTATTTTGTTTATTAGTGTCGTAAAAGAAAAATAGTGGATTTGATTAAATAATTATGGGAAAATGCATCATGATCCCTTATATTTGGAATGAGTTGCAAAGCGATCTCTGAACACTTTTTTTTAACATTTTAAATATCTAAACTTTGATGAAATGATTTAAATAATCCCCTCCATCCACTTCCATTAATTGCATCCCATTTAATTTGTTTTAAGAACCCTTACATCAATTAAATAAATTGTCATTAACTCTCTGTCCCTCTGAATTTAGAGTGCTATTGATCGTAAAGCTTGTGTTTTTAAGATCTAAACTTAGTGTTACCTGATTTGCTTGTGACCTAAGAATGTGAACTGAGAGAAAGTTATTCGGTGCAACTGATCTGACTACAATTTAAACATAATCGCGGGCGTTTAATTGTCACTTCTAAGTCTGAAACTTTCACATGGTAGCTTCTACTTCGGGATCATTTTAAACTGGCGTTGCAGGTGTATTATCGCCACCCCTCAGAAGTGAAGATACATTGCCAATGGCAGAATTAAGTTGGCTTATTTTTGCATTCAGGGTCTGCCTCCTCTTCTGCTTTCCGAAAAGAAAGAGTTTAGATAAACTAAAATACTCCATTCACCAAAAGAAGTTGCACAAAAAGCCAACAGTAATTGCCTCTAAACCTTCGTCATAGTATATTGGTCGCTTAGCCCTTCAGAAACAATATTCATCCACATTAAGCAAAACATGTCAAAAGGTCCCAACCAAGAACAACCCAAACTTGAGTCAGCAAAGAACACAAAGAAGAAATGAACGAAAGATCGTAGGAAAAAAAACTTTTCAATCGCAAAGGGTAGAAAATATTCCCATTGAATTAAACTTTTTGGGAAGAAAGCTGCACCAAGAGTTGAGGACAATTTATATCTTAAAAAAACACCAGTTCCACTATCAATAGCACTCTAAATTCAATGAGACAGCGAGTTGAGGATAATTTATTTGATGTAAGGGTACTTAAAATAATTCAAATGGCCGAAATGGATGGAAGTCAATGGAGGGGTTATTAAAACCATTCATTGAAGTTCAGGATATCATTTTGCAATTCGCTTCAAGTATAAGGGGTCTTGATGTTTTTTTTCTCAATAGTTAATTTGTTAGTGTATAATTGAAATAGTTAACATGTGAACTCTATAATAATTTAACTATTTTTATATTCTTTACACAACTTTTCTAATAATTTTTTCGAACAACTTTTCGAATAACTTTACCTTGTTCAATATATACTAAATAAGGTAATCTCAATTTCTTACTAAGTTTTTAACATAATTACGTGTCACCAAATATGTTCATCTTAAAATTTTATCGTCTAACTTTATCATTTAAAGTTATAGATTAATATAAATTTTTCAATATTCTTATTTAACTTATATCAAACTACCCCTAAAATTTCTTTTAATCTATGGGTTATGAACTTTAGAACGAGCAAATTTAATTGTGAAACTTTAACAAAATTAACCATTCAAGAACGCATCCGTCAAACACTTAGGGAGATGGACGAAAATATTACTGCAATACTCCTTTTAATATTTTACACGTAAGACTGATTTTTGTATATTTTATATGCAACAATGAACATTTTTATGTCAGAGAGTTCTAAAGTTAATCGTGGAGTTACTAAATAATTAGTTATTTTAGTAAATATATATTATTAGTTACTGAGATACATTTTCAGCCACTATCTTTAGGAGCTATTTTCTAATTATTTCTATGATAGGTTACTTTTGCAAAAACCTCAAGAATTGTAGGTCTTTACTCAAAAGTTTCTGTGAGAATATAAATGAAAAATTACTTTATAAAACCATTGAGGTTGAAAAAAATGAATATAAAACCTTTGACTTTCTTTAACGAAATCATATATTTTTAACAAAGCAAAAGACTAAAATCCCCTAACAATTGTTGCTAGATCATGGTCTAGCATTTAACTGTTAAAATTTACACTCGCTAGATCAGAGTTTAGCAAATTTTTTCCACTACATTCTAGTCTAACACTCACGAATTTTAACCGAAAAAATTAAATTAAAGTGGCAAGTTAGTCTTTTATCTTATAAAAATAGAAAAATCACACAGACCTCCCTTAGGGTTTGAATAAATTACACAGGCACCAAGAACCCAGAGGTAAAGGACTATGCTACATGACCTTTACAATTGACAGTGAAGGCAAATGTGCCAAGTCAATTGGAAGGAGAAATGATGGGTGGTCTTCATATACCTGTTATTTGAGGCAAAACCAAAGGAAAAGATGGAAAGAAAAGGAACTAAGTAGGAAAGTTTTGGTAAGGGCAGATGAAGAAGCTGTCTAAAGGAAGATAAAAGTGGGCACACTCTAGCTGGCTTTTTATGGGGAAGGGGAGGATTGCGAAACGAGAGCCCCTCAAGAATTAATGTTGAGTCTTTCCTTAATTTTAGGGCTTCTTGCCTTTTGGTAATTAACACCTCAATTCATTTTAGAGGTGGATCCAGCCGTTATCTTAAATCCAAGTAAAATCAAGTTTATCAAGGAAATTAATAGAGTTTTTGAAGCAAAACATTATGAATTTATATGCATGTGCACGAACGAGAGTGTTCATATAAGCATTGTGAAATAATTCGAGGAAAGAGGGGTCTCCGGAATGGAAAAAAGAAGAACAGAAGGAAGGGCCAAAGCCTTAGCAATGATAATGACGTCACTGATGATAAGAATCACTCTCAATGCTGTAGCAGCTTCTCATATCGTAGATTTATAGGTGTAGCAAGTCTAACTTAATAGAGGTAAGAAGGTCGGTCAAAACTAGGGTCTACAAATTGTTCAAATCAAAATCAAAAGAGAAAGATAGGGCGGGCGATGTACCGACAACGCCTTATAGCTAGAGGAGGTGGATTTATAAACAAGATTCGACTAATCATCCTCGAAGGTCTTAACAAGTCACATTGCATTGGGGACTACTTGTTCGCAAAGAATGTTCATAAGTTAGTGAGTCAATTTGGATTTTTCTTCAAGGCCCTTTATCTTAAGCAGGCTTTGGATAGCCTTCAAATGGCTTATGTCGGGGACAAACGTCCTCATGATTGACTACTAACCCCGATATCCCTCACTAGGTCAGGATAAACTCGGATCAAACCATCATTTTTCTATGGAAGGATGTATAAGAAGAAGAAGAAAGATGATGTCTTGGTTCATATTTCTCTGCCTTGGTAGACCTTGAAAAAGGTGTAAAGAAAGAAAAATGGAAGTCTAAAAAGGAGATGAAGAAAGATCAAAAGAGTCTAGTGAATCAAGTCTACTTGAGAAATGAAAGATTAGGCAAGCTAATTGAGCGCTATTCCACAGAGATGTCAACCTTGCCCCTTAAACAAGGGCTAGTTCCTAGAAAGCTATGCCTGATGAATCTTAAGTTTGCCAAGTTCATTCAGGATGAGGGAAAAATATAGCCTACAAAAGGAAAGGCACGCTTTCATGCTCTCATATTTGAAAGTCAGACCTTGAAAATGGATTTGATCAATCCGATAGGTCAACAAGAGACATATATATATATATAAGATTATGGTCACACTGACTTAGATTCACTAAGGTCACTTTGCATCCATTATGGGAAGGCATTGATCTAGACTGATGTCAGTCTAAGACGGGACACTACTTCCCAACTAGACTCAGTTCGGTCTGAAACCAATTAAAGGCCTTGTTGGCAAGGATGTCCCCATAAAAAGAAGTTGGCTTATTGAATGCAACAAGAGAGGGCTTCTGGATTAAGGAGCACGTATAGAAAAATATCTTTTATGATGTAGCACAGTCTTTTGATGATCTCGTGAAGCACCTGAAATGGCATTCCTTTATCGGGTGGGAGGGTTTAGAGCCAGTTAAACCAATAACACATATCTAACAGAAGCTTCAGTAATACTAGCTATATTGGTAGATCATTGATTAACATACATCCTCTGAATAGTCTACATGCCCCCTAGTTTCTACCACTATTCATTCTAGTTAATCCAGTAATGCAGACAACCCTTACTCTTTTAAAGAGTACGAAGTTTAGCGTCAACTCATTCAATGAATGTTGTTTCATTCACGACGCGGTTGAATCCTACTCTGTATTTTCCAGCAATGGAATGGGACAATCATTTGTCTAAAGAGAAATGGTCGTATAACGCCTATCTCTCATAAGAGAAGAGAAGGAGAACTACCTAGTCTATGAGGAGGACTGAAATTCCAAGCGCTCCTCGCTCAGAAACCACACAAAGACAAAGACATGGAGGCCCAATCAAACTTATAAATCATAGACTAATAAATATACGTGACATACACAACATGCCTGAAGTTTTCATCTTAATCAATCAAAGCAGTTTATAAAATACTACTTGAATTTATCCCTAAAGGAAGAACACTTTCTTATCATACACTTTTATTCTTTGACTGAATGAATCAATAAAATTAGACTCCTAAACTAGCATTCTCTCTATCTTCAAAGGCAGAAAGTACACATCATAGAAAAAACCCAAAAATAGAAGCAGAAGAGGAAATACTGGTAGATGGCTAGTAGATTAGCAACGAAGTAAGCTTATAGTACCTTTTGGCACAACCGGGTAAGAAGGTAAGTTTTCAAATCTATCTCATTCTCTTTTTAAGTATCTTCATACCAACATACATGCCAAAACAAAGTAACAAAAACACTCAAGCATTCAAATAACAACAAATACATTGACCGTCCAAGCATCAAAACTATAGCATGTGAATTAGTCCCTGATGATATAGTGAATATCAAATCATCAAAAACTCAGAGAGCATCAATCCCAATAACCCTAAAATTATGATCAACTACCTTGCCCACAAGGCATCCACCATGGTAGTGCCACATATAGTATTCACTGCCTATCAGCCGATCATTTGATTGATCAACGGGAAATGCATGCCCCACGTATCTAAAATCTTGGCCCCCAAACCATTCCCTGAATTTGAAATCCTCCATGGAACGACTCCTCAGTACATCACCGATCTTGAGGGTGCAATTCACACACCGCTCCACATCACCCGGATTACTAAAGTAGTTGAATTGGGCAATTGGTTAACCCTGACATTCGGATGCCAACCAGAGTGAACCTGTGGAGAGTGGCCTAATAATCTTCTCCATTAGGGTGGCCGCAGTGAGATATAGTGGTGAAGCTGGTTTCTAAATGAAAACAGCGTGAACGGGGGAGACAAAAGGTATGGCATTGGAAGTTACTTCAAGTTAGGCCCATACCCCTGAATTGGTTATGCCCACGACTTGTATTAGAGAGTGCTCCAATGGAATTTAGGGCACAATTGAGATGTCATTTATGGGGTTGTCATAGAGGATCTGTCTGACATAAGGCAAGTGATGAGCCACAGGAATTCCCCACAATGAGAGGTACAACCTCGGTCTAATACCACTTAGAAGCAGAAGTTGTGGGCTTCTAATAGCCCCAGCCCAAAGCGTCACCTCTCCCTTTTCATGTACCATTGCATGGTCGGTCGCGAAAAACAGCCACAATTGTTAATTGCTTCAATCCAGAGTAAGGCGAAGAAGAGGCTAAAAAAATCTTCCAACACTTGCATAGAGAGCCACTCGAATATTTAAAGCTTTCATAAAGCTGATGAGATCAACAACATTATGTCTACGATCCGAACTGTTGAATCTCAAACCACCAATCTTGGTACCCACTGAATGGTCAAAAGTAAACCCATTATAGGGATCAATACCAACTTCCATTAGCCCATCTCTGACTGTCGATTATCAATTCTTGAGCAATGTGAAAGATTAATTGTCAGCTATACCACTTCACTTTGAGGAGAGTTTGGTTGGAGTATGCTGGTAAAGTACGTGGTAAACGCATTATTTAACATTTTTCTCATATTTGTTTCAAGTATTTTTATTTGACATTGTAAAATTATTTAACCTGGTTAAATAACATTCCTACATTATTTTACATATCATTTTCCCATAAAAATCTATTTTGCCAAATAACTTTCCCAAGTCACCTACTCATCTTACCAGCACATCTACATATTTTTCAAAATATTTGCTACTTTCCCAAATTCCCCTTAAAACATTATTACTTATTTACATTCCTCCCTACTTGATTTGTGTATTTTATTTTCTTCAATACTAAAGCCTTACCTAAGGGTCATAAAAAATCTTGATCTTAGAATTCTTACCTACCTTGTTCTAGTCCCAATGAGACTAAACCGTTCTGATACTGAATTTGAGATTTTTTCTAGTCTCGAATCCGTTCGGGTAATGATTGGGACTTTCATTTTTTAAACGGGCTGAGATTTTTGTCTCGTCCTATCCTTTCCTGAAAGATGCGTCCTGCAAACTCGTCTAAAGAGATTAAGATATGTATGTTAATGGGGAATGAATGATAAAAAATATTATGCTTGAAAAATATAAGGATTCATAAACTCTTTATATATGTATGATATAAAGTTTAAATGATTAAAATGTTCCTAATAATACGTAAATAAATTATGTGATATCGGAGAAAATGATATATATATATATATACCAGTAAATTTTGAAAAATCTGCTATTTCGTTCATTTGTATTTTTGTTTAAAAAAATATAGAAAAAAATTACATATTTGACTACTATAGTTTATATCAAGTTTTAGTGTAATCATTGTTGTTAAAAAAACTCAATTGCATCATCAATGTTTACATTTTTTTCAATGTTATCGTTTCGTCGGTCATCATTAGTATTTTTAACATGTTTGTTGGCGTGGAGCGTTATTATACACGTGTTACGTTAACAAACATGTTAAGAATATTAATGTTAATTGACGAAATGGTCACATGAAAATAATGTGTAAACGTTGATGATGAAATTAAGATTTTTTGAATTATAATGACAACAATAAAACTTGTTATAAAATGTACCAGCTAAATATATAATTTTCTCAAAAAAAAAAATATTAGTACAATGTAAGCAAAAGTTTATTTTGTTTATTAGTGTCGTAAAAGAAAAATAGTGGATTTGATTAAATAATTATGGGAAAATGCATCATGATCCCTTATATTTGGAATGAGTTGCAAAGCGATCTCTGAACACTTTTTTTTAACATTTTAAATATCTAAACTTTGATGAAATGATTTAAATAATCCCCTCCATCCACTTCCATTAATTGCATCCCATTTAATTTGTTTTAAGAACCCTTACATCAATTAAATAAATTGTCATTAACTCTCTGTCCCTCTGAATTTAGAGTGCTATTGATCGTAAAGCTTGTGTTTTTAAGATCTAAACTTAGTGTTACCTGATTTGCTTGTGACCTAAGAATGTGAACTGAGAGAAAGTTATTCGGTGCAACTGATCTGACTACAATTTAAACATAATCGCGGGCGTTTAATTGTCACTTCTAAGTCTGAAACTTTCACATGGTAGCTTCTACTTCGGGATCATTTTAAACTGGCGTTGCAGGTGTATTATCGCCCCCCTCAGAAGTGAAGATACATTGCCAATGGCAGAATTAAGTTGGCTTATTTTTGCATTCAGGGTCTGCCTCCTCTTCTGCTTTCCGAAAAGAAAGAGTTTAGATAAACTAAAATACTCCATTCACCAAAAGACAGTCAGAGATGGTCGGTCGCGAAAAACAGCCACAATTGTTAATTGCTTCAATCCAGAATAAGGCGAAGAAGAGGCTAAAAAAATCTTCCAACACTTGCATAGAGAGCCACTCGAATATTTAAAGCTTTCATAAAGTTGATGAGATCAAAAACATTGTGTCTACGATCAGAACTGTTGAATCTAGAACCACCAATCTTGGTACCCATTGAATGATCAAAAGTAAACCCATTATAGGGATCAATACCAGCTTCCATTAGCCCATCTCTGACTGTCGATTATCAATTCTTGAGTAATGACCTAAAGATGATAGCCCTCTCAACCTACTTATAGGACTGGTTCACCACTCGGAGGTCCCAATTCACCTCTGAACTTCTGTAGAACTTGATCGACTCGACTATAGAACTGACATTGATAGCCCTACTACTGCCAAGAACCCGACCTCAGGCATTGAGGATTCCATCTTCAGAGGTGAAGGCTTGTGTCGGGGAGTCGAAAGCATAAACCTCCATGAGAGTGGTGCGAAAGCATTCTTGGGTCATCAGATTAGCCTTTTCGTATAGAACATAGCCCATTTCAAGCACCAGAACTTGGGAACACTTAGATAGCCTTGCTGCCAACGTGCAACCGGTGGTGCCACCTCTAACTATGATGATAGTCCTCTGATGGTAAATCTATGATGTTGAACATAAAACCAAAATAACTCAGACTTATAAACAGAAGAGAGATTGATCAAAACCAGTTAAAGGGTTTCAAGAAAAAATACATAATAAATAAAATAAGAAGAGAAAAAATAAGAGGGTTATTGAGATTGGGAGTAAAGACAAGTGGGGTTCGCCATTGTTTGTGATGTGATCAAGAAAGCTAGGGATTTTTTTAGTGTTCTTGGAAAGGATAAGTCACATAGAGACAAGGAGATGGTTATTCAGTTTTGTGTTTTACAAAATGATATTGTACAGGTTAGAGAGAGAGAGAAAGGAAAGAGAAGAGCATATAGAGGAAGGGAATGAGATGAACGTACATAAATATAGACATGAGCCTGCACAAACAAGCTCTTAGGAAAAAAGAATTGGAAAGAGGCCCACGCTTTTTCTAGAACTGATCGGAAGAACAGATAGGAGAAAGCCAATCAACAGGCTATAGACACCACTTCTTGAGATCTCACTTAGTCTTTGAATAGAGCCACAAACCTATTAAGGCTCTACTAATCACAAAGAGTGATCGGGGAGAATACATTCTGCTATGAGCTAAACCAATATTCTTTCTAAAAAAAGATAACTTCTCATAAGATTCTCATAATTTCAATTCTTGGTGTAAGAAGTCACACTGCCTAAAAAAGAGAGAAACCTAATGCCCATACGAATGTCATACAACTGTAATGATGGAAAATCCACAAGACTGCAAGATATCTCTATAAAAGGAGCTCTTAATTGCTTAATAAGAGAAAGGCAAAATAAATGTGGTGCCCAAGATCGTAAGAAACGATGAATGGACCCAGGATAACCATAAGACGAAGATTGCAGTAAAGTTTGAGAAGAAGACGAAGTCTCTGTGTTGTCATCCAAAGTTATCTCGTCGAATTGCTTAGAAAGAGAAAAGATTTGTAAGTCCTCTACTACAGATAGAAATTTATACCAAGACGATTTATTATGAAGAACATTCCTGATCATTCTCATTTCTTCTTTTTTTAGATTTGGCTGTGAGATAAGAACTCTCTCACACATCTTTGTGCCATACCCTAGATTTCTCCTCTCTCTCTAAAGTGATGAGTTGGCATATTTCTAAGACTCTAAAGGAAGTTGGAGGGGGTTTTCTGAGTCTTTATTCCCCTATAGATGTCTTTAGTGTATAAAGATCATCGAGTGGGGTAAATAATAGTTTTCCCCTATAGATAAAATTAGTGCCTATAATCATTTTTTAAACCAGATTAAGTTGTGCAGGAATGATCTTGCCATGCCACTATTACCCTATATAAGAGAATAGATGTTAAAGCCAAAAGAAAGGTAATGGGATACTACATCACTATAGATTACTGACGCCTTCCAAAGGACAAATGGACTGAAGCTCCACCCCTACTTACCTCAGAAATGTCTGAATGAAGCCTCTATGATAGCTTAGCTGCCAAGCCTTGATTGTTGATAAAAGATCTAGAAACTAAGGAGAAATCTATAGGGATGAAATTTAATATCAGGTGGTACTTACTGTGCTATAAAATGCACTGAAAATGCTTTTGAACAGGCTGAAAAACCAAGCTAAATTGAAAAGAACCTAGCCACATTCCCTTCCCTACGGTTACCTTCTTTTACTATCTAGACCGACTCATTGCCCTTCTTTCACGGTATACTTGAAATCTTTATTGAGTAGCGTGCTCTTGCTTCTTTCCGCGTTAGGGTTAAGAGTGATCAAACGGTGTTCAAATCTTTTTAGCTGGGAGTGGATACAGTTAACAATGACTTTCGCCTTCCACAACATGGAGAATTAACAAGTCATTATGTGAACTACAACCGAAGAGTTTGCTATTCAATTTAGTCTAGATCTGCTTTCTAACTTTCTTGTTGGCCAGTAACCTTCCTCACCGACCTTGGTTCCTTTTGAGGTCATCTACGTTAGGATATGTCATCACTCCGAAGAAGGGAAATGAAGATAGGGCATCTAATTCAGAATCCATTCTTCCCATTGCAACAATTAACCTCAATGAAAACAATGAAATCAAACTTTCTTTTTTGGAAGTAAGGGCTTTCCTCGTTAAAAAGAAGTTGGACGAGGTATAATGGCATGTATGTATGAAACCCTCGTTAGACAGGCTCAAGCCGAATGAGAATGAATGGCCAAGGGCCAAAACACAAAGTGCGATCATCTCTTACTAGTCGCTACATCAATCCAACCTTCATCGATACATGAGTCGGGGAGGATTGGATCAACTACTTCAATTGGAGCATTCTGGTAAGCTTGATCCTCGATTTAAGGTAGCTTCCAATGAATGAATCAAATACCTAAGGACGTTTCCAATACCACTACTCCCGCTGAAACAATTGTAGTTGTTACGCAAGCTATTTCTTTTGCACTTGAAGATAGAAAATAGTATATAATTATCTTAACACTTGTCCTTCGCTCTGGATTCCTTGCCATCACCCTTGCTCAAGGATTCTCGCCCTTCTTAGCTCTCTTCTTTCAGCGAATCTTCTTTCATCTCGAAGAATTGGTCATCTCCTCTTTGTTGGTGAATCTCTTTGCTATTGCTGTTTCAAATATATATCCCATTCTCGCCTGTCTTGCGGCACATGCGGTACTAACTCTTGTTCTTGATGTGGCTCTTTCGAAAGTTACGGAAGATAGTATAGATGCTCCTATTCTTTCTGCGGCAGTTGTGGATGCGCTTGACTTCTTTCTGAGTATCTTAGTGCAACTGTCTTGTTGAAGCTATGGATCTTATATAGAGAAGGAGTGTGAAAGCTGGCTCTTGAAAGTAGTGCGAGTTAGGCCCGAATCCAATCCCTGATATTGGAATGGGATATCGAGAAATGCATTCCACTTCAAATCAATATTTTCTTTGTGTTCAGTACTGGTGGGCACATAGGGTTTTGAAGTATGAAAGTCTGGGTCTCCTGTCCGTGTTAGCTCTTCTTCTTCTGCTAAGGGTCATCCGCAGTGAATCTCCCCCTTGGACTCTCTGTTCTATCTACCACGAGAAAAGATCTTGGAGTAAGGAATCATTTCTTTCTTTTGAGTTTCACCGCCAGGTGGGATAAGAAAAAGCCTTCTTTATAAGTTGGATTGATCGCCTCGCTTCGCTAGTTAGAGTTGTGGTCTTCCTGAGTGGATTGTGTGCGTCCAGAGCTGTGTTGATAGAGCTACTTCTTACTGTGTGCCTAGTGCCTAAAGCTTCGACTATTACTGACTTATAGGTTGATAGGATAGTAGGAAATTGTTCTGCTCCGAAAATTATGAGGTTGGGAAGGAAAAATGGGAGAAGCTTTTTGAGGATAGCAAGAAAAACGACATAGGTTCAAAAAGAATGGAAGTAATAAGGTCAACACTGCTGCTCTGATTCAGACCAGGTGTCGTTGGTTGAGCCCGACCCTGTTTATTTCACTATTTCAAATAGCTGTTAGTTACGCATACTGTATACTCTCATCTCGCGTGCGATAGGCCGGCCAATAAGCTTCTTGTTGTGTTGTCCGGTGCCCACCAAAGCACAAACTCTACTCACTCACTACTGGACTCTTTTATGGGCTATTCTACTACAAATTAATGGATTTACTCATTTTCTGACTGAAAAAAGGAGTTAAGACTAACAATTCAATGATCAGGCGAAGATAAACGACAACCGTAAGCTCTCTATTGTGCTCGCTTGTTTAGGGTAAGAGGCTACTCATTCCCATTATAGTCAATCGGTCATCCCCAAAAAAGTCCTATATATATAGCTAAACACCAGGCTATTTCCTAATACGCAAAGGGTTTTCTCTCTATTTATGTAATTTAATCAATCTAATCTAAAATCTCTTTCTCTAGTAGCCTAGCTATAGGAAATAGAAAGATAAGGAGACATGATAACGAGGATTGCCAACGGAACGAAATTGAATGTCATCAAGCAATTTAAGGATTCAAGTTTCAGAATGTGAAGAACTTGAAAACTCCCTGCCTTTTCTTTTTCATTAAGGAGTTATGTGCATATTGCGCTCCTTTGGTTGGAGCGCTTTGCTTGACCTGATCATTATATCAGTACGTTGAGTAGCTTTGAGTTCCGTTTATAGGGCCCATGATGATAGGCTATACATCGGGCTAGAGACTTATGTTTTGCGTTGCCAACAACTGCGATTCATTATTGGCTCCCTCTAGTAAGGCTAAATAATGGACCAAATAGTAACTGCTCTCTAAGACTACTGAATGACCAGTCCATGGAGCTAGACCATTACTCCACTATTGATACTGACCTTCTTTCTTCGAGGAGGACTTCCAATGCCTTCATTGGAGTAAAAGCGGGCAAGGGAAGTCACCGGGTAGTACTCTGGGGGGGTACTAGAGTACTTCCTTGCCCAGCTTTGGGAGAAGAAAGATTTTTATTGCATAACCTCCTATGGTTTGATGATTGCATCAATCAACAATGGGTAATGCATTCACTCATCGTACCCTTCTATGAACGAAGGAACCTATTAATTATATGGTCATCGCTAGGAGATCGCCTGGTAAAGACATAAAAAATCACCCACGAACGGTGTCGTAATAGCGATTAAAGCGTCAGAAATAGCCAATGTGCTTATATCTAAAATGGAATGAACCCACCACTACTACCTACCCGATAACAAATCCCTTGACCAAGGGATTAACCTGAAATGAGTGATTCATACCGCTGGTGGCCCACCTCTTTCGAGCCCAAGTCAAGCAAATGACATGTCCGTTGCGTGTCAAAATTAGATGTTTTGAGTTCTTTTGATCTATCAGTGGCAACATAGTATTTTTCGTTGTCATTTCAGGGAGTTAAAATAAAAAGGCTGTTAAATTTAGAGACAACCTTTGCATGGGTGTTCTCAGGGCTTGAAACAACTGCGAGCCCCTCGCCAAACCATAATTTTGCTTTGTCATCTTACCAGGCTTAGGCCTCGAGTCTTTCTTTTTCCCACCATTATGAACTCTTCAACTTGTAGTCCACTAGGAGGCTATATCCTCTCTTGAGTTCCATCTAAGCCCATGTTTGTAAACCAACTATTCAATGGAAGACTTTTTCCTCTTATTTATGTTAAACATTAGGGTCCTTCACATAATCTCTCACTGTGCCTAGTCCTGAATGAGTCATGAGAGAGCCATGCCACATTGCATGGGAGGTTGTGGAACTTCCTTTTTGAGCTTTTGATTCTAGGGTCTGTCTAGCTCCATCCAGGTTCTTCTTCACATCATCGATAAGATATATGCTGGTGATGGTGATCTTTTTCTCTTTCAGGGCACGGATAACCTTGAACTCCACCCACATAAATTATCATTTAGATCGATATTTATCCACTTCTTGCCTGGGCCTGAGCTCCATGCGAATTCTCCTTTCAAAGTTACAAAACACAAGCCACAAGTCTCAATCAACTTGATGTATTTTAGTGGACTCATGAGTATAGGGCGTAAGTAGAAGTCATGGGTGCCCATATACCACTTCAAACGGTCTTTCTTTGGTTGCCGAATGAGAAATGATATTGTACCATTATTCTGCCCATGGTAACCAATGTATCTATTCCGTTGGTCTCGCGTGTAAAACATTCCAGGTAGTTCTTTAAGCACCAGTTAACCACCTCAGTCTGACCATATGGGGGTGGCAAGCTGTACTCATGTTAAATTGTGTCCCTTGTAAAAGAAAGAGCTCATTCCAAAAATCGCTAATGAAGACCGGGTCCCCTGTCACTGACAATCGAGTGTATCATTCCATGCAATGAATATATTCTCAAAAAAGATCTGAGTGAGTCTTTCCCATTTAAGGAATATGGATGGGATAGTGGAAAAAATGGGCATCTTTTTGTTGTTGTTTGTGAGTCGGTCCACCTCGATCAAGACCCATGTTTCCTTTTTGGTAGAGCCATGAAAAAATCTATGGAGACACTCTTCCATGGTCTTTGTGGTACAGGCTACGACACTGAGAGCCCCAAGAGTCTGTCCCGCTCTACCTTGTTCTGTTGACACACGAGGCGCGTCTTCACATACTCAGCAACGTCGTTTCACATGCCCGCCTAGGCCAGTAGTACCCCCACTTTTGCAAGGCCTGGTGGTCCATATAGACTATTTTGTGCCTAATCTAATAGCTAATGCCAGAACTTCTGTACAAAATGTACTATGACGAGTCCTTCTCTTTCAATTGTGGTGTAATTTCACTCTGTCGGTGACAACCTCCTACTCTACAGTGTGATAATCTATTTTAGAAGGCTCTTATTGAGAAATGACTCTTAAGGATGTGCATCTTTGGCTAAATGATTAATGAATCTTTAATAGTCAGAAGTCCTAGAAAGGAACGGACACCATAAATCGGTCGTTATTGGAGTCACAATTTTCATAATTTCCAGTAATTGATCCAGGTCTTTTTTGAATCCATCTTAACTTCACTTGGTTTATTATAAACTGACTCTTGGTAGGATTCGAAAATCTGGCCTTTCTACTTACATACCAAACACTTTACCTGTGGAATTGATGTTTAAACCATTTCAAAACCCGGGGTAGAAAATCTGATAATACAAGGAACTACGCCTTCCTATGATTTATAAGCAAGAAAGAAAGAGAGAAAGCTATTAAAGATGCATTTTGGTTCAATCCTCCTTTTTTTTCTTTCTTTTCTCATCTTGACAAAAAACTGGAATAGTAAGTAATAACATCAATTATAGAAAAATTTCCTCTATCATGACTGATTCACCTAACGTGATAGCTAATATCACAGCTTAAATTATAGCAGCCAATGCTACCGTTCGAGTGCTTTTCTTAAACCGCAACTGATCAATTAAATTCTTCAGGTTTGTGAAATGTGTCTATTTAGTCATGTATTTCAGAATGGACACATTTCAATTGTATCTCATCGGGTATGCAATAGCTTCCTAAAGTACACTTACTTGTCCCTCAGCCGAAACACTAACACACTCCTCTATCTATGAATGAGGCCCTAGAGAGTAGCCTGCCCAACTCCACTTACTCTCATAACCTCGGTTCCTTTTTCTGAAACCTGCAATTGACATTCACTAGGGACCATTTCCTTCTTGCATCATCCAATTTGATTTTACATCATAGGTAACCCACAACGCTTTCTTTTAAGAATGTATTTGGCTTCATCTTTCTTTCGTTAGTTAACCCATCATTTTTTAAAAGGGATTGTAGTGGCATTCGATCACAGAATCCATGCATCAGTGACAGGGGCATGGTCTTCATTAGCCATTTTTAGCACAATATCATGAAGTGGTCTCCCTTGTAAAAGAAAGAGCTCATGCCAAAAATGGCCCATGGAAGCTTCGAACTTCCGTAAGAGGCTTTGGTGTAGGCCACTCGATCAGTTATGACCCATACATTTTCCTTTTCTAATGGACGAGCACTTCTTCAAATTGATATAAAGTTTCTCCCATAGCAAGACTTCCAGTACACATTGTTCATGATTCAAGTGTTCATTCTCATCCACACTAACAATTAGATTGTCATCGAAATAAATGAAATAAATGGCCTTTTATTTGTAATCAAGCCGAAGCACCTGATTCATCATCCTCATGAAAGTACTAGGGGCATTTGATAGGCCTCGAAAAGTCCCATACCTCATCTTAAAGGCGATTTTCCATTCATCCCCCCGTCAGATTCTAATCATCAGATTACCCCTTCTCAGATCAATCTTTGAAAACACACGAGATCCAGACAACATGTCTAATGGGAATCAAGATTTTTTTTGGTAATTTTGTTGATGGCCTGACTATCAACGCACATTCGCCATGTTCTATCTTTCTTTGATGTTAAGAGAGCAGGCACATCACAAGGTTTGGAACCCTCTCTATGACAAGTCCTTTTTTAATTTGATCGCTAACATGCCTACTTAATTCTTCATGCTCCGATGGACTCATCTGAGTTGCAGCTTAATTCAGAAGATAAAATCCAAGGATGAGATCGATCTAATGTTGAATGTCACATCTTGTCCCTGTATTTTTCATAAAAAAGAATGATTTAAACATTCACAAACTATAAGCTATGATGACATCCTTACTCAACTAGAATAGAGACAGTAATACCATCCTACAGGTAAGATTGAAGACCTTTCCTCTTCACTAGCTTCCCTATTTATTTGCTTGGCTACTTGCTTCAGGTATTCTCACAACAACAGATAAAACAAGAGCGGATGGTAGCATTGGTTGCGGTTGCGGATCTATCTATTATGTTAGTTCCATAGCCGCGCTTCCTACCTGTCTTGATCGATCTAATATATTCTTACTTTTCATTGCTTGCTCTAAACCAACAAAAGCTACTTGCCCAAGGTAGTTGATTGTAGAACAGAACCAACCGTAGCAACATAGAACTACATGAATCAAAGTGCTCCTTGCTTATCTATCTTGAGCAACTGGACGAGAGGACAATGAAAATGTAGAAAGCATTTTTATATAAGATAGGATGCTAGAGACCTGACCTCTCCACCTAACGACTTCCTCCCCTAACTCACTCTACTATTAAAAAGGAAAGAACAAACAAGAAATTAAGTAGTCCTTAGGAAACTGAAAAGGAGGCAAGGAAGTTCATGGCAGGCATAAAGGAAAGAGCTTATATCCATATCTGCCCCTCATTGGCTAGATGAAACATCTAATCCTAGCTTATTTATCCTTCCTTACTTGAAACCTAGTAGAAGAAAAAAAGGGTAAAAGAAGGAGTCTTTATTTATTACACTGAAAGTAAAGGAAGAAAAATAGAAAGAGCGGATAATCTTGGGATACAAATAATTAGAAGATAAGATATGAGGATCCTAACAATATTGGAATTCACCCTTACGCACTCGTGGGGTAGAAAAGAAGGCAATGGTAGGGAATGGAAGGGCTTAAAAATGCCTAACCTTAGCAAGAAATCATAGAAGGGTATCAGCTTAAAGGATAAAAAATAGTCGCCCATATGAAGATATACACTCTCGTTGAAAGGATTAGGAGAGCCCCTAAGGAGTTAAGACCTATTAAACCCATCCATTTAAGATAGATAGCCACTTTAGAAAGCTTCCAACATAGTAAGGAAATCATGCTTAGTCCTACCTACACCTAAGATAGATATATTCTACTTCCTTGGAGGAGATCCCACAAAGCCCCCGTTCACTTAACTAGGATGGCTAGGCCTTCTTTCTCATTATGCATTCTATCTAGTTTTAAGGTATCTCATTTTAGAACCTATCGTAGTCACATCTAGCTATAAGGAATAACAACAATAACCTAATCTAGTACTTTCTTTCCTTCGCTCGTATGCTGATGCAGATCTGGGAGGCTCGATCGGCTAGCATTGAATACGAATAAGCTCTTATTTCATTCCTCTTGTTCAAATGATTTCTCTTGGTTTCAGTGCCAACATGGTATTCTCTTAGGGTTTCTCTTGGATTCAGAATGGGAACTGCATGTCAGAACTTGACTTTCTTACTTTTTTGGCATAAGAGGTCATGTCTTTTTACTGTTTTAGCAGAATAAATAGTCTTGGTGCTTTGGGTGTGGCACTACTCTGACTGTGCTTTCCTAGCCAAAGGATATTCTTGATATGACCTTGCCAAGAAGAAGGGCATCCGAAAAATAGAGTGATGCTTCTATCATATATTATGATAGTCTATTTTTTCATTTTTTAAGAATCTGTATAAATAGTCTGTTTGGCTTAGTGTTCGTATCAAACTCTAAAAAGAGGTCATTTTCTTATAATTGAGACAAAATGAACTGTTCTCACCTCAAAGGGAGTGCAACCAACCTATCCATCATAACATAATATAGGAATGTAAGCCCTCTCCCTTGTCAACTCTGAACGAATGCTTAGTTAGCCGTGATGAGAATTCTTGTTGCTTGTTAGCAAGTAGCTCAATGTAAGGTTAGCTCAAAAGCTAGTTCTTAGTCTTTGACCTGAGGGGAAGAAAGCTCTAATTACCTAGGGTGAGGTTACCTTCTTTCTGCGGTACGAATTCTTATTAGAGTCAGTTGTTGGGAATCTCTTCTTCTGCCTATTAGCGGTGTGATTGTGACTTTATTCTTGAGAAGACTGCTTCCCTTTGAAAGAGATGTGGGCATAGCTAAACTTTCTCAAATGCAAAATCACAATTTCCTCTTGATATGGTAGAAAAGGTCTAGTCTAGATAATTTATTTTGCTAGAGAATATGTTGTTGCCTGCATAACCGATGCAATTAGCTCAAAAGGGAGTTCAGTCACTTCTGGATCTGGATTCAATGATTGTTGAGTGAACGAAGGCAAGTCAGTAGCCGGCTTGAGAGATGTTATAGTTAATCAGCCAAGAAAGGGATGAATGTCGCTTAAGTAATTTAGGACTGAAAGAAGGCTGAACATGGATCCGTACGAGGAGAAGAGAATCTAAGCTATCTAAACTAGACTGATTGGACAACTTTTAAAGGTGTAAATATCTCTATTTGACCTGACCTATGTTCAAAGGCTTGATTGCCCCTTGGGAGAAGTTGAATCAGGGCAGAAGGCCTTGTTTTCTTTGATTTGAACTAATTCGAATCTCGTGACTCATGATCCTTATGAAGGGCAGAAGGGATCGATCCTAGACCAGGCTCCACTCAAGGTGATGTATGACTATAACTTACTCTTTTCCCTATGACGAGTGAGCAACTATTCTTGAATCAGTTGCATTTGATTTGGGAAGGTCAGTATTTAAAGTAGTTCCAGAGAAAGTTTAAATAGATTTACGAGCGAAAAAAATCAGCTATCCCCTTCTTAATAGATACTGGCCCCAGCGCTGACTCAGGATAAATCAAGGTAGCAGCAATCAAGATACCAGGCTCAAAGCTAGATAGAAGACAGGCTATTCCTCTACCGTACTTCCTGAGGGGAGGTTGAAAAAGGCTGTTACAGAAGAGGAGTCCTTAGGCCTCCCAAAAAGATAGAAGTCTCCAATAATAAGTCCTTTCGCCGACATTAGCAGTAACACTAATAAGGCTGACAAATATAAAGAATGAAGGTGTGCCGACGTTTTTATGAGCAAAGGCTAGTTCAGTCACTTCCAAATGAATAATAGTTCTCTTTCTATTTCTCGATCGGAAGAACCTTAATCAAATGGCCAAGTTAAGAAGAATCAAATCATGACCCAAAAAAAGGGGCATTAATTAAGGCTTTTTTTCCTAGACGGAGAGAATCTGTAAGTAGGAATGAATGGTTTTACGTGAAGAAGAGGTGGTAACTTTTAGAAAGAATAAGATCCCATTATAGTTAGGAAAGCAAGTGCCATCCAAGAGTCTTCTTCGTCTTCTGCTGGAATTATTTTCTCTAAAGGTAGTGACTGAGACGAGGAGAGGAAGCATCCTGTTCATCAATCTGATCTTGTTTCATAAGATGGTAGAGAGTAGAGAATAGAATAGGTTGCAATGCTAAAAGAATGTGTGAGAGATTTTCACTATTGAGAGATCCTTTGAATACGACCAGGTTGATGCGATGTATTCAACCAGTTGACTGAAAACTTGATTATTGGTATATCGATCCGTCTAACATGAATTGAAATAGAAACCCGTTTGACGGGAAGCTTTTAAAAATACAGTGCACCCAGGTAAATAAGGAACGAGATGAATACAGAGGTTAAACGACATCCCACACCCAAAACTGCTACGACATAAACATGGGCTGGTAGTATGAAATGTTCCTAACTGCATAAAAGCTTTTGTCTTCATATAAGAAGAACCTTCTAATAGCTCTCCAAGCCCTTGCATGCAACCTCTGTGAAGATATTGATTTCATCGAGGGTTGTACTACTATTTTCTTCAAATGAGGGAAAAAATAGACAAAACTTTTTTCTCGAAGTGCTTGATGCAGAGGGACCTCTCTGCAAAGATTCCCCCAAGACCACTATCATAAAAATCTTCCGTACGACAACCCCGCCCTCTCTAGTCTAGGTTCCTCTATTACATCAACTAGATCCACCCGATAAGAAAATTCCTTCTTTTTTCTTAGGCCTCAAATAAAGCAATGCTAATTTCCCCATTTCTTTCTCTTTTATTGCCTTCTTCATTAGTGAAAAGGATCTCAATTATGTAGAATTCAGACATATGTCGATATTATTTCTAGCCAAAGATGCCAAATGGAATTTCAATCTCATTTTTTCTTTTTCTCGCTCGAGTACTTATTGCCGCAGAGCTTGCATTAGACATTTGATCTATATAATTTGGTGGCAAACTACCAACATGGGTCTCTTGGGTTTCTACTCAGTTGATTTAACTTTCCTATTAGTTACTATCTTGAATTGGTTGGGAGACGCAAATGGGCTATTCCAAAAAAAGAAATGTGAATTGGTGCTACAATATGGAATTTGGTCAAACCAACGGTGAAAGGGTTTTTGAAAAAGTGTAATTGAGTTTCAGCTAGATTGGGACTAAAAGGGTTGTTAGCTAAGCCTTTGATCTTCTTTGCTTCTCCTTCTCTGTATAGGATCGATAAGTCATATCCATTTTACTATTCTATCTTTTCTTCTCAGTTGGTTCTCTAAAAAGATTTCCAAGGGTCTATAGCATTTGTAGTTCTTATCTAATCCACTAGAGAGAGATATTAGTTGACTAAACATAAGAATAAGGGTCAGGGGTCTCGGGAGAGTATGGTTTAGCCATAGCCGCAAGATTATAATACCGCTATTTGTGGAGTCCTCTTTCCCAGCTTTCAGTCTTATTCGGATATCGGCTTTATTCTTTGATTGCAGCTGACTATTTTAATGAGTTATTAAAAATTCCCTCAACAGGTTTGAGAGCGTAGGGAGAGACCAAAGGTTTAGAACCTAAGCCTAAGGTGTACTTAGAGTGCTAAGGAAGTAGAGAACTTTGTCTTCGATGTCTAACAATATTTTAGAGTGGCTCATATATCAGAAACGGATAAAGTGAACATTACTTCCAACTATCTTGTAGGTGATGTTAAACTATGGTGGATAAGTAGAGTTGAGGATTCTTCAGGCCAACCTATCACCGATTGGCCAAAGATGAAGCAAGAGTTAAGAAATCCATTTTTTTCGTGTAATGTCCAATGGCTAGCAAAAGACTGATTAAGGTCTTTGAGGTAAACGGGTTAAGTTATAGAGTATGTGAAGAGCTTCCAAAATGAAGGATTGGTGGAAATTTAGATAAGAAATCTAAGGGGTGGGTCTATGTCCGTGATTTTGCGATGGGGAGGGGGGACCTCCAGGCCACGAGAATGAAGGATTGATGGAGATTCAGAGAAGAAATGTAAGGGGTAGGTCTGTGTTTATGATTTTACGATGAGGGAGAGATGGAGGCTAAGGCTGCGTGAAGTGAATGAGGGAAAAATTAGGGTAAATGGGCTATATATATATAAGTGTGGTTCGGTTCGATTCAGTGCTGTTTTTTTTTACAAAAATCGAACACCGAAATGAACCATCTTATTTTTCTAATTCTGCAACTGAAACGTCAAAAATGACAAAACCGCCCGAACATATACGATTTGGTACGGTTCGGTCAATTTTTGTGATTTGGTCGGTTTTCCTTAGACCCCTAGTTGAGGTTGTAGTTATAAGTAGGTATAAGGGTATTTTGGATATTTCAGTGTTCATTTAATTGTTGTTAAAAAATTCTGTTACAAATTGGACATGTTTGTTATAAAATGTGAAGTACAGAGGAGGCGTATGTAATTATTGAATATAGAGGAGATGTCTGTGTAATTTAGTCAAACCACATGAGGTGTCAGTGTAATTTTTCTTATAAAAATAGATGAATTTCATTAAAAACAAAGAAATATCCTTTTTTTTTGTAAAAGGGCAAGTTTGTATTTTCTCAGAATAAATGCTCAAACTAACTAAATCATATGCGTTTTTTTTTACTGATTTTTAACTTAAGAAAGGAGATGTTAACTATAAATTAGAAACTGAAGCTTAACTAAATCAGATACGGATGCAGAAGGAGAAGAAAAAGAAAAAGATGATGAGTAAGCCGAATCAGAGTAATAGGCCAAAGCGAGATCTAAACCTCCCACCGAGCTTGTTGTTGATATATTCATCAGGTTGCCTGCCAAGTCTTTGATTCGATTCATGTGTATATCTCACGATTGGGGCAATACTATTTCCCACCCAGTTTGCTAAATGGCATTTTGAAACAGTATCTGAGAAAACCGACAAACTTCTTGCATCTACAAATGGCTTGATGTCGTCCTTAGCCTATGAAGATTGGAGTGGTGATCGGAACGCAGTAAGGTCGCTTGGTTTTGCGTTCAAGTCCAGGTTCCACAGGATTTTGGGGACTTGTAATGGTTTGGTTTGCACAGCTTTCGATGACTTCAAGAAGTCCTTCATATGAAACCCCACGACTTCAGAACACAGAAAATTGCCTAACCCTGACATCCTGTTGAACGATGTTTAAAACCTCCCAATACAGAAAGCTTCTCAGAGTCTCATAACCTGGAAATACAGCTAAAGTAGTGCGAATTACAATACATCATACCATCCGGACTTAAACTGTATTTTGCAACAACATTAGTAATAGTATTAAACTCCATACTAACCAAAGCTACTATAAAAGACAAATTAGAACTAAAAATTAGATTATGGACTTCCTCAATGAGGCCCACTAACCTCCAATCCGAGCAAGACTTGGATATAATCCAAGAAATAGCAAGTTTAGAATCAGAGTAATAAGCCCAGGAGACCAGCCTGCTTCAATAGCTAACAGTTCACAATGGGCCACATAATGCGCCCAAACCCGGAAACCTGAACAATGAATTAAGTCACCTCCCTTGCCACGCACGACAAATCCTAAAGCATAATTTGAGAAACCAGATAGGGCCGTGTCACAAGCAAGCCAAATTCCGCCTCTCGAATCTGCGAACCAAGATGAAGGAGGACCAGTAATCTCCGATTTACTTAGATCTGAGGGATCGCTAGAAAGGTACGGTTTCTTCATTGAATTCATAAACTCTAAGCTTCCTTTTATGGCGATGACAGAAGTAAGCTTAGGATTGCAACTAGTTTTATTTAAGACAAAATCATTCCTCTTCTTCCAAATATCCCAGCAATAGAAGAAGAAAACCGTAAGATAATCGTTGCATGAATCATGATGAGATTTAATTTCCAAAATTCTTTCCTGTAACCAGGTAGACTCTGTGGTCTCTTCCTCAGAAGGGATGAAAATGCCAAATCTGGATAGGAACCAACAACATCTACTCAAACCGCAGCCAAAGATAGCGTGGTAAATTGATTCTGAATTCTACAAACAAATAGGGCAGTAAGGGTCTTTAGATATATGTCTCCTGAAAAGATTATTAAGAGTAGGAAGATAACCATATATTAACCTCCAGATAAAATGTTTAATTTCTTAAGGAACATTTCCTTTCCAAATAATCTTCTAGATCTTAGGGTTTATAGAAGTAGCCGAACAATTATCAATACTAGAAATATTAACAGTTCGACCATGAATAGGATTATAACAAGATTTAACTGTAAAATCCCCATACTTAGCAGGCCAAATAAACGAATCGGGAGAAAGCTTAGTAGGAACAGGAATAGCCAAAATACAGTTAACTATCCAAGGGGGAAACACAGAATCTAAAAGAGGTTTATTCCAAGAATGAGAATTAGGATAAAAAAAAATCTGAAACAAAGTTTAAGGAGAAAAGCATAAAGAAAGGTCCTTAAAACTAGGAACCCAGCTTTGGGACCAAATATTGATTGGAGAACCAATACCCACTTTCCAGAAAATAAATTTTTTAATGATCTCCTTACCAACCATACGCTTTTCCAAGCCCAAGAACTAGATTTACATTCTTTAGCCTCCATAAAGTCACAATTAGGAAAGTATAAGCTTTTAGAAGCGAAAAATAAAGGCAATTAGGATTTTTAAGAAGAATCCAAGCTTGTTTGGCGAATAAAGAAAGATTAAAACTTTCCAAATCCCTAAAACCAAGACCACCAACATCCTTGCTAAGAGTCAATTCATGACTAGAAGCCCAACTAATCCCATCAGACTCATCACCCCTAGGCCACCCAAAATGCATAATGGTAGCTTGTAAATTCTGACAAACATACCTAGGCAATTTAAAAGTGCTCATAATGTAATTAGGAAGGGCTTAAGTTACAGCCTGAAGAAGGACTTCCTTCCCACCATAAGATAGTGAGCTAACCTTCCATAAAGAAGTCTTAGACTCCATTCTCTCCAACAACAAAGAAAAAACAGAGGATTTAAACTTACTCTAGTCAATTGGTAACCCAAGATAAATATCTTTGTGATTATTAGGAGGAACACCAAAAATATTCGAAATCTCCTCTTTCCTACTAATAGAAACATTCTTACTAAAATATAAACCGCTCTTATCTAAAATAACAACTTGGTCCGAAGCATTACAATAGTGTTTAATACACAAACTAAGATAATTACAAGAAATGGGATCAAAACTAGTTATAAAAATACTATCATCAGCAAAGAAAAGAAAAGATGATAAAGAGGAGGGCTACATTTTGTAAGAGCTGTAGGAGTAATAAAACCATTAGAATCAGCCCTGTTAATACACTTAGAGAGAGAATCAGCAGTAATAATAAAAAGGTAAGGGGATAAAGGATCACCTTGTCTCAACCCTCTCTACTAGGAGAGATGCAAATTTTAGACATATCAGTCTTAAGCACCATGATCCCTTTTTTTCCAGACTTCTTTTTCTCAAGATTATAAAATATTTCTTGGGCTATAAGAGAATTATGTTGAATATGTTTACCATTAATGAAAACCCCTGGAGAGTCGGAAATAAAAGAGCCTTAAAACAATCTCAGTATATTAACAATGATTTTAGAAATAATTTTAAAAGAGAAATTACAAAGAGCAATTGGTCTAAATTGACTAGGAGCTTCAGGTTGCTGAACTTTGGGGATAAGTGTAATAGAAGTCTCATTCATAGACTTCGGGAGATAAAAAATCTTAAAAAAATCAAGAATAGCAAAAAAAATATCATTACCAATCACATCCCAATGTTTTTGATAAAACATACCTGAAAACCATCAGGTCCAAGAGTCTTATCAGCTCCAAGCCCAAAAACAGCCCCCTTAACTTCATCAAAAAACAAATCAACAGTAAGGTTCTCATTTATAACGTTATTATTAACAGGAATAACAGGATCGACACAATTCAGAACCCAATTAACATCAGATGAAGGAAAAGCCTTAAAAATATCATCAAAATAGGCATGAATAATATCAATAACATCAATTTCCTCACTATGCCAATTACCAGAATCATCTTTAAGCCTAGAAATTCCGTTAACAATCATTCTCTTAATAACGGACCTATGAAAAATATTTAGTATTTATATGTCCAAATTTCAGCCAACTGATCCTAGAGCTTTGACCCCAAAATATTTTTATTCCTTTTAATCAAAACACTAGGAATTAGGTTTTTACTGAGATAAAAAGAAATTCTAACTCGAACTGAACGAGCTAGAGCTCCTTTAAGAGTTAGTCATCTATTTCAAGAAAATCTCCTAAATTAGATGCTAGATGAATAGCCATTTTTTCTGTCACCCAATCAGGAGGGAGGTCCTGAATTTGAACCCAAATAGGGCATTTGTCAAATCAGAATTCACTAACCTAGGTCCCTGGTTCAAACTCCTTAATGATAAGCAAACACCAATTGAAACTCCAAGGACTCTTACCTTCAATCTTATTTGCATCTTGCATATTCTTTAGCTTGAAAAGAAAAATATTCTTTTCTAGCACTTTAATATCCATGCTATCTTCCAAACCCAAACTTCTTCTCAACACGATGTTCGTACTATTTGTATTTAAATTTTTATCTGCAATAATTCTGCCCACTAACCATATTTCATTGTCATGAATGTTTCCCTAGATCAGATCATCCAAGTCCAGGACATTATCAAAGTCATGACATAAATCCTCCAATACAGGAAGAAACCAGGAATGAAAACGAAGGCCAAGGGACGAAGGAAACAATGAAACAAAAATGAAATACGAGGGGCGAAGAGCAAAGACGAAAGAAAAGGGTGAACTTTGGAGAAAACAAGAACCCAAAGAGCGTTTAGAATTAACTTTGTTGTAAGAAATGCCAGATTTTTTTAGAATTTTAGGTAAATAACAAGTTACTATAAATATCACTAATTATTGACCAACATGTCAATTTATTGAAGGGGTGTTTCAAATTTTTTTGGGTAGATATAGAATATATCATTGATTGATTACTCATCGAATTGTTTATCTATAAGAAATAGGAAGTAAATTAATGTTGGACATCAATAAAAAAATTGAATTTAAAAAATTGACAGAAACCACTCTAAAATTTGAAATATTTGAAAAACACTGGCATAAGAAATAAATTCTATTAAAGAGTATTTTAAAAGTTTTCGGTAAATATAGAATATATTATTGATTGATGTTAAATAGAAATATATTCTATTTAAGGGTGTTTTCAAAAAAATTCGGGTGATGTAGAATATACTATTGATTTGTTAATCCTATATCTTTATGCGATAACTTTTGATGATAACAAAATATTGGCGTTGTTAATAAATTTAATCAAATTTACAGAGGTTATTGGAAACATTACCACAAGACATTCTAATGGAAGATCATGAAAATATTTATTTTCATAGGAGCTCATAAAGCACGAAGATTGAATATCATAAAGATATTTACTTTTATGTATTTTTTCTTAAGCGCTTACTCATTTTATTTGTCTTTATTAAAATTCAACTTATTTAAAGATGTCTATCCTTAGATTAAGTTTTCATCTATAAAAAGCATAAACACTAAAAATCATATCTCTCTTGCACAATAGATAAAATACATGAGATGAAGATAATGCAAAGCACAAATAAAGTAAATTTCAATTTCAAGCAGATAAAAAAAATGAAACTTCCCCAAATAGTTTTTTACCATATTATGTTATTTTGGGTAGGAGTATCCCTTGCCTTTTAGATCAATGATTTTGTGTATTCCTTATTAAAGATGCAGTGTCATTTTCTTTGTCTCTATCAAAATTTGAAAATTTCCCTCCTAAACCCTAATCTCTATCTCCTCTATAAATACACCAATTTCACTTCATAAAACACAATTCATAGCCAATAGATTTGCTCATAAAACTCTTCCAATACTCTCCTAGATTTCTCTTAATATTTTAAGCTTTATACTTGCAAATGGCTTAGATGGCGATGAAAACCCGTCATCAAAATCCTTTAATGACGGGCAAGTGACTGTCATCTATCAGGCTGTCATTTAAACTTATTTTACCAAAAACCATCATAAAAAAGTACCGCCAAAACACTTTTGATGATGGGAAATCCCCTTCATTATACGTGCAGTAAAAACACCTTTAATGACAAAGATTTCCCGTCATTATAGGTGCCACAAAAACACCTATAATCACGGGGAATCCCCATCATTAAATGATCGTTTAAAAAAAATTGTCATGGAAAGGCAAAAATCTGCCTTCCCATGACAATTTTTCATTAAAAATCTACCTTAGGAGAAAGTTTTATGAAATGAGATGAAAAATTTTAAAGCAACGAAAAAAAATTACCTCTCTTATGCGACCAATAGCCTGGGAATCAGAAGATATAATACTTATTGCTCTCATATCATGAAAACTATAAGGAGAAAAATATTCTCATAAACATTTACTCTAGAAAGTTTGTATGAGAGTTCCTCTAAATATATAGCATAAGTTAGAAACCAAAATGAACAAGACCATAGAATAAACACCATGTTTATAACAAGACACATATAAGCCTAATCCAAAAGCAAGCCTGGATTTTGTAACAAAATAAATGTAAAATATCAACCATGTCCCGCATTATCTAGTCATATTCAGTATATTCACCACAAAAGAAAACCATTACACTAGCTAATTTAATTACAAAATTTGAAAGGATTGTCCCTTTCTAAATTTAAACAGATCATAAAAAAATTACCACATGAATGTTTAACTGATAAAATGGAACCATAGATAGGGAATCTCCTTAGCCAAATAAATATATATAGCATAATGAGCTCAACTCTCAGGCGGATTGAAATGGAGTGCAAGGAGCTCTCAAATTCTCTCTGTAGAGTAATAATTATACATATATTAAGGACAAAGTCATTAGCCAATTAGTCAATAGGCATATAAATTTCTTTTACACTAGTGGAGCACAATAACAAAGCGAGCGTTTAACCCTAGTAAAGATTTTCCTAAAATCGATGAAATGTACAAACCTTAGGGCTGAGCTATGCTGAAGATACTTTGAAGCGCCCCTTATGTTGGACTACAACTCCATCTGATGTATCTTCAACTACTCCAAATTTGAAGAACTGAAGGCATTATTACTAATATCAAATAAATACATGAAGCATTCAGTAAAAGAAAAGGATTAAGTCAACAAATATCAAGTTAACTGAAATATATGTAATTATGTTTGTTTTCGTGTAGTAGTGCAATGAAGTTAGGAAAAGTTGCCAAACCTGCTGCATTATTTGTGGAAACTCCGAGCACCGTGTCTTTTTACCGTGATCATCAAATATCTTCTCTAACATTATGTCTTAAAGCGCAACCAACGTGGTCTCGAGCATTCCAAGCCCTACCTGGTTTATGAAAGTGAAAACTGACATTACCTGCAAGGATCGAGAGTTTTAAATTTAAGTGTTCATAAAATGGGTAAGGTAGAATCTGAATGTAATCATTTTGTACTATCAAATGCCAGATGCCTCTATTAAATACTTAAATGACTATCAAGAAGACCCTGATATTTGGTTACTACTATAAGTTTACAAATTAAATTGCTATGTATAGCTCCATAAGTTTTTTCCTTTTTCGGGTTGTTAACTAATGGCACACCTTCAGAGAGCAGCACATGATTGCATCTGTGTGATGCCATAGTGTTTTAAGGATAAATTCACTCCATCCATTTCTAGATTTGAGCAGATCCACACCTATGTAGCACCTGGAAAATGACCATTGAAATAATCAAAAAATCACAGTACCTTGTCTTTTTAATAAAAAAAAGAATATCAGAATCGATGCTACAAAATTTATTACATTATGACCTCTAGTCTCAATGCAGTGCATTATTAAAGGATACCTCCATGATTGTGAAACTAGATGAGAGAACTGTCCAGGTAATCATCTAATCTTAAAGCAATTTCATCGTAGTCGTCTGAACTTAAAGCAATTTTACCTTTAGAAAAGAATTTGAAGGATTCCAACAGCAGGTTCCATTTTTAGTAGTTAAGAGCAGGGGAAGGATGACCTTATATCATTAATTGTCTAACCTTTTTGCTGTCTTAAGTAAACATGAGCATATGACATTTTATCTACACGGAACCTACAACAAAAGAACACTCAGTATCAAAAGCATGATTAAAAAAGAAAATTCTTTAATTAAAATGAAATACAATTTTGATAATCAACTAAGCCTATTGGATGTTCACTATTGGGTTAGTAGCTAAAAGTCAAACTGAACCAAATTGAGTGATTCGTCGATGTTCCGACTTAACTAATTAGGCATAGGAACCAACACAATTGATTAACGCATAAGAACCAACACTTTTCGATCAGTTCGGTTAAATCGATTCGACTATAAAATTAATCTTATAACAATTGAAAATAAGATTCGGTAAACTCCAATCAAAGAAGAAGAAGAAGAGTTCAGTAAAATCCAACAAATAGAATTCAGTAGAATCGATGAAAACAAAATACAAGAAGAGTTCTGGAAATTTCAGCCAAACAATAATAAGTGAAAACAAGATTTAGTAAAATCCCCACGTTAAATAAAACCTTAGATCTGTAACTGAACCAGCCGCTGGTGTGCGTTGAGCAACGGTTCGAGTCTGCAAGCATCCAGCTCCCAACCCTAAGAATCTGACCCAATTAAGAACTGATCTTCCTTATTAAAAGATTTAGTAAAGTCTAAGCTAGTCATAAGCCACGTAGATCTAGCAGCGAGCTAGCCCCGTAGATCTAACCGCGAGCTCATCACCATGTCTTAATCACGCCCGAGCTCTGATGAATCTGGTAGCAAGCTCAACTTCTTTAAAGGCATGATCTAGGGCTCAGAGAGAGGGGGTTAGAGACTAAGAGAGAGAGAGACTTCAGGTTTAAGGGATGGTTGATAGACAGAGAGAGAGAGTGATAGACTTCAGGTTGAGAGAGATGAGGGCTTTGATTGTTTGAGAGATGAGAAATATGAGAGATCATGTTAGGGTTGTGAGAAGTTTTTAGTAATATATAAATGATATTTTAATTAAAATAAAATCTAGTAATTATTGTCATGTATATATCTCTAAAAAAAGAAAAATATTTTATGATAGCTTAAAAAGTGATTGTCATAGTATATGAGCATTTGATTATAGTGTTTCTAAACACTGTCATATTACTCCAAAAAGTAAATTCTCTCTGCCAAGAGTCTTTTTCTATGACAGGTTTAACAAACATGTCTTTAAAAAAAATTATGGTTGTCATTGTAGCTGACTTTTGTAGTAGTGTTTCTTTTGTGCTATTTATTTTTTACACTTTCATTTTCGCACTTCAATTTCTCGCATTTAATTTCTGCACTTTAAGTTTTCATAATTATTCTATTTGCTTGCTTTATATTTCGCATTTACATTATCACAAGCATGATTTACTTTAACACTTTTATCTATTACTTATTTATCTTTTCAAGAGTTAAACTCATAGAACATTGAAGTTCATTCTTGAACATTCATATCCCACTTGTGTGCGAAAAGTTTTTTTTAATTTGAATACGATCACCCAATTCACCCCCCTTTTGGGTTGCCATATCAATCCTACAATTGGTATCGGAGTTTGATACTCTATGCATAAGACTTAATCATCTTGAGTTATGGCATCCATGAGTGGTTCTTTCATTGAAAGTCAATCTACTACTAGACCTTCATTTTTTAATGATAATGATTATACTTATTGGAAAGCGAGAATGATGATTTATATTCAATCGATTGACTATGACTTATGAGTTGTTGTTGAAAATGGTGCTCACATTCCATTCAAAACTATGGATGGCAAAAATATTGCCAAATCAAGTAGTGAATGGAAGATGATGACAAAAAGAAAATTTCTTTAAATTCTAAGGCTATGAATGTTTTGTATTGTGCTCTTGATAAAAATGAATTTAATAGGATTTCTACATGTGAATCTACTAAATCTATATGGCACATGTTAGAAGTCACACACGAAATCACAAATCAAGCTAAAGAATCTAAAATTAGCATGTTTGTTCATGGTTATGAATTGTTTAAAATGAAGCATGATGAATCCATACATGATATGTTTACTCGTTTCACCAATATTATTAATGGCTTAAAATCTCTTCGTAAGACTTATTTTAATGTTGAAATGATGAGAAAATTCTTAGGTGTCTAACAAAGAATTGGGAGGCCAAGGTGACCGCCATCAAAGAAGCCAAAGATCTCAACACACTTTCTCTTGAAGAACTTATTGGCACATTGATGCGCATGAAATGAGGCTAAATGAAAATGACGAAGAAGATATATCAAAGAAGAAAATCATTGCACTAAAATCAACACTTGAATAGTCTGATAATGAGAAGGATGACTATGATGAGGAATGTGACATGACCCTACTCACTAGACGATTCAATAAATTCTCAAATAGAAGGAAAAATGCTCCAAGAAAAGATGATAAGAAGATACCTCGTGACACAGTCACGTTCTATGAGTGCAAAAAGCCCAGACACATAAAATCTGATCTTCCAAATCTGATGCCCCAAAGAAGTTCAAAAGAAGAGCATTCAAGGTAACTTGGGATGAGACCGATGATAGAGATTCCAATGGCAAAGAAGAAGTTGCAAACATATATTTCATGGCACTAGAAGATGAGGTAAGTTCTTCTAAGCTAAGTTTAAATGATAAAGTTATGAAGAACTTGAAAATGCTTTTGAAGAGTTTTATAATGAATTTGAAAAACTTCAATTAAAGAATAAAATTATGAAAAATGGGTTTTCTAAACTTCAAGAAGAAAATGGGTCTTTGAAAAGTGAGAATTTGAAAATCAAAACATCCTTATATGTTTTCCATCAAGACCTTGTTCAAAGCCAAGATAAAGAAAATGATTTAAATTCAACGATTTTTATAATTACAAGTGGAAGAATTAATCTTCACAAACTTCTTGGTAATAAAAGGAATAATGGTTCAGATAAAAGGGAATTATGATATGAACATTTTCAAAACAAAAATATCACAATAATTTTTTTATAAAACCAACACAATATCCTCATATTATTTGTCACTATTGTGGGGTTAAAGGTCACAAAAGTTATTCATGTTTTCATAAAAAGAAAGATATTTTTCATGAAAGAAACGAATGGATTCTCTACAACACTAACCCTCAAGGACCCAAAAAGATTTGGGTACCAAAACTTAACTTTTAAATTTTTATGTCATAAGTACCATTGAAGAAGAAATATAAATGATATCTTGATAGTAGATGGATCAAAACTCACTCAAATTTGTTGAAAGAAATGACATGTCACCTTTGGAGATGAGAAGAAAGGCAAAGTCATTGGTGTTGGCTCCGTAAGTAATGACTCTTCTATGCTATAGATAAAATTCTACTTGTAGATGGTCTAAAGCATAATTTACCTAGCATAAGTCAACTTTGTGATAAAAAAATATAGAGTAATTTTTGAAAAAGATTTTTGTCTAATTATAAATAAAGTGCCAAATAAAATTTTATTTGTTGGACAAATGGACCAAACTGTTTACACTATTAATCTACATGATTTCTAAAATCATAATGAAAAATATTTTCTTATTTTTGACAATGATAGTTGGCTATGGGATAGAAGACTTGGGCATACTAGCATGGATTTATATTCAAAACTATCAAAAAGTTATTTAGTAAAATGTCTTCCAAAAGTAAATTTTGTGAAAGGTAAAATTTATGATGCATTCCAAATTGGTAAACAAGTTAAGAGTTCTTTCAAATCAAAATATATAATGTCAACCACTACTAGATCATTGCAATTACCACACATGGACCTATTTGGTCCTTAAAAAATTACGAGTCTTGGGGGTAAACACTATGCATTTATCATAGTTGATTTTTCAAGATATACTTGGGTTTTATTTTTAAGAAATAAGGATGAAACTTTTAAAGCATTTACACAGTTTTGCAAACTAGTTCAAAATGAAAAATATTTTACAATTTTAAAAATTAGAAGATCATGGTGAATGATTTGAAAATAGAAACTTTGAAACTTTTTGCGATGAAATGGTTTTTGACATGAGTTTTCTACTCTTAGAACTCCACAACAAGTGGTGTTATTGAGAGGAAAAATCGGTCCTTACAAAAAAAAAGGCAAGAACAATGATAAATGAGAATGACTTACCTAAGTATTTTTGGGTTGAAACCGTTAATACATCTTGCTACATTATGAAATTCGGAAAAAAATTCTTAATATTAGTTATTTCAAAGTTTTTGAGTGTAAATGTTTTATTTTAAACAATAAAGACAACCTTAGTAAGTTCGATTCTAAAATCGACGTAAAAATCTTTTTAGGATATTCCACATTTAACAAAGAATATAGAGTTTATAATAGAAGAACATTAGTTGTGGAAGAATCCATGCATGTTGTCTTTAATGAGTTTATTCCCTCTAACATCTTGTATGATCAAGATGATAAAATTAAAAAAACTATAATAGGGGCTAATATCAATACTAATAAATGATCAAGTCACTCTCCCCAAAAAAATGTCAAAGTACAAGATTGCAACAAACTTCCAAAAGAATGGAAGTTTGTAAAAGATCATCCAAATGAGCTCTTAGTGGGAGATATATAAAAAAGGGTAGAGACCCGCTCTATGCTTCATAGTATTAGTAATGTTGCTTTTATTTCTTAACTTGAGCCTAAATCTTTTATAGAGGTCGAAAAAGATGAATATTAGATAGTTGCTATATAAGAAGAACTTAATCAATTTCAAAGAACTATGTATGAGATCTTGTGTCTTGACCCCCTAATCACTCGGTAATTAGTACAGAGTGGGTGTTTAGAAATAAACTAGATGAAAATGATATTGTTACTAGAAATAAAGCTATATTATTGGCATAAGAATATAATCAAGAAGAAGGTATAGATTATGATGAAACTTTCACTCCCGTTGCTAGACTTGAGTCAATAAGAACGCTATTAGCCTATGCATGTTTCAAAAATTTTGTTTTATATCAAATAGATGTCAAGAGTTCTTTTTTAAATGGATACATTATGGAGGGAGTTTATGTAGAACAACCTCCTGATTTTCAAAATTTGAATTTTCCAAATCACGTGTTTAAACTTAAAAATGCTCTTTATGTACTAAAACAAGCTCCTACAGCTTGGTACGGAAGGCTAAGTAAATTTTTTATTGATGGATTTAACATGGGCAAAATAGATAACACCCTCTTCATAAAATCAAAAGGTAATAATATCTTAATTGTCTAAATATATGTAGACAATATATTTTTTTATGCCACTAACAAATCTTTGTGTAAGAGTTTTGCAAATTCCATGAGCAAGGAGTTTGAAATGAGTATGATGAGAGAGTTGAACTTCTTCCTTGGACTACAAATCAAGGAAATGAAGGATGAGATTTTCATAAACCAAGAAAATACACAAATGATTTGCTCAAGAAATTTGGTATGGAAAATGTGAGGGCTAGCAATACTCCTATGAGTACCACAACAAAGCTAGACAAATATGAGAAAGGTAAAGACGTCGATATAAAGAAATATCGAGGTACGGTTGGTTCTGTACTTTACTTAACTGCTAGTAGACCCGATATCATGTTTAGTGTATTTTATATGCTCATTTTCAAGCTTGTCCCAACAGATCCAATTTACAAGCTATTAATTGTTTTTAAATATTAAATATTTGGAACAACTAAATTTGGCCTTTGGTATCCAGAATGTGATAATCTTGATTTAATTGGGTATTCTGATTTGGATTTTTCTGGGTGCTTAGCCAATAGAAAACATATGAGTGATACATGTCAAGTTTAGGACACTCACTTATTTCTTGGTTTAGAAAAAAGTAAAATTTAGTAGCACTATCAACCGTCGAAGAAGAATATGTTTCTGCCGGTAGTTGTTGTGCTCAAATTTTATGGATGAAGCAAACTCTAAAAGATTTTGGTTTAATTTTTGAAATGTTCCTATTAGATGTGATAATACTAGAAAATTAATGTTCCAAAAACCTTATTTTGCATTCTCATACAAAGCGTATAAATCCAAGACATCATTTTATTCGAGATTATGTGCAAAAGGGGATATTTTTCACTAGAGTTTGTTGACACTATAAATTAACTTGTGGATATTTTCACAAAATCATTAAATGTTAAAAGTTTTTGTAAAAACAAGCTTGCTTTGAGAATTTTATATATTAGTTAAATATTTTTTTCTACTTACCATGTCAATATAAAATTATTTTTCCTTATTATTATTGGTTTATTCTTTTTTATGATAACAAAGGGGGAGAAAATAGAAAATACTTAAGAGTTATGTTTTTATCTTGATGGGTAAGCATATATTTAGGGGTAGTAAATTAAATTTATTTGATTAAATATATTTTTTTGTCTCAGTGATTGTAATCATAAAAAAAGGGCGAGATTGTTAGTCCTATATCTCTATGAGATAACTTTTGATGATAACAAAACATTGACGTTTTTTAATCATGTTTGTAGAGACTATTGAAAAAATTACACAAGACATTCTAATTGAAGATCATGAAAATATTTATTTTCATAGGAGCTCATAAAGAATGAATATTGATGATCATGATAATATTTACTTTCATGTAATTTTTATTAAGAGCTTACTCATTTTATTTACCTTTATTAAAGCTCAATTTATTTAGGGATGCCTATTCTTAAACTAAGTCTTCATCCATAAGAAATCTAAACACCAAAACTCATATCTCTCTTGCACAATAGATAAAATACATGAGATGGATATAATGACAAAGCACAAACAAATTAAGTTTCAATTTTAAGTAGATAAAGAGAGATGGAGCTTACCAAATAGTTTTTGATCATATTGTATTATTTTGGGTAGAAGTTTCATTGCATTTTAGGTCAAGAATTTTTGTCCTCATTATTATGGATGGAGTGTCATTTCCTTTGTCTATATTCAAAATTTGAAAACTTCTCTCCTAAACCCTAACCTCTATCTCCTCTATAAGTACACCCCATTTCTCTTCACAAAACATAATTCATAGCAAAGAGACTTGCTCCTAAAACTCTTCCAATACTCTGCTAGATCTCTCTTAATATTTTGAGCATTATACTTGCAAATTTCTTGAGTGAGCAAAATTATTTTTTTGTGAGCTTAGATTGGAGATTCTACTCTTTTGAGAGAGTTCTTGTAAGAGGTCACTTAATCTCAAAACACACACCCTTGTGAGATTTAGTTGGCACCCATAAGTCAATTGAGTGTGTAAGGTTTGGTCTTCAACCTTAAAAAGATCGTGAGATTAAAGAATCTTCAAAGGGGGCCTTGCAGCGTGGATGTAGGGATAATATTTCCTAAACCACGTAAAAATATCGTGTGCCTATCTTCTTCTCCTTCTTCTCTTTTTATTTTGTACTATTTATTTTTTGCACTTTAATTTTCTGCACTTCAATTTCTCGCACTTAATTTTTGCACTTTAAGTTTCCATAATTATTTTATGTGCTTGCTTTATATTTCCGCATTCATATTCTCGCAAGTATTATTTACTTTAATACTTTTATCTATTACTTATTTATCTTTTCAAAAGTTAAACTCATGGAGCATTGAAGTTCATTCTCGAACATTCATCTTCCACTTGAGTGCGATTTTTTTAATTTGAACACGATCACCTAATTCATCCCCCTCTTGGGTTGCCATATCGATCCTACATGATTGACTACTCATCCAATTACTTAATTATGAGAGTCAATTAATGCTAGACATAAAAAAATTAAATTTTAAAAATTGGTAGAAACCGCTCAGAAAAATTGAAATATTTGAAAAACACTAAAAAACCGCACAATAAGATATTTGAATAGCTACAATTAAGAGATAAAATATTCTATTAAACAACCTAAGCTAAAAGTTGGAAAATCATTAAAATCCTTAAATAAATGATGTTAAAATTAATCAAAAAATAAAAATTAATTTGATTAAAAAATTCAGTAAAAACAAGAGTAATATTGTCTCTTTTATTTTTTATGAATAGATGATTGATGATATAACACCAAAATTTATATATTCCTCTAAAGTTAAAAAAAACCCTTCTATTTTTTTAAAGTGACATTTAAATGTTATCCATTTGGTGTAATTACTTTAGATTTTTAATAAAATTTAGTTATTTTTATAGGAGAGAATATTAGTTTAGCCTTTTAGTTTAAATTTTTTTGTTAAAATTTGTGACGACTAAACTCTAGTCTAGCGAGTGTAAATTTTAATGGTTGAACGCTAGATCAGGGTCTAGTAGTAATTTTTATAAGACCAAGGTCTAGCGCGAAAGCCTTTTAGTCTTCTCGTCTGTTAAAAAGAATGGATTTCGTTAACAAAATCAAAGTATCTTAATTTTATTTTTTCCGCACTCAAGGGTGTTTTGTGAAGTAATTTCTCAAAATGACTCCTAAGTTTTTTTTCCTAAGGATATTCCCATGAATTCTTTGGAAAAATGTACCATTTACAATTCAGGTTAAAAAACTACTCCTTTTTGAAAACTCATAATATTATTCCTGGCCCACCAAATCGACTAAAAGTAATTGTTCATTCTCTTCCCAAGGCAATTACATATCAAGTAGTGATTTGACGATTACTTGCTCTCTTCTCATTTGCGTCGATTCCTTGATTCTCTTCTCCTTTACGTCTTTTCCTTTGCTATCTTCCTCTTTGTCTCCATTCTCGTCTGTATTCTCTCTTCTCTGTGAAAATTGTTGCTTCTTCTTCAGTGGGACAGTCCCTACTAGTCTTCTTCTTCTTCTTCATCTTCATTTTTAGAGCACTCATAAAAATCGTTCATCTTCGGCACGATACCCACCGACCGACAAAATCAGGTACTCATTCTTCTCCTTCTCTTTACGCACAAAAGGACTTGATTTACCGGTTTTGTTACTATTTCTTTTGTTCTTCTTACTGGAAGTTGGGGGGGGGGGGGGAANNNTGGGGGGGGGGGGGAAACTGTCTGGTGTTTAAAAATCTGGACTTTTTCTATTATGTACTAGGTTGAGAGAAAACCATCTATGGTTAGATTGTCCATCTTGATGGTTATAACCTTCTGCATGTCTGGATTGCTTGATGTTTGTGATAGATGCTTGTGATGATCATATGAATCTATTGGCTATGTGAAGGGTTCAAGTAGCTGTTTAGGACTACTTGAACCCATCAAGTAGTCATTTTGACTATAACACTAAGTAGTTCAAGGTTCAAGTAGTTATTTATAATTACTTGAACTCCTCAAGTGATTGTTTATAACTACTTGTACCCCTCAAGTAATCGTTTAGTTGCAGAAGTAAGTAATTCATTAGTAGTTGAAGGGTTTAAGTAGTTGAATCTAGCTACTTGAACCCTTCAAGTAGTTATTTGTTCACTACTTGAGGGGTTCAAGTAATGATATTTGACTACTTGAACCCTTTACATAGTGATTTTGATTCTGAAAGTTAAAACAAGTAACTACTTGAAGGGTTCAAGTAGTTGTATCTGACTACTTGAACCCTTCAAGTAGTAATTTTGATTCTGGAAGTCAAAACAAGTGACTACTTGAAATGTTCAAGTAGTTATATCTGACTACTTGAACCCTTCAATGTTCACTGCTTGAAGGGTTCAAGTAGTTATATCTGATTATTTGAACCCTTTAAGTAGTGATTTTATTTCTGGAAGTTAAAAGAAGTAACTACTTGAAGGGTTCAAGTAATTGTTTTTGACTACTTGAACCCTTCAAGTAGTCATTTGTTCACTACTTGAAGGGTTCAAATAGTTGTATCTAACTACTTGAACCGTTCAAGTTGTTCCTTGTTCACTACTTCAACCATTCAAGTAGTTATATTTGACTACTTTAACCATTCATTAAGCAATCAAGTGCTTTTTATGTATATAAATAAAGCATGAAACTGACTTATTATTTGTATTTTTCAACAGATAATGACTCCAAAGATTCAGCTAACTCCATTCCTAAATAAGGATGAATTTATCTCTAGAATAGTGAATTGCCTCTCCAACTTACATGCAATTACGAACTTGAATGAGAAGTTGACTAAATCTCAGAAGATTCTTTTCGGCAGACATGTTTTGGTCCTCTGCTGGGCATACGAAGTATCCACTTTTCTGGAACCATATGTCATTATCTATTGGTCATGTTCATCAATCTCTATATGAGTAAGAATACATGGATTCTTCACCTCTAACATTTGATAGTAGGATGAGAGTCTCATATATGAACTTTCAGGTGAACCTCGAACTAAAGCTAATGCAACTTCCCTAGCCCTCCAAGATTTGTCATAGCTTATATTGATGCCATAATCCTTACGAATATCTTTGATGATATCTTTCGGCCTATAAATCCATCCAACACCGCTGTATTTTGACTTTATGTAATGACCGACCAATTAGTTTGTTGCTTGACGATGATCATGTTGTAAGATGTCAAAAGAGCACGTATGAGTGTTTATGAACTTTGTTATTTTAAAGTACTCTGAAAATCGCACCTTAATATCTCATAGGCTCCCTGAACATGTTTTCTCAACACAAACAATCAACAACAATGTTAGCGTGAATTTGAAGACTTTAAACTCAAAGTTTTGATGGATGGCTAAGAGTCCAAAAAAATTTTGGAGCTCTTTTTTGTCATGGTAGAGTTCTTCTGTATCTAACATATCTGAGACACTTACATGCTCGTAATCCTCTAGTTGTGATAATCTCGATGCATTATAAGATGGTCGTGACAAAGATGCAATGTTATTTGGCATTGATGAATGATGTGCATTAGCCTCTGGTCTTCTATTAAAAAATGATAAGGTAGAAGGATCTTTCTGAATTGCTTCTTCATATAGCCCAAAATCAAGATCACCATCAGCACCGATATTAAGCCACCATCACTGTCAGGAAGTTTAAGTTCATCATCATTAAAATCTTGTAGATAATCATTATCATCATATCTCCCATAGTAATACTCCCCTGAATGGAAATTGTCATTATCATTGTTCTCATCACTTTCAATCATTGTTTCACCCATAAAGCATGGAATGTGACCATAATGATATTGATGCGAGGGAGATATTTTAGGAAATATCTATGACTTGGAAATGTAAGATTATCAACAATTATCCTAGGTTTGGGTTTTAGAGTGACATATAAAGGAGTACGAAGTGCTTTGGAACTATTCTCGACAAGGAAAAACTTCACGTGGTGATCATTTAATACTTTAGCAGGTGGAAATGGCACATGAGTCTTGTATAAAATCTTAATTGAAATATTATATTTTGTTGGATCAATATTTAATTCATTATATATGATACTGGATAACTCGTGGTAAGTACAGTTTGATGGTATATCTAATGGTGAGCTTACCGTACCATTGAAAATGAATGAAGCACCATTTCTCTCCTATTCACCACCGGGTACCACCAATATCTTGTTGGAATTATGTCCACCAAGTAAGGTGTAATAACTATTTATGAGTAAACAATATTTTTTTAGACATTTATGTATTAATGAATTTTTTGAATAATTGAAAGTTTTCTTTAATTAAAGTGTGTTTGTAATTTACTTAAGTCTTGAAACTATTACCAACGAAAGAAGAGTAAAGACCAAGCGGTCTTCCAGACAAACTCTTTGATATTATTTAGAATGTTATTTGTAGTTTTAGGATCGACTGGACAATTAAATCCAATTACGATTGTTAGGTTAAACCAAAGGATGCCGGTCTCGGGGAATGGGAGTGGAGACTCTAACGCTTGACCTAGACATGTTGTGAAACATGTTGAATAGATCAGTAATCAATTAATTTAGAGCAAAGTCGTTTATCTAGCTCAAAATCTAATTGTTACACCTTAAGGGTATTTTCATAATTTCCTTAATCCTGAGGTGAATACGAAACTTGACATAGTAACTCGCGATCTTTGATTCCCCAAAGGAGTGAGTTCGAATTATCAGACAATACCTCAGCTGTCAAGACCGTGATTCAACTATGTTAGAGTTAAGTGATTCACATATATGAAATTTGTGGCCAGATTACAAAAGTAACAGTATGACCTTATGCTTTATTGATGAGTGCGTGATTAAATAAAATGGGCCTGATACTCGATAATGTGAGTTATACAATAAGGCGTGCTGAACTGTATGAGACACTTCACGGATATGTCTTTCTTGTTCGCAGTCAATAAAGAAGTTAATGAAATAATAACCAGATGGGTAAAATGATAATTTTACATCCCACTCTTGTTACTAATATTCACGAATGGGTAATATCGTAAAATATTGTGTGAGCCGTCAAATATATATATATTTATTTACACCAACATAAAATGTAGCTTGTATGAATCGATAGTTCATTTGGTATTAGACATATAGTGGAGTCGTACGATGTCAGGATTAAATAAGTCGAGAATTTAGGAAGATAAATTAGCCAGGTATTTGAATCCTATAGTTTTATTCATGTGGGTTCATTCAGTCTTAGGAGTAGCTTATAAGGACATGAATAAGAAACAACGTTAGTTAGATCAAAAATGTGTTTTGGACCAATGTACACTTCCCGAGCCCATATGAGATGAGTGTCATCACTATATTAGTGAAGACCAAAATTAATGTTCAAATTAATTGTTTTATTATTTGCTAATTATTTGATAATTAGTAAATAATGAAATAAATTAATTAATTGATAGGAATCATTTTAATTCATCAGTTTATGCAGATGAATTTAGACACAATTTTGACTCTAGGGGAAGATGTTAAAATTGCATATGCAGGTCAAAGGATAGATGATTTTTGGTTTTTAACATATAAGGATGTATGAGTAATTTCCATAATTAATATATAAGAGATTGCATTATGGTTGCATCTCTAACCTAACTTCACTGTGTTAATCAAAACATAAAAAGTTTATCTTTCCCTCTCCCTATTGTTGCCGCCGAAATTTATAGGCGATGAGAAAAATTTTGTTTTTCTCTTACGAAGTTATTTTGAGAGTCCACACTCAATTCATGCTATATATCAATGAGAGATATATTTCTGATTCTAACGACTGGTTATCAGTGCGAAGATCAATCGCAAGCTCTGCGAATCTTAGGAACGAGAAACACAAGATAAAGAATTAGATCCCATCAAATCAGAATTTATCCATTACAAGAAAATGTATAAATAGTTTTTATCTCTTCTCAATACGTTTATACAATTATACATGCTCAATGGTTAGTTTTGTGTTTAATTTGATTAAAAGTGTGCATGAAAAGTTTTTATATTCCGACCATGAATTAGTCATGGTCCATTAATTTTTTACAAAATCTAAAACCCGATCGAACAATTGGTATCAAAGTCTATCTTTTTTTAATATGAATATTCTGTATTTAAACTTATGTATGGATGAATATGATGATATTGACATATATTTTTTTTATGGTAGATTCAACGCATGTTTGAATGTACTTTATGAATGGATCCCAATTTATTGACTCTAGGTGTTATTGTTCTGGTTTTGAATTGATGTGCACCGAAATTGTGTTATAAAATTTTATGTAATTTAATTTTGCAAGAGTTGTGTCGTTAAATTCCATAGAAATCCGTCATCGCGTGCATCCCGAGGAACCACATTGCTGTCTGTCACGTGCCACCGTTCGTCGTTGCCATCTGCTGTGCGTCGTCGTTCACCGTTGTCGTCCACTGCCACCGATCCCGGTGGCTCGCGCTGCCGCTGCCACTGTTCGTTGTTTTTTTCTAATTATTTTTTATAGTAAATAAATGAAATTAATTAATTAATTGATATGGATCAATTTAATTCATTAGTTTAGAAAGATGAATTTAGACACAATTTTGGCTCCAGAAGAAGATGTTAAAATCGCATATGCAGGTCAAAGGATAGAGGATTTTGGGTTTTAACATATATGAGTATATGGGTAAATTCTGTAACTAATATATAAGAGATTGCATTAGAGTTGCATCTGTAACCTAACTTAAGTGTGTTAATCAAAGCAGAAAAAGTTTTTTTCTCTCTCTCTCCCTATTGTTGTCGTCAAAATCTAGAGGGGAAGAGGAATTTCTCTCTCTCTTTCTTCCACAGTTGCTTTGAGAGCTCACACTCAATTCCTGCTAATATCAGTGAGATATATAATTCTGATTCTAATGAAGGGTTGTCAGTGCGAAGATCAATTATAAGCTCTGCAAATATCAGGAATGAGGAACGCGAGATAGAAAATTGGATCCCGTCAAATTGGAATTTCTCCATTACAAGAAAATATAAGTATTTTTTTATCTCTTCTCGATACATTTATAGAATTATGCATTTTCAATGGTTGGTTTTGTGTTTAATTCGATTAAAAGTTTGCATGAAATTTTTTGATATTCCGTCCATGAATTAGTCGTGGTTCATTAATTTTTTTACAAAATCCAAAACCCGATCCAACATATCCGAATTTCAGGCATATCTGTTTAAGACAAAAACTTTCACCTATCAATACATAAAGTTTATTCAATTTTGCCAGTATGTAGATCTTATGCATCTGTAGTAGTTATTTTTATTTTCTTATGACTAATAGTTAGTTTTATTCTCAGTCAGGAACCAGAGATCATGTTACTAGTTGAAGGGTTCAAGTAGTGGTTTATAACTACTTAAACCATTCAAGTAGTTTGATTCTTGCAGTCAGTCATCTAGAGAGCTTGTGACTACTTGAGGGGTTCAAGTAACACTACTTGAACCCTTCAAGTAACAGTACTTGAACCCTTCAAGTAGTCACAAGCTCTCTAGATAAATGACTAGTTAAAGGGTTCAAGTAGTGTTTTATAACTACTTGAAAGTTGAACCCGTCAAGTAGTCATTTTGATTTTCTTAGTCACTTATCCAAAGAGTATGTGGCTACTTGAAGGGATTCAAGTAGTTGTTTATAATGACTTGAACCCTTCAAGTATTTATTTAAATTCTTGTCATCAGTTATCCAGGACATATGACTACTTAAATGATTCAAGTAGTTTGTTATGAATACTTGAACCCTTCAAGTAGTTGATTTTTTCTTGCGTCAACAACCCAGACATCAGTGACTACTTGAAAGATTCAAATAATTGTTTATGACTACTTGTTCCGTTCAAGTAGTTAGTTTTATTATGTCATTACTTGAACCATTTTTCACAGGGTATCGAAGAAGAAGAAGGAGAAGAAGAACCTTTGTTGAAGAAAATAAAAAAGAAACGTGAAATGAGAGTTAAAATGGGGAATTTAGTATTCTTCAACCTTGATTGATTTGATATTTACATGGAGAAATGAAAAAATATTGAGGGAAGAGAGAATTTCAATTGATTGATGTGAAGTTGATGAGTCATCAATATAATATTTTGAGTCTTTAAAAAAGTACATTTTTTCTAATCCAAATTATAAATGATACATTTTTCTAAATAACCCTATTCCCACCACAATTTCTTGGAAGAGAGAATTAGTAAAGTTGAGGATTAGAAATAAATCTCGTAATTGACGCGCAAATTTCAATTTCAAATGGAGGGCATTAAGGTCGATCTTCGCCTTCTCTCCTTCAGAAGTTAGTCTCAGTGACGCGATAAGAGTCGAAGCAACGATTTGATCCAAAGATTAAAGATGGAATTTCCTGGTCAAGCCCTCTCGACCGGCGTAAGTTTTGCCCTAACCTATGAATTAAAGCTCTTTATTCACGAGTTCATTCGATTTCGACAGAATAATGCTCAACCTGTTCTCGGAGTTTTCCTCTCTATTTTGTGTACCGTTTTTTAATTTAAGCATGGAGTATAATTATAAAGTAGATGCTGAAGCTAACTAAATTAGATACAGATGCAGAAGGAGGAGGAGAAGAAGAAGAGGAGGAGGAAGCGGAAGCGTACTAAAAGGCCAAAGCCAGAACTAGACCTTCCACGAGAGCTTCTTGTTGATATATTCGCCAGATTGCCTGTCAAATCTTTAATGCGATTCATGTGTTTATCTGATGATTGGTGCAATACTATTTCCGATCCTCAGTTTGCTAAATGGCATTTTGAACGAGTATCTGAGAAAAACAAAAACCACAGACTCCTTGTGTCTATAAATGATGGCTTGATGTCCTTAGACTATGAAGATTGGAGTGGTGATGAGGACGCAGTACGATGGTTTGATTTTCCTTTTACGGAAGAAAGGTTCTCCAAGATTTTGGGAACTTGTAATGGTTTGGTTTGCACAGCTTTTGATGACTTCATAAATTTATTCATATGGAACCCCACTACCTCGGAATACAAAGAATTGCCAGACCCTGGCATTTCGTTGAATCTGTTTTTGTGCAGGTATGGCTTTGGTTTCGATGCATCCTCTAATGACTATAAGGTTGTTCTGGCTGTTTCCCATCTAGGCAATGTTTTTTCCGAAACTGATCTGAATGTTTTCTCACTGAGAACGAATACATGGAGGAAGGTACATGATTCCAGTTATCCTTATCACAATGTAATGTACAGTCAACCCGACTTAGGTTCTTTCTGCAATGGAGCAATCCATTGGTTATCTGTTTGGGGTAATGAGGAAGGTGACAATCATATAATTGTTACTTTTGATTTAGCTACTGAGAAATTTCGAAGCTTACCCTTGCCTGCTGGTAACGGAGAGAGAATGTATGCTGATACTCTGGGAGTTCTAGGAGGAAAGCTTTGCTTAAATTGTAATCTGGATGGTGATATCGAAATATGGGTAATGCAGGAATATGGGGTAGGGGAATCTTGGAGTAAGCTGATCTTAGTTCCAACCAGCAATCAGGATTTCGTCAGCAGCTATATGTTGACTCCTATATGCTATTCAAGTACTGGAGACATAATTGCAGTAAATGAAGTATATGAAATTATGAAGTTTAATAGTGAAGAAAAGAAGCTTAAATATTATCCACTGTGCATCGGCTGGCACAAACGTGAAGCAGTTATATACCTGGAGAGTCTTGAATCGGTCACACTCGAGTAGTGATCAGGATGATAGTCAGAGGCCTATGTGAAGAGTTCTATTTTGTCATTGATGTGATCATGTGTACATAGTCTCCTAAAATGTTTTGGTTTTCATTTTGATTAATGGGTATTGGCTTTATTCTACTTTGTCCTCGATCTGACAGTCAATTTTTGTGATATTAGTTTTTGCTAGCAAATTCTGCTGTTACTGACAAAATAAGAGTACCTTCCGAGATAAAACTACATTTAGGTAGAAAATGCAAGGAGATCAAGCACCTAACGACTGTTATCTAAGACGAACTAAGATACTAAACTGAAGTCCTGGTATATGTTATAGAATTAAGGTAATAGCACGTGCAAAAAGGAAAGTTAAAAACGAAGGTCTGATTGAACACCAAACTCCGAAGTCCCGTCATTAGAGACCTCCTGTAACCTCAAGGAATGAGACTTGTTTTTTTGTTTTGAGCTGTCTGATTATCAAATTACAGAAAAGCACATCCAAAGGTTTCAACGATCAACCAAGTGTATCTGTGTTGAATTGTTTAAACGACCAACCGAAGTGTATCAGCGTTGAATTTGAATCGTACAAGATTTAGGGGCAAACATATAACTGATTCAAGCGTAAGTGTTGAATTTGAACTTCAAAGGTGACAGTTCTGTGGTTATGTAAAGAAATTGACATAGAATTAGGGGCCAAACTAATTACTTTTGAAGTGTATCCCAAACTTATAATTGTTGGCCTTCGAAATCGTGAGCCTCGGCCCTTGGCCATTTTCATCCCCAGTCTCTAACATTTCAAGTCATTTGCTTATCAAAGCATTGAAATTCTGTACATGAAGTAGAATTATAACAATCTTGTTATCTCAGAGGCGGCTGAGTGAATACAAGATGCTCAGAACCTAAGTACACAAAGACGTCGTATGAATCACAAAATTCACGCTCGTAAGAAGTTTCAAGCAATTAAACATTCTCAAACATAGTTTGAAGTGAATACATGGTTAATCAGTTAAAACAGTACTCACCTTTTCTGTTCTGTATAAAGTGAAGTATAACTTTCCATGTCAATCACATATTGGTCTTTGGTTTACATAACTCGACTAAACAAAAAGGTTGTACATACAAATTGCAATACAGAAATACAAAACAAAACTTGTAACCATGTGGTCCGACCTTGTTTGAACATTGCTCTATCTTTGCCAACAAAGTTTTCTCCCACCCTCTCTCAAGATCTCATGGGCAAGTTTGTGCTTTCCAAGAGACACGGCCCCCGCTTCTACGTATTTACAAGCTGTTTCTCTTAAACTCCATAACATTATAGCCCTAACTTCTTGTGGACCACCCACTGAGTCAGTATCTCGCAGTGTTCCATACTCAGCATCTGTAGTCCACCTATGCAAGATATAACGAGACGGGATTTCTCTTATTCCTAATATTTGGAAGACTCTCAAAACATGTCTACATAGCACGCCTTCAAATTCAAACATTTTACAACTACAACTCACGGTGAGATTGGTTGCAATGAAAGTAACTACACTTTTCTCATTGTCATTTACACACTTTCGAACCAAAAATCGGCTGAGAACTCCATCTTCATAAATCTTAAATCCAAGATAACTATGGCCTTGCAGAAGCTCTTTCTGGAATACCTTGAACACGTTGTGTGTATAAAGTCTCATGCATTGTTCTTCCATTGGTTCTTTTGTCTGCAGAAAACCTTGCAGGTTAAATGAGTTATAACCCTCTTTTCTTTCTTCGTCACGCTGTCTCTCAAGAGCCATTTCGTACTTTGAAATGAATTCAGCAAGTGGAGTTTGGGCATTTAACAAGGTACCAAAGAATGGTTCAATATTTTCATTCAGTGGGATGCCTGCAAAAAACATTCCCCTCAAGAATAACGGAACCCAATTTTCACGTTTTTCGTACATTTCTTTAAGCCAAGCATTATCTTTCAACCCATATTTGCTGATAAGTGTGTTCCATCCAGCATCAAATTCCTCAGCCGTCTGACTCTGGTGAATGCATTTTTCATATTCATATGTGAAAGCATCATCCACCAAACACAGATTCTCTTGTTCCTTTACCTTAATTTGCCACATTGAAAACCGATGATGAGTTCCTGGAAAAACGTGTGCAATTGCTTGTCCAATGGCTTTGTCCTGATCAGCGATTATTGAAAGCGGATGACGGCCGGACATTGCCTTAAGCCATGTTTGAAATAACCAAGTGAAGGACTCCACAGATTCATCAGAAATTAGAGCACAGCCAAGAAGAACACGTCTCTTGTGATGGTTAACTCCAATAAAAGAAGCAAATGGCAACACATAAGCACTTTTCCTGTATGAAGAGTCAAAGATAATAGCATCACCGAACTGACTACATGAAAATCTAGAACGGCCATCAGCCCAGAAAATGCTCAGGCAACGGGAACCATCAACTTCTACTGCATAAAAGAAACCTGTGTCTTCTGCTTGTCTGGCTTGGAAATATTCGAAGAGCATAGGATAACAATCACTTCCAATGCCGTTATCTCTGTATCTTCTGACAATGGAGCCACTGTTTACGTTTACTATTTCCTTTCCATCAAACCCACCACCTGGCTCCTCTATGAATTTTTCGGAAGCTATTAACTTTCTCTTGTCAACTTGTGGTTGAGGATCAAGATCATGATTATGTTCTTTTTGCAGGCGATCCACTACCCACCGTTCAAATTCATGTCTTTTAATCCTCATAAATGCGCCACAACCTACCCTTGATGGGTGTTGAAACCCCTCCTTAGAGCACACAAAACGCCGTGAAGTAATTGAACCATCATTCTTTGAACGGAACAACTGCCCAATCCGAATTCTAAACCCTGTATTTGCAGCATATGCTTGATAAAACTGATATGCTTCATTAGCTGAATTGAACTCTAGACCTGCAAAAGGTTCAATTCTAGGTTTCCCTCCATCTCTTTGTTTTAAACGTTTTACTTTAATAATTCCAGATGGGCAAGGGCGTTCATCCTCAAAAACCTCACGCAAATTGATTCTTGGTCTATTAGAAACATCTACTGTCAGCTTTTTTGCAGGTTTAGGAGTCTTCACTTGAAAGGTGGGAGGAGGGGGAGGAGGAATTTCCCCTGTAGGTTCAAGATTATGATTGTGGTCCTTCAGAAAGAGGTCAACAACCCACTTCCCAGAATCACGTTTTTGTACCCTTATGACTGCGGGACAACCGGTCCTTGAACTGAGCTGAAATCCCTCCTTTGAGCACACATATCTTCGGGAAGAAACAGACCCATCAGTTCGTGATCGATATAGCTGACCTATACGAACTTTAAATCCAATTCGCTGTGCATATAAGTTATAAAAATCACGAGCATCATCTGCAGAATCAAACTCTAACCCTACATATGGCTCAAGCATACTATAGTTCCCATCATTCTCTTCACCAGCTTCATCCATTGCACGCACCATGCCAATAGGGTAAGCCTTTACAATCATTGTCTGTGCACATTGCTCACTATTAAGATCAGTGTCTGAACTGCACAAATACAAGTCATATGATACTCTTTTTTAAGGATTTGACATCATTTCTTAGCAAATTGAGACATTTAAACTCGTTTTGACTCTTTTATGGCAACATCTTTACCGCGCTTAGGCTTAGAAAAGGCAAGAAAACCAAAGGTGGACACTGAACAACTAAATAAGCAATTTAATAGCGGTTACAGCTGCAAAACTAAACTATAAGAATAACACACGAAACCTAATAAACAGCTCCAAAACGAATTTGGAAACATTTGGATTGGGACTTGAGGAGTCTCAACTCCTTCTTTCTCAATTCTCTTAAGATTACGAACCGTTAAAAGAGTAACAATTCCAGAACCATGTGGAGTAATAGACAGGAATAGCAGTAAGAGAAGAAAAGAACAAACCACGGTGTCTTACAAACCCAAACCTGTCAGGGGAAATTCATACAGAAACTAAAGTATAGTCTCTTCTTTTACCTGTCGAAATTCGAGAAGTGGACGGAGCTTGAATCCTTGTCCATGGCATTGGCAAAGGAACGAAGACGAATGAGGTTTCGAAACGAAGACTAAAACATTATGAATTCTTTCATGTCAATTCCATTCAACTTCCGGATACTACAGTCACATTACATCGAAACCATCGGAGAGCAGCATTAAGAATCTGAACGCCGGAGGTTTCTCTTCATCTCCCTCTTCCTCCAGGCGTGGCCCGTGATGACTAGGGTTTGTGACCCACAATTAAGTAAGGACCAATGAACGATTTTTTTTATGGAGATTTTTTATTTAATTCCTAAATTCTGCAAAAGGAATCCTCTGAAAGTTGATCTAGTAAGGTCAATGATGAAGTTGAACCAACCTACCATGAGGGTATAGAAACTCTAGTAGCAATGACAACTTTGCACCGTTGATTGGGTATATCAACTGTCACGTATGGGCTCCACACTGTCATTGACCTGTCCTGTATTTTAATCAAACGAGTGGAAGCCTGGCTGTTATTCTCGTAGGGCACAAGTGCTGTCACTAAATCAAAACGCGTACCCGCCCTTCATCTTACTCAATCGCTTTAAATTCCTTCATAATCAGCATTTTCCCGAGAAAGAAAGCGAGAAAATTTTCAGATTTCAGGCAGAGCGAGAGAGAGAGAGATGTACGGGTACACGAGTGTGAGCAGCAAGGGTGGAGAGTATGACCTTGAGTCAGGGGAGACTTTGTACCCGGGTCTGAGTTATGGAGAGAACCAGCTCCGATGGGGATTCATTCGGAAGGTGTACGGGATCCTATCGGCTCAGATCGTGCTCACAACTATCGTTTCCTCCGTCACCGTGCTTTACACCCCGATTAACGATCTCCTCAAGAGCGATTCGGGTCTCTTAATCTTCGTCGCCTTGCTTCCCCTGATATGTAAGTCTACCACGCTTACGCCCGTATCGATGTTTGGTTTTAATTGGTGAAAAATATGGGAAATCGTTACATGTTCTTTTCGTTTTTCGTGAACTTCTTGTTGGATGATTCATTTACCCTATCGTATTGGCTTCTTTGCCTTGCTAATTGATTATTTTTCCTTTTCAAATATATTCTGAATGCGAATTGAATCTTATGCTTTTGGATTGCTTATCCCTTATAATTATTGATATAATTTGATGAGCTAAACTACTATATTTGGGAAATAAAATTGGGGTTTATTTTCCACCTTCGTATTCGATTGTAAGAATTTAGTTGAGAGGTGACATGAAGGTATTGCAATGTAGGGTAATGGAGAGCTCCCAGCAAATAAATATACCGGTTGTCTTAGATGTCATGCAAAATCATCTGATCCTGTATGGCCATGAGATCGTAACAGGTTTAGATGATTAATGACAAAAAGTAACATCAAATATAGTTGAAAATATAGTTTTGATATTACTTGTGGGACTCTGGTTGGTGATGAATAGTCATTCTCTTGTTGTGGCATTTGTTCTTCATGGTAGAAACATGTGAAAATGTTTACTAAATTAGCTGTCATAAGGTTAATGATAACGGGGATGAGAGAAGTCATGGAGTTTGTCGGGCTCTTCTTGAGTAGGCTGCTTCTTTGTAATCTCTTGACAAGTCTCAGATTCTGGGCTTTAAGTATACTTTTGATTCTTTGGTGATCTTGTTATTGATAGCTACTTGCCTTCTGGTTGGACACAATGTGAATATGCAGTTACTTCTTTGTGGTTCTAGTAGACATACTTAACTATGATCTTTATAAATATGTTGGCTTGTTCCGATTTTCTAATTACTGGTCCAGGAAGATCTGAAATGAAAACTTGCAATGACCTTTGATCTCTGACAAAGTAGTAATTATCTTTATAGAGCTTCAAGCATTGGTAGGTTTAATCTGCTTTACTTGGTCAAATACTTCAGAGAATTCAAGTTTCCTACCATTGATGTTATGCAATCATAACGTTGGGAGTTATCCAAATCATATTACATGTTACCTTTTTCATTTTGTGCAGTTCTGAAGTTTACAAGTGTTAACTATAATTGACCGACTTTGAAATTCTTGCAGTGTTGTGGCCTTTGTATGTTTATCACAAGAAGCATCCGTTAAACTTCATCATTCTTGGACTTTTCACCATCTCAATAAGTCTTTCTGTTGGTGTAACCTGCGCAAATACTGAAGGTCAGATTTATCACTGCCCACCGAGATGTTACTTGTGGTGCTGATTATAGGAGACTTTAGCCTTAAGTCTTAACTTTAAAGAATTAACTAACACAATTGTTCTCCATTTGTTGCTTGCAGGAAGAATTGTGCTTGAAGCATTGATATTGACCTCAGCAGTAGTTCTCTCCCTAACTGGTTACACCTTCTGGGCGTCAAAGAAGGGCAAAGACTTCAGCTACCTTGGACCAATCTTGTTCACTTGTCTCATTGTTCTCGTGTTAACTAGTTTCATCCAGGTCTCTTCCTTTTCATTCTATTAACTCCATACTTCAAATTAGAACTTCAATTAAAATTCTTCATTAATTCTATAGTAGTAATCTTAATGCTTCAAAATGCATGCTTATATATCAGCAGCATCATTCTTACTTGATCCACCTTGTGCTGTTCTTTTGTAGATATTCTTTCCGCTTGGACCAACATCTGTTGCTTTCTTTGGTGCAATCTCGGCCATAATTTTCTCGGGATACATTGTCTATGACACTGACAACCTGATCAAACGCTTTACATACGATGACTACATTTTGGCCTCAGTCACTCTTTATTTGGACATCCTCAACTTGTTTCTTACCATTTTGCGGATGTTGAGAGAGTCAAACAATTAAGTGCGGCGTAGGCTTCACAGCTGGGTTCTTACATATATATAATTGTATAAGATAATGTCGATACCATATGAATACTTTTTGTTTTTATGGCTGTGGGGTTTATAGTTTTAGTTTCAACTGTGTATCAAATGCAAAAACTAGGTACTTGCGGTTGTGATCAAGCTGGGATTACTTCACTGTACTTTTTGTTTGCCCTTATTTTGGTCGCTCAATAAATTTTTTCTCTGGAACAAGTTGCTAATGGCATGATTAACATCAACTGGCATTAAACGTTATGCGGGCATGCCAAAGTAATTGTGATGAACATTTAGGATAGATGTACGTACAGGTTCTTTCTAGAGAAGAAAGTGATCGCCTTACCTACTCTTAACTTCTAAGTGAGAGATGGCACCCAGAGCACAGCATCACAGAGAGAATTGAAGTCTTTGATATCACCAATAGGCAATGATATGAGTTGATATAAATAGTTAACTCTTCACTCAAGAGGAGGTGGTGAGTTCTAGTGACAAAACTAGGTACTTGTGAGTGATTGGCAGCCTTTTTGCCATCACAGACAAACATTATGCTGCCTGGTGCAAGGACGTTTATAAGCAAATGGATGCTTCCAAAATTGATATTTATCTAAGATTGTGAGAGTAACAAGAATTTGATTATTTAAAAATCCATAAGCAGCACAATATGGAGGGTTCTTTACATGGTAAAATAATGTGAAAATGGACCATTTTAAGTCACAATAGCACATAATAAACACTTAGCAGCAATAGTGCCTTCAGTATAAGGACCAGAAATTCTAAATCATTATTTCACAGGCTCGTCATCATCTTCAATATCCCAACTCAGATCCTCCTCCTCCTCCTCTGCCGTGCTCAGCCGCTTTCTTAAATCAATCCTATTACTGTTGTTGGCAGTGTCTCCTTTATCCTCATCAATACTTCCAATATCTTCGATTTCATCCCATCCGATGTCTTCTTCCCCAGCAAACGATGGCTGACTAGAAACAACCGAAACATCACTGTCCTTGCAAGAATCACTATTATCAGCTTTTCCATCCAATGCAACCTTCTCATCAAGTTTTTCCTCCAACTTCTTATCTCCACTTTCTCTCACTGATTCATCAACAGGACCTACCTTATCATTTTTACTTTTCAGATTCATCTCCTCCATTTCAACACTGTCGACACTATCTTTCTTCTCAGAATTCAGAGCCCCACCGGAATCAACAATAACTTCCTTATCATTTTCACCTTTCGAACTCGTCCCGTCCATTTCAACACTTCCAACCTTATCTTTTTTATCAGAATTCAGATCCCCAACCGAATCACCCTTTGACTCAAACCCAATGTTTTCTTTTTCTTCCCCATCATCAGCCTCATCAAAATCCCAACTTAAATCCTCCTCTTCATCTCCAGAAATCGCACGCTTGACAAGCTTAGCTCTTGCATCCTCTGCCTGTTTTAGCCTATGCACCCTATAAAAGTATCTGCACCAAAAGCCCTCCCTGTCGATTCTGGTCGGTACCAGCTTCCCGTAAATCTCTCCCATTACTTCATTCTCTCCAACCAAGCTCTCAATTTCCTTCTCCTTCTCGTCCAGCATGAAACCTAGTCTCCAATTGTTGAAGTTCTCCACATCCTCGGGTTCCTCCACATACGTATTGACATCAGACTGAATTGCATGCAATTGAGCATCGAACCTGCTGTACCGTTTCAAATCCATACTCTGACTATTTCTACTGTCAGGATTTATGGTATTGTACCCAGAAGAATCAGAATCAGTATCACCAGATAAAATCGTGTCCTTACCGTGGGAGATGATCTGGGCCGTCGAACTCCAAACGGCGCTTCCGATTTCGTCGATGGCTTGGCCCACCGACTCCAGCGATTCCTGGGCAACCGAAGCACCTACATCCAAAGAAGCTGGGAAGTCCTTTACGGCACGCGAAGCTACTTCGCGGATCACCGCCGTCTCCTTCTTTAACCCAGATCCAAATTCCTCAAGATCACGTCTGTAAGTCTGAATCACAGACTCCGATTTATTTGCGAGGGTCTTGATCAGACCCCCGAAGCTCCAAGCGCCACTCGGGTTAGAAGGGGTCGGATTCGGATCGTCCTCGTCGTGGTCTGGCACTTGCCGTTCATGCGAATCGGACGGTTCAAGCTCCTGGTCGTCGGCAAATACTGACTTAAAAAAATCCATTAAATAATTGCAGAGGATTAGGGAAAATCTAGAGGGATAGCGTTAGTGATGATCAATTTGCTTTTTGTTGGAGAGAGAGAGAGAGGGGTGTTGCTCACTTGGTCTGGAAGCGAAGGAGAGGATCAATGAGGAATAAAGGAAGAAAGGAAAAGGGATATTCAAGATGTGTAGCTATTTGCTCTGGTTTTGTTTTTGAAAAGTAACCTCAGGCTTATATTTCAATCCGTTTACATTAATGACCCAACTGTACCTCACGAACGAAACTCAAACTCTTCTCATTAGAGTTATTTTTGTAAATTGAATTTGGAGTTGCAATAATTCACGAACTTATTCATTTGAAAATAAAAGAATAGGGTTAACCACTATATCAATGTAATCGATTTAGTTATTTTTGTAATTTTTTTGAATATTCAGTTCGGTTTTGACGAACTAAACTGAATAAAAAAACCTCTAAAATTAAATCAAACTGAATCATGAAAAAATAAAAAAAATTAAACTGAATTGAACTGTGAAATATTCAAAAAAATGTAAAAAAAAATTAACCATAAAAAAATTAATTTCAATCTTGAATGGAGCCTTACAAGCAACATAACATATTAAAAGAATTCATTTTCAATATCAGATAAAATCCAAATCTCTAGCAAATCCTAATAGATTAAAGAAATTAGAGAGAAAAAAATAATTTTTCAATATCAACCCATTTCTAACAAATCCTTGAGGAAATACAAAATATTAAAAAAAAATCAGTTTTCAATATGAATGAAAAATGAGTTTTTTGTTAAGGTAGACTCCTCGCTAATCATTTTGAAGAAGTATATCCTAACACTAATTTCCTCTTACCCTGACTCCTAGCCCACATTCAATTCAAAATCAGCTTGTGAAATTACCAAAAAACTCCTTCACGAACTTCAAACGACGGCTAGAAAAAAAGATGATTACACGAAACCCCACCCATTAGTCTTATCTCTCTCTCTCTCTCTCTCTCTCACTCTCACACTCTCTCTCACACTCTCTCTCTCTGTCTCTCTCGAAATCGTAACATTTCTCTCTCTCGAAATCGCAACATCTCTCTCTGCAAATCATTGAGCCTTTGTCTCCCACAACAAGGAAAAACAACAAGGTAATATTTGTTTGTCTAGGTTTCTGAGTGGCTTAATCATAACAATGTTAATTTTTTTAGGTTTCTAATATATTTTTGTCTGGGTTTCTGAGTTTTTTTTTTCTACTAGGTTTCTGAGTGTTGTTTTATGGGTTTCTGAGATTGGTTGGCATCTATTTTCTAAGTTACACTAGGGTCGTGTACCCCTCGTGTAGTCTACACAAGGACTACACGTGGGTCGTGTAAGCATCGTGTAGGCTACACAAGGACTACACGAGGGTTGAACAAGCCTCGTGTAGGCCACATGAGGACTACACGAGGGTTGAACAAGCCTCGTGTAGGCCACATGAGGACTACACGAGGGTCGTGTAAGCCTCATGTAGTGTAGCCTACATGAGAAATATACCAGGATCGTGTACCCCTCGTGTAGTCTTCACGATGATTACACGAGTATCGTGTACACCTCGTGTAGTCTACACGATGACTACACTAGCATCGTGTACATTTCCTGATCTTATGTTTTCCTTAAATATTCTACAGGCTATGACTTCATTAAAGATGCAACTAAGATACGTCTATAACGTTAACATAATTCCAAAAGCAAGGGTCAATCCAAAATGCAATACCCACTGCATAGAGGTTATCAAGACCAAGCTGACAGCTTCTTAACTCTCCTTATTTAGGGAGACATGCTTTGGCCATCTCCTTGATCTCCTAACCCTGACGTTTTCAGCAACTGTCTGCCACCAGTTGTTGGCCAAAGAGGTCGAGTATGTCAATGGCACTCGTCTAAGGAGAAAATCTGGTTTCTTGTCAATGAGGAACCACTGTGCTTCTTTAAGAAAGAGTTCTCGTTGATGACTGGACTAAAGTTTGGTGAAGCACGAGATAAGAAGAAGACTCGTGGACCAAATAAACTCTCTGATCTGTATTTTTCCAAAGCCCGACCATGGCTGAGCGGAGGAGAAGTTTAAAAACTTTGAATATAAGTAAGATTCTGATGGGGTCAAGATGACTCTAATTTATTTGCTAGAGCATTTTGTGTTGGGAAAGGAGAACCGTACCTTAATTGAGAAGAGATGGTTGGTTTTGGTTGACGACCTTGAAGCATTCAACCAATATTATTGGGAAGAGCTCTCATTCTCCAAAACAATGAAATCATTATTAGCTGTGAAGAATACAAATGCTATTTTTGGTGATCTTAAAGATCAAGAAAAAAACATAAAAATCTCCCGCTGCTGTTCATGGGTATTCGCTTAATGTATGTCCATTTACCTTACAGGTACAATTTATTTAATTCTATGTAGTGATGTATTAAATTATTTATGTGCTGAATACTAAATTACTCTATTTTATTTAAATAGGTATGTGTATTTGAAACTATCCCCTTGGTGGGTAGTTTGTATGGTAATCGGGTTTCGATCAAGGTGCCAAGGATTCTCAAATGGTGTCCGACCACGATAGTACCAGTTGAGAATATTCAAAAAGAAATTTTTTCGAAGGAGAATGCATGTTGGTGAATTATGTTGACAAGTTAATTTATATTACTTTCTTATATACTGGTTTATATTTCTTGCATTTTTATTTGACAATTCTTTCCTTGGTCCCTACTGAGGACGAAGAAAAAAAAAGCTTCTGGAGATTAGTAGTTGGAGAGAATGTATGTTCAAAAACATTTCTTACCCTTCTTCTTCTTGACACGGACCTCGTGTAGTCTACACGATGGTTACACAGACCACGTATAGTCTACACGATGGTTACACTGATCTCGTGTAGTCTACACGATGACTACACGAGGTTCGTATAACCATCGTGTAGTCTACACGAGATTTGTATAACCATCGTGTAGTCTACATGATGACTACATGAAATCCGTGTAACCATGATATAGTCTACACGATGAATACAAGAGGTCCGTGTAACCATCGTGTAGCCTATATGAGGTCCGTATAACCATCATATAATCTACACGATGACTACACGAGGTCCGTGTAACCATCGTATATTCTACACGATGTCCGTGTAACCATCGTATAGTCTACACGATGATTACGCGAGGTGCATGTAACCATAATATAGTCTACACGATGACTACATGAGGTTCGTGTAACCATCATGTTGTCACATTTTTCTGTTTTGTCTGCTTAATATTACATGTTTTTTTAATTGACGCCTCCTCTATCACCCTTTCCAGTAGAAGATGAGGCAGGCTAATAAGGAGGAGGAGGCCATTGAAAAGGAAGAGGAGACGAGGAAGAGGTCTGAAAAGGCCATTGAAAAAATAGAGGAGAATAAGGTTGTGTCCAAGAAGTTCAGTGGACATGAAAATTGAGTGAGGAAACGCCTGATTGAAATGGATCAAAATATCACTTCAATGGATAAAAAGATTATGTCCATATAACAAACATTTCCTTTGCAATTTTTCAAATTAAAATTTTGATGGATCTAGTAACATCGAGGCCAAATGATTACTCATTCTGTCCTCGATCTGCCATGATGATGGCTAATGACAGGGAGGATAAGGAGATTGAGAAGGAAGTGAAAAATGAAGAAGGAGAGAAGGATGAAAAAGATGAAAATATGGTAGAGAAGGAAGAAGAAGAGGAGATGATATAGAAGGAAGAAGAAGAGAAGGAACGGAAGGGAGAAGAAGAAAAAGAAAAAGAAGAGAAGGAAGAAGAGAAGGTCGAAGAAAAGAAAGAAGAGAAGGAAGGTAATAAGGATGAGGAAGGTGAAAGAAGGAAGATGAAGAAAAACAGGAGGGAAAACAGATATAGAAAAAGAAATGGAAGAGAAAAAAGAAAAAGAAGAAAAAACAGAAGAAGAAGAAGTAAAAGAAGAAAAAACAAAAAAAGAAGAACAAAATGTTGCATTGATAATATCTGCATTGATGGATTCAGTTCGATCAACGGAGCAGTCCAACGATGGAGAAGAAGAAGAGCTCGTCTGTCTTGGTGAACTTAGTAACAGAAAGATAAAAAAATCTCGGGTCCTAGAGTAATCTAATTAGGAAACCGAGAATGTTGAAAAGAAAAAGCAGCAAAGGAAAAAACTGATGAGAATATCGTTGCCAAAATGGGCTTCAAACCGTTTCAAGCATATGGTGATGTATCTTCTGAGGATGAAGCCCGTTTTAAAGCCTGGTTCACCTCCCCAAGGGAAAAGTAAGTTTTGTAATATTCTTGTACACTTCTTCTTTGTATAGTATTCATGATGGTTACACTGACATCGTGTAGCCATCGTGTATACTACACGATGGTTACACTGACATTGTGTAGACTACACAATGGATACACGGACGTCGTGTAGTCATCGTGTAGACTATACGATGGTTACACGAGATCAGTGTAACCCTCATGTACACTACACGATGGCTACACGAGGTCTGTGTAACCATCATGCAGTAAACCAATCGTGTACCTAACTTTGATCTATACTTATGTTGTACAAGAACGAGAAAATAGAAGTTACATTTTGCACCGTTAACCTTACCTGGTTCAAAAAACTAGTCTCTTCACCTTATCAATGGCTTGAGTTAGATGTAAGAAGTTATTTATAATCTTTTTAATTTGGTATCTAAAATAATTATAAATATTTTAACTAATCTTTATTACATTGCAGTATATCGATGCATACCCGGAGCTCATAAGGAAGGATTTGCAAGAATACAACCCTCAAATCAGAATCAGTGTTGGTGATTTGTTTCTGCAAGTAAGTATGATTTGTTTTTTAACTTAATGAACTATACACCATAGTCTACGAGCCTCGTGTAAAATTCGTCTAGACTACACGAGGCCTTCACGCTCCCTCGTGTAGACTTCGTGTAGACTACACGAGGCCTTCACGCTCCCTCGTGTAGACTTCATGTAGACTATACAAGGCCTTCACTGACCTCATGTAGACTTCGTGTAGACTACACCAGGCCTTCACACTCCCTCGTGTAGACTACACGAGGCCTTCGCGAGTCTCGTGTAAACTTCGTGTAGTCTTCATGACCATTTTTTATTGACATTGAGGATTTGAATTTTTTCTCATGACATTACAGGAAAACCTGTCTGGCCGAATGGCAGAGTTCGAGCAAGATCCAGCGAGCTGGGAAATTGATGTTGATGATCAGCTCTGATACATGGTCCTCGGCTTGCAGACAAATTTTGGAAGGAGCTAGGAACAGTCGAATAATGTTATCTTTCCAATGAATGTGAACCATAGTCATTGGATTGTGGTTGAGCTTGATTTGATTGGCCAGGGTTCAATGCTTCTTGTACATTGAAATAATGAAACAATTCATGAAGATTATCCCTTGGCTAGCTCAGATGATGAATATTTATGAGAGAAGACATGAGGTTCAACCCAAAGATGAGTGAAAATATGAGATCATGAAGTGTTCACAACAAGAGAATGAGTAAGTGAAATATACATTTTTTTTAAAGTCCACTTAAAATTTCATACATATTATTTAACTTTTATTTTTGCATTTAATGTATTTTGTAGGTTCGATTGTGGGGTATTTACCCTTAAGTTTGTCGAAGCCCTCGCATATGGGAAGGACCTCTAATATCGAAGATGAATTGCAATTGAGTTATTTACACGTGGCAATGTTGTACCGAAATAATATGAATATATTTTATGAATTTTTATTTTATTTTATTAAATAAAAATAAAATAATCTTTGAGATTTTTTGTTACTATATGTTTAGTGTAGGCTTCATGAGCATACACGATAACTACACGGGAACTGTGTAGACTATACGAGAGCTTCACCAGAATCGTGTAGACTTCACGGGTATCGTGTAGTCTTCATGTAGCCTACACGATGACTTCACGGGCATCGCGTAATATCGTGTAGACTACACGAGAACTTCACAAGAATCATGTAGTCTTTATGTAGACTACACGATGACATCACATATATCATGTAGTCTTCATGTAGACTACACGATGACATCACGAATATCATGTAGTCTTCATGTAGACTACACGATGACTTCACGGGTATCGTGTAGTCTTCATGAAGCCTACATGATGAATTCACGGACATCATATAGTCACCATGTAGACTACACAAGAACTTCACGGGAATCATGTAAGATTCATCTAGTGTACACGATGACTTCACGGGCATTGTGTAGACTTCATGTAGGATTCAAGCAAGCTAATTAAACTTTATGAATTTTTATTTTATGAAATTGTGAATTACGGATTATAAGTTTTTTTGTTACTATATTTTATTGTAGGCTTCATGTAGCCTACACGAGAACTTGACGAGAATCATGTAGGCTACACGATGACTTCACAAGCATCGTGTGGATTACACGTGAACTTTATGGGCATCGTGTAGACTTCATGTAAGATTCAGGCATGCTAATTAAACTTTGTGACATTATTAAATAACAAACAAATGTATATTTCTATATTAATATTTAATTTAAGTATACAAAGGTCATTATTTATATTTAAGTGGTTTGGTCATCCCGTTGAGATAGATGAATTGGATTTCTGCACGTTTGTCAGTTATGACCAATTTTTCCATAATGTTTGCACTTCATTCTCATTACTTCCTAACCTCTAGATGGGATTCTCTCTGTCCTAGGTTTGCCACTTTGCTGCCTCGTTATAGGTGGAAATACTACTTTTTCATGAACCTCCTGGCTGATGACCCAATCTGCTTGATCCCCGAGAGGATGTATTGTTTCCGCATAAGCAACAATTAGAGCCTCATTTTTGTAGAACCTCGAACACATACTGTATGCGGTAATATTACACTGCCGATATGTAGCCAACACATGCATATATGAAATTTGATCAAGATCAAATTCTCTGCACGTACAAGTCTTAAGATGCAAGTTTACCAGGCTTCCCTACCCCCACCCACAACACGAAACTCTTGGATGTTGGAAGGAAACAATGATAGTGTACGTGACGCAAAATGCTTCTTATTAAGCTCAGTCTCAACCCAATCTGTTGTGTGCGAGGTGATTTGATAGGCAACCATCCGTCGTTCATAGAACCACCGTTGTAACATGTCACAGATATGTTATATAAGGCATGTAATGAGAATCTTTCTAGCATCTTTCAAAATCCCATTCAAACATTCCGTGAAGTTTCTAGTCATTATATTGTATCATCTTCCAGCAAAACGGGAACGTGCCCACCTCTCAACTCCCCCCACTGATACGTGTTGTGAAATATATGGAAATGCATATGTAAAGTGAATCATCAGCTGATCAAGTTCTGATTGATGGTATACCTTTGCTGCTTTCAAGAATGTGACCGCATCTTCCTTTTTATAAATTGATTTGATATTTTGGTCCATATGGAAGATGCAAACTCCATGAAGCGCATTGGGAAAGATAACCTGTACAACATTTAGTATATTTGTATGTCCGTCAGATATAAATACTAAGTCTTATGGATCATCGATTACATCATGAAGTTTATGGAAGAACCATTCCTATGAATCATTATTTTTTGAATCTGCGATTCTAAATGTAATGAGATATACTTGGTTGTTCCCATCTTTTGCTGTTGTAACATATAATACCCTTTTGTATTTGGATTTTAAGGCGGCTGTGTTAGAAACAATGACAGGCCTTATACAGCTGAAAAATCCATGAATAGAGGGTCCAAGAGCTATGAAAAACTATTTAAAAGCATCATGCTCATCGGTCTCTATGTGTGTTGTTGTCCCTGAAAAATATTTAATATTGCTATATTAAAATTGGCAGAGTACGTAATGTACATGATGCGTACACGGGGTCTGTGTAATCATCATGTAGTCTACACGATGAGTACACGAGGTCCTTGTTACCATCATGCAATCTACACGATAACTACACAAGGTCTATGTAGCCATCGTGTAGTCTACATGATGACTACACGAGGTCCATAAAACCATGGTGTAGTCTACATGATGATTACACGAGGTTTGTGTGACCATCGTGTAGTCTACATGATGACTACACGAGGCCCGTGTAACCATCATGTAGTACTCGTATAGACATTATGATGGCAAAATAAAAAATAAGTACCTGAATTTTTTTATTCTAACTTGTGACAATATGCTGGGAGCATCCTATAGCTGCTTTTGGGAGACCCTTGAACTGATTCCAATGCATATTCCCTAGCCCTCCATGCCTTATGGTAACCTATGTTGACACCGAAATCAAGCCGAACATCTTCAATTATGTCTTTTGGCTATATATACATCCGGCACCCGTGTATTTAGATCCTATAGAATGACCAATCAATGAATATGTATCCAAATGGTGTTCATGTCTCAAAACTTCAAATGTGCATATATGTGTATTGATGAGCTTTATAACTTTGAACTATGAACATTTTTTCAATTTCATTGCCCGTAACCTCCATTGACATGTTTTCTCAACACATACAAATACCAATATTGAGTCGCTTGACTTGAAGATCTGAGCTCAAAATTTCTTCGGATGTCCATCATAGGAGCAACCTTAAGCAGCTCAGCTTTATCACTGTACAAATCATCTATATTTATTACGTCGGTTACAAACTGATTCAAATCAGCCAATTGCTCACTGGACCCAAGCCATTGTTTATTCAAATCAGGTTGTGATGGCAATGGACAAGTGGTCTCGGGTTCACCACTGGTATTCAAGTCTGGAATCGTTGTATGGTTGTCTCCACTGATGGCTTCATCATGGTTATCTCCACGGTTTGCATCATCATACGCCCCCTGATCAAAATCATCATCTCCATCAACATCTTCATCCTCGAAAACATTATAATCGTGATGACCAAAAACATCATCGTCATGATAGTTCCTTTCAAAATGATAAAAACTCTCAAAGCGAGGAATGCTTTCATGTAGAGGTTATCGTGACATTTGTGTTTCAGGAACCCAACTTTGATGAACCCTGAAGTTTCAGGAACCTGAGGTTGTTGTGACATTGTGGTTTAAGAAATCGAGCTTTGAGATGGAAAAAATTTAGGCTTGGTACTTACAAATAATGGGATTCTAAGTGGTTATGATCCATTCTCTTTAACAAATAGCTGTGAATCTCTATCCTTTAAAATTTCAACAAGAGGGCAGGGGACATGACTTCTATAAAGAAATTTGATGGACATATCATAGTTTGAGAGGTCTATTTGGAGTTCTTCATGCAATATATCCGATAGCTCGTGATAAGTGCAGTTAGTAGATATCTCCAATAATTTGGTCTTCTCTCCACAAAAGACCATGTTGTACCATTTTTCACCCAATCTCCATCATGGATAAAAAATTCAAACTTCAGACATATCTGTATATACATCAATAAAGGAAGTCTGTACAAGAAAAATACATAGTGAAATGGAATATTACACGATGATCGTGTAGCCATCGTGCAGTGTACATGAGACTTTCACGGGATCATGTAGTCATCGTATAGTGTACATGAGGCCTTTACGAGCATCGTGTAAACCTCGTGTACTGTAATAAGTCCTACATGATGCTCGTGTATTCCATCGTGTAGACTACACGATGATCGTGTAGTTTCATCGTGTAGTGTACACAAGAACTACACGAGGATTGTGTAGTGTACACGAGGAGTACACGATCATCATGTGGTCATTCTGTACACTACACGATGATCGTGTAGTCCTCGATTAGTGTAATAGATGCTACACAATACTCCTGAACTACTAAAGAAGTTCATGATGCATTACATGATGGTCGTGTAGTGTACACGAGGTGTACACGGGGTTCATGTACCTTGCATTTAGTCTACACGAGGCTCGTGTAGACCTCATTTTGCACTACACCATAATTTGTAGTGATCATATACAATAAATGAACTTAAGCAATGTTCCAGAAAAAAGAAAACAAATAAATATTTCTAGAAAACTCATGAAAGTGAAAAACTCATGAAAGAAGGAAGAAGACAAGTAAATATTTCTAGAAAGAAGAAAGTAAAACTTATACCTGTTCCAGAGAGAAGGACTAGCAATCATTTGCTGTTGCAGGAAGAAGAAAGAAGATGAAGAGAAAACGAAGAAGGAAGAAGATGAAGAAGAAAATGAAGAGGAAAACAAGGAAGAAAATGAAGAAGAAGTAGCAGAAATGAAAAATGAAGAAGGAGAAATGGGATGGGGTGGGTAGGGAGGCTTTGAGTGTTAAGTAAGTAGAGCATGACATTTGATTGAACAGTTTGTAAGAAGGGCAATGGGGGAAAAAGTGAAAAAGTGGGTCATGGGTTATGGGTTAGGGTAAAATGGGTCATGGGTTAGGGTAAGCGAAAATTAGTGTTAGGGTCTATTTCTGAAAAATGGTTAGTGTAGAGAGAGAGAGAGAGAGAGAGTTGAGACTTTCTCTCTAGAAACTTTCCAGATTCGTCGTTGTCTAGGCTCTTTCGTTAGCAGCTCCATCGAGCCTGGCTCTGGGCTTCGCTGAGCTCATGGCTGGGCAACTTTCTTCTTCTTCTTCATATGATGTAGCGTAGGGGCACCGTGAGGGTTGGTCTGAGTTCTTTTCGGTCTCTTGCCATGCGTCGATTCTACTCAATAGAGATGTGCCACAAACCAGAAGGTGAGGTTCGAGTTAGCGGTCTTCGTGGGCTCCTCTCCACAGCGTCTTCCACTTCTGAGACATGGAGGCTTCTTTGTGGTGAGTCTCAACCTGGTTGGGAGGTGATTAGAGTGGAGTGGTGATGGGTCCTCTTACCGTTCTCTTCGTGGGTGAGCAGCGCTTTCTTATCACTGATGTCTTTATTCCGCCGGAGGGACTGTTTTATGATGTCAAGAACTGCTCCGTCGAGGATTTTCGTTGGTGGGACACAAAGGAAAGCCTCACAATTTCATATCCGCAATCATGCACGCCTTGCTTCATCGGAGGGGAAAAATTTTAAAAGCTGATAGGAGCTCGGTTTGCTTTATTTTACCGCATTCTTGGTCGTTGTTTTTCCCTTAGGTCGTTACCAGATCTCGCTGGGGATGGGTTGATTTCTCTGCCGGAATAGACTTCCCCCTCTGTCTGCCTGTGCTATTTTGCCTCTGCTACTGAACCTCGGTGGAGCTTGAGGTCCGACAGCTTTGACTATGTCTCTCCTCTGAGATGGTCTTCCAGATCTGTGTTATGGTTATTGTACCGGTGGCCTGAATTTTGCTAGTTGAGGTTGTATCTAGTCAGTTTGAAGGGTCCCGGCCTGGTCACTCGATTAGTTTTGCTTTTGTGATATCAGCCTTTCTACTATTCATGGTTCGTGTTTGCCCTACTTCACTACGTAGGTTAGTCTGTCTGTGTTTTTGTGTACCTTGGTGTTCGCCTGAGCTGTTTAGTTAGGTGATGGACTGTGTTGGATTGATGGTTGGTTGTTGTGCTGTGTTGTGGTTAGGGTATTTTTTTCCTTGATTTGATTAGGTTTGTGATTTATGTGTTGTATCTATTTTGCGGTAATCTTGTAATTAGCTGCTCCTTATTTTACAGTATAGTGTGTTTTAATTATCTATCTAGGTTTGAGCCTCAGCACTATACCGCTCATTGTATACCTGGGGTACGCCATTTGTATAAGTGTAATCTTTTGGATAATATATTTACCTTTTGACAAAAAAAAAATCAGTTTTCACCTTCAACAAAATCCTTAAAATTAATTCAATCAAATAGCAACATGAGGGGTGAACACGATTCGGTTCGATTCAGTTAGTGGCTGAAAAATGAACCGAACTGAAACATTCGGTTCGGTTGTCTTCTAAACCGTACCGAACCGTGAAGTCTAGAAGAACCGAATTGAACTGAACCGTGAGTTTTAGTTCGGTTCACATGTTTGGTGACACCTGTTATTTATTTATTTTTCCATAAAAAATTCAACCTGAAATAGTAAAATCTGGTACCTTCTCCACCTAAAATATGAAAAATCACACAAATCTATCACAAAATCATCCTAAAAACAGTCAAAACACCCTAAAATTAGTAACAAATTCATCATAAATCACACAAATCTTAATAAAAACATTAACAAATTCATATAGATTCATAAATCACACAAATGAATCTGATATCAGTTACAAATCACAATTACACTAGCTATAGCATAACACAAATAAAGAGTAACTCTCAAGTTCTAATCCATTGAAAGACAACACTGTCAAAAAGAAAAATGCAAACTAAAATGACAAACTAAAACCATAGGTTCTTCAATCTTCAATCTTCAGTCATGTCCACCAACACAACATCATACCTTTGTAATCCCAGACTTAGCATACTCTATTCAAAAAATCATGAAAAAACTAATTTGAAATCAGAACTAAGAAATCATGTCACTGACGTTGAAGAACCAGAGATGAAACTTACCCTCGATGAAAGAAAGATGAGATAGGAGAAAGTCGAGGAAGGAGAAAGTCGAGGAAGGAGAAAGTCGACTAGCCAAGGAAGGAGAAGAGCCGAGGAAGGAGAGAGATGAGCACTTAGAACCCTAAGGCGACAAGCGACGAACGATGAGCAACCGACGATTACAGAGAAGAACTGGAGGAGAAGGGAAATGAAAATGAAACCTAACCCTAATTTTTTTTGCTTATATATTGTGGGGTTTGATCAAAACGACGCCGTATTGAAGGTAATAGTTCATAAATACACAGGGGTTATAAAACGACGTTGTTTTACATTATAAATTTCAGTTTGGTTCAGTACGGTTTGAAGATTGAATTTTTTCTTAATTGAACCAAACCGTGGGGAGTTAAAGAACCAACCAAACCGACCAGTTTTTGTTCAGTTTGGTCGGTTCAGTTTAAATTTGAGCAGCCCTAAGCAGTACACAACACAAACAAATAATTTAAATGCCATGTTTTGACCTAACCGTGGAGGTGGGTGGCATATTTCTCTTAGGGAAGAAGCAGGCAACGAAAATGGGTGGAGCGAGAGTAGTTGAGCGCATGACGCGTCCTCATCATCCTTGACATCCTAGTAATAGTTTATCATCGTCCTGGAGCTCCTGGTAACAATTTATCGTCGTCCTAGACCTTCTGGTAATTGTTCATCACGAGAGAGGGGGAATATAGAGTCATGGACCAAGGCAACGATCTGGCTAGCACGAGTGCATGAATGAAGGAGAGGGATGGGGTGTTGTCCCTCTAGCAAAATTAAGAGATATTAATTTTGCTAAAAATTAAACGTTAAAGTAACAATAAAGTAACAATAACGTAGAATGGCTCTTACTAGAAAATAAATGCAAATACACATACAAAGTATGCAAAGTTTCATGTGTTTGATAACGGTCAATATGGATTCAAATTCAAGATCTTACTCCTGATTAGATTATTCTTCCTGTAATAAAGAAGACATCAATGGTGGTTGGAGAATTGGTGAATTAGATCATTATACTCTGAGAGGCTCCCTTGCAAGATAAGTTAAGAGTACGAATTAATGTGCTAATCAAAAGAAATCTTATTCCCGAATTCTGGAATTAAAGAAAAGATAGACAAGCTATTTGGGTTGAAATAAAATACGAGCGACTTCCCCAAGTTTGCTTCAAATGCGGTATGTTTTGTCATGAGACTAGAAGCAAGGAGGTGAAGCTGGATGTAGAGTGTAAGGATATGATGTTTGGGGAATGGATGAAATCTGAAACAAACCTCAAAACCCCTTCAGTGTAAAAAGGATATTGGGGTAGCTCTAAAGACAATATGGGCAGTAATATGAGAATTCTACCTACTGAATGCGATGATGGTTGCAATGGGAAGAATGCATGATAAAAAGGATAAAAATAAATCTTCTTCATCTCCATACAAAGGTGAAATGGTAGCACTTGCGAAAGATCTTTCTTCTTCTAAGTTCTGTTTTTCTACAGATGGAAATGAGAAAAAACTGGTTAAAAGAGTCCAGGGTAGAGGTAAGCAAATAATAAAAGAAGGGATGCCTAAAAATGCTGACAAGATTAGTGCCAAAAGAGTAAGAACTGATGAAGATGAATGTTCTTTGTGGAATCTACAGGAACTGCATGTGGAATCAACTGGTAATGTCAATGTGGGGGCTATGGTGGCTTGCCTAGAAAAGTCATCAAAGGAGCCATGAGTATTTTAATTTGGAACCGTCAAAATTTGAAGAATCTTTTTGACAGCCCAGTCTCAAAAAGATGGTATGCATCTATATAAACTCTAAATGGTGTGTACTTGATGGAAACAAGAATAAAGAAAAGAAGATTCATATGGTTGTTAGAAAGATGAAATTTGACCTTTCTTTCATTGTGGAGCCAATAGGCTTGTCTGGTGGGTTGGCTAGAATTCTGTTTTGTCTGTCCAATATATTATAGAATCTAGAAACAATATTGATTTGTTTGTAAATGATGTGGGTAGATTACCTTTGCATAGGTAAGTGATGTGATTATGAAAGATGATGTGATTTTGAATATATTGTGAGTTCCAGTTCTGGTATCAATTGTCCATGGTTCATAGATGGTGCTTTTAATGGCCTTGCCTCATCTGATAAAAAATAGGAGGAAGGCCGGTTGTCTACAACAAAATAAGGAGGTTTAGAACTTTATTAATAGATGTGAAGCCTTTTCACCTTACGCCAAAGGGTTGTTTCTACACCCCGAGAAATACTAGAAAAGCTGTAGATTTCATTCAAGAAAGAGTGGCAAAGTACTTATCACTGCTGCAATGTTAAATACGTTTTCCCATGCTGAAGTACTTGTTTCCCTCTTGATATTGGTTCAGATCATAATATCCTGATTTTAAGCTTCTCTAATATAAAAACTCAATCAAAAAGGGTTTTTAGATATGAGCCTAAATGACACGAGGAAGATGATTTTTCAGATGTTGTTTAAGAAAGGATGGAATATGTCTATATATTAGGGGTATGGCCAACTTTATTGAGAAGCAGAAGTGTTCAAGAAGGAAATCATAAAATGGCTGCAAGAGCATAAAGGTAACTAAAATAAATCAATTGAGAACCTGAAGGATAAATTGATTACCATTAATGATGTTGATGACACTCAGAGACTAAGAAAAGCTAGATCCAGATGGAACTTGGAAGGATTTGGAAAAAGGAGGAGTTATATTAGGTGTCAGGCTAAAAAACATTGGTTAAGATTTGGTGATAAACATTCACACTAGCCTGATGCCTCTGTAACTCCACAACAGGGAGCGTAGGGAAGCGGATATCGAGCACGACAACTTTGGCACTGTCCATAATGATGGTGGCCATGTATCTAGGATCCTTCTTGTTCCAGCCAAGGCGAACCAATGGAGTGTCTGGCTCGGAGCTCTCGTAGATGATGGTGGAGTGCTCCTTGTCGCGAAGATCAAAGACGCGGACGGAGCCGTCAGCAGAGACGGAAGCAAAGACGCCGACACCACCCCAGGCAATGTCGTAGACCTCCTTGTCGTGAGCGATGAGCTGGGTGTCGACAGTCTCCCTCTCGATGTCCCAGATGGTGCAGGTGGTGTCGATGCTGGAAGTACCGATGCGCTTAGGTTCAGCCTCATTCCAATCAAAAGAAGTGAGGGGCCCGCAGAACTCGCTGTTCTTGTTGCCGTTGAGAAGGCTTTTGAGGTCCACGGAAGAAGAGTCGTCGGAGATGCGCCAGACGCGGAGGAAGTCGCTAGAGGTAGCGAGCAGGTCGGGCCGTTGGCACTCCTTGTCGGGAAAGAAAATGGTCTTCGTGGGAGGATACGGATGCTCGAAGGAGAGGTTAGGATCGGAACGGATTTCACCGTTGGAGTCATCAAGCTGGACAATCTCAACCCGGTTGGGGTACTGCTCGAGAAGGCTGGCGATGGCAAGTCGATATTTCTTGTCTCGGCGAACACTCCAGTTCATAGCTGCCAAGGTGCCTCGTAAGTGTAGATCTCAGACCGCTTCTGCTGCTCGTCAGAGCCGTCTTGATTTGGGTCGCTACTCGCCCCCATAGACTTCTGTGCGGTAAGGGGTATAAACAAAGTTTAGGGCAAGTTTTGAGTTCCACCCTGCTATTCTATAATATAAATGGAGGGAAGCGAGTCAATGAAGTTGGAGGAAGTTCAGTCGGATTAGAACGCCCCATTAACGTGTGTTTCCTCCATTCAGCTTATTAACTCTCTCACGTTTGGATAAACAACGACTAATTATTGTACTCGTGTGAAAACATGACCTTATTAAGAGTCATGTTATCTATAATATAATTTTTAATCTTCTTAATTTTTCTATGTGATCATAGTCTTTTAAATTAAATATTTTAGGCTTCTAATTTAAAAAAAATTTCTATTTAATCCTCTTACATATGAATGAAATGCATGGCTGGAGGTAGAGAATCAAAGATAATAAAGCTCATCGGAAATATATTGAATTTTTGTTAGAGTCGTCAAACCGGCAAAGTCTCTCCTCATAATTCTCTCACGTCGTTCCTCCTCTTCCTTGAAATTGTAGGACAACCTGGATCCTTGAAATTCGGTGGAGCTTTACATTGAGAAATGGAACTAACATGTCCTGTTAGAAAAAACTTTCTTGTGCACGTACAATTGTCTCTTTTTAGTACATAAATCTTTTAAAGCTTAACAGATGCATGAACTTGCTTAATAGCATCATGTAGAGGGATATTGATATTTCCCTGCTCGAAGGCTTTTATCATCTCTTCTTTACTTTACTTTTGTCAATCTTTACTTTTGTCAATCTTTTGAAGAAAAAGAGCCCAAGGAATGTCATTAAGTTGGAGGGTTGCTCTCCTTCATTGTTTTCTAGTGATGAATCTTTTGATGAAACTTGACTCGACGAAATAGTATGAGATGTTTTTCCTCACCTTATTGCCATACACTTCACTGCTCCTTAAAATCATGATAGAGTTCACGTCCTCTTGATGTTTGTTTAAACCAATTTCAACTTCATGAGCTCATTTGAGTTTGAGAAATGGCTAACTTGGGGATCTTCCTCTCTCAATATTCGCTATTAGATTATGAACTAACGTGATGTCCGACCATATTCTCAATATTGGAAATAGATTGTGCTTGAGACTTTTGGTTTGCTATCTCTTCTTCGCACAACTCATTTATGTTTTGATTTTGATGATCTAGAGCAATCTGTGTAGCCTTTGACAAAATTTTCATGTCCTCTTTCCATGGCTTTAACTGTGAAAAGTATTTATTGAATTGTCAAAAAGTTGGTTGAGGAGCTTGAGCTACATGCGCATTCTATTGAGGTCATGAAACACTTGGGTGATCTCTCTAACCTGGGTTATAAGTATTGGAACATGGATTAAAAACATGATGCTTTCTAATCACATTCATGGAGTTGACTTGATCATAGTAGGTATCATGCTCATAATGGTTGCAAGATGGTGGCCTAGTAGGATTCGTAGCTATCAAAGAGGCTAATTGACGAGAGATTCCTTCCATCATGGCTTTAACTTCTCTAATCTCTGAATTATACTAACTATTTTGGATCTCATAGAAACCTCTTTGTTTTCTGTCATTCCTAGAAGATCGCCTCCGTTGTTGAGAATTTTTCTACTTGTCTCTAATAGAAATTCCATATCTATGTTGCTCCCATAGAACTAAGCTCACCTCCACTTGTCACCATCAACCATTCTTGAGATTGTCATCAAATTCCTTCAAGAAAATTTTGGCATTGTTCCATTTCTCGAAACCATGATGAGGACACTTCAAGAGAAGTCCATTAAATCTCTCCCAAGCTTCATAGAATTGTTTATTCTCCCTATAATTTTTTTAGATTTCCCCGTGAATAGCATTAGTTTTATAAACTTGAAAGTATTTATCAAAAAAATTATCAACCATTTATTCTCGAGATTGAATGCTATTAGCCGATAATGTATTTAACAATGATCGAGCTCTATCTTTCAAAGAAAATGGAAACAAGTGAAGTTAACCTCATCACGAAAGAAATTCTCATACTTAAAAGTCTTACACACAACATAAAAATCATTCAATGGTGTATGCCTCTTCATTATCTAAACCATAAAAAGATGGTAGTATAAAGGAAAATTCCCTCACACTAAAAAAGAATAAAAATATTAGAGAGAGAGAGTTCTTAAGAAAGAAATACTAAATTACTTTCATTTTCCTTGATATATTTGATTTACAATTGGCCTCTATTTATAGGCCTTTGATTAGTTACATGATTGAGTTAAACTCCTATAAATTAGAGGAATCAACAGAATATTCCTCTTAGATTAAGCTTATTATTTCAAACTAAACTTATCTATTTCCAACAACTGCTTAAATATGAACCATTGGATGTGGTGCGATGGGATCTACGGCTCGGAAGAACCTTCTCGCTTGACCACAGTGGCAATCTACCTCTCCTGCTTCTGACTGGTTGTATCTGCTCACGTGGATCTTCAGCTGATTGTTTCCTGTACATTTACCCTTATTGCAATTAATATCACATAGCGAAATTTATTTGCAATATTTATACTTCCTGCCATCATCATTCATCATTACTCTTTGCCTCCTCTTTCATGCACTATTTATTTTTCTGATATCCCCTTGTTGTTTCGTCTTCCCGTTCAGAGAATACACTACACGTGTCATTTTGAAGAAACCCTTCACATTTCTGCTTAGAGAATATTTCACACGTGTCATACTGGAGTAACCTTTTTGCTTTTACGCGTGTCATTTCTGAGAGACTCTTCCTATTCCCGTTTAGAGGATGCTCGACATGCGCTACTCTTGAAAAACCTTTCATTTTCCTGCTCAGATGATACATTACACGTGTTATTTAGGATCGACTCTTCATTTTCCCGTTCAGAGGATACATTGCACGTGTCATTTTGGAGTGACTTTACGTTTACCCGCTTAAAGGACGCGATACACGTGTTATTTTATTACTTGTCAACAGTCACGTCTTTTCTTATCTTGTTATTCACATCTCCCAAATTATCAGTGCGAACAATCACTTTCCCATTATCTTTTATCCCTCGATTTCTCCGCTTCAGAAATAAACCATTCTTTACTTTCATTTGAGATCCATTGCTTATGTAAAGTCTCTTTCCTCTCTTCCTATTTTCAACTTCCAATTTCCTACTTTGTAAGTTCCTATTATCCTCCTTCTTCTTTCTTTTCTTTAGATATAGAGAAATGGAACATTCCTATACCCTTAGTGAGAAATCTAGAGGATTTCAACCTGTTTATGGCTCGTTACCGAGAGTTTTTCCCCCAGATGTCATGTGTGCGTTAGGAAGGAGTGAATCTATAGGCATTTCGTATAATCCCCCTTACCAAATTACTCTTAGCCCTATCGTCATAGCTCTAGGTCTCATGTTTCCGTTTTCCCTTTTACTCTCCCAATTCTTTCACAGTAGGTTTAGCTCCCTCTCAATTTACTCATAGCTGTTATACGATCCTATTAGGCGTATATGCCTTGAATAGGAGGTACCGTTTTGGTTTAGGGTTAGATGAACTCTTCAAGTGCTATATAGTCAAATTCTGAATTTATCTTGCTCCATGTCCATCGAAAAGGAGAGGAAGTTCAATAACCGGGATTCCAAGGGGAGATAAGGGTGGTTGGGAGAGGGATACTCTTTTAATCGGTGGGAACTGGGGAAGTGATGGCCGCTGGACAATTTCCAAGAAATGAGTAATTTTCAATAAGTCGCCGGAACTTTGGTTCTCTCCCCCATCCCTTTATTTATTTATTTGCTGTTGTCTAGCGAGTGTTTTTCTTGGTTTTCTCTTTTCTTCAACAAAGAAAAATCCAAAGCCTTATCTGTCCAAGGAATTCAGGGCAAGACTCGTTGCTGCTTTCCATCTCCAAGGGTAAGAGAGAGATTGGAAGGTGCTCCTCAATCTCAACCCTTCTACTGCTTCAACTCCGTCTTCGACTTTGGGCCTGTCTTTGTCTTCAATAACAGCTACCCCAGTGCTAGCACGGTCTTCATCAATTCTCACTTCCTCCTTTCACTCAGACTCTGATCATTCTAGTTCTATCTCTTCAGATCACTAGGAGTTGTTTGACCGGGCTTTAGCTGGTGTCATAACGGGCAAGAGGTTGTGCAGTAAATTTGTAGGTCCCGAAGAGAAGAGGCCCCACACTGATTCTTTCGGCTCTTCCCATTCAGAGCTTACTGCTGTTGCTACTGATACTGCTGATCCTATTTCTTGAGCCCGTTGCCAGGATCGAAGCTCCCCCAAGCTCTAAACTACCTCCCCCTATAGTTCCGCACCATCATCTGCCATGACTGCTGCTGCAGATACTCCTGCTTTGGGATCCAGAGAAGCGACAGTCCCTCCTCCCACTCCATGGAAGCTGAGGTGTGTCTCTAGTGTTCCCGTTCTGGAGATGGTCTGCTTCCTGAAATGATCCGGTTGCTTCCCATGTCATTCTCCGTGGCATTCAGTCCCGTTCTGACAATGACATCTTGAGGAGGCTCTCAATCGGCGATCTTATGAGCAGATTGAACCATGACTTGATGCGGGTACAACTCCTATTGTCTTATCTTTTCTTCTTGTTTTTTTTAAAATTCTCTTTACATATTCCTTTGTTCCTTTTCAGGCTGCCATCCATCACAATGCCCTTTAATATTTTCATACTCAGCACGACCGGGCTTTGTCTCAACTCCGGAGGGAGCTTACATCGGTCAATTCTATAAATGCTCGTCTCCAAGCTGAAAAAGAGCAATACGTGGCCAATGAAGTCGAGCTTCAAAATGCCTTAGAGAAGATGGCCCATGATGCTGAGGCTGCTGTTGCACAAGAGCGAAGGCAGGTGGAAGAGCTTGAATCTGTGAAGAAGGCCTTGGCTAAAGCTGAGTTGGCCAAGGTTGAAACAGAAAAAGCGTGAGACGCAGTTATTGGGGGGATGCTGCTTTCGATGCGGATTATGAGGCTCTGTTCGAGCAAGGAGAGGTGATGGTTTACAGTGCGGGTTATAGGGACACGATGGCAAATCGTCCTCCCAGACAACCCCTCATTCCTGAAGTCAGGACTCTGTGGGTGCTTCAACAGAAGATACCCCTACTCAAATGTCTCCATCTGCTGCCATTCCCGCTCCTGCTTCGGAAGAAGGTGTTCTTGAGCGGGATCCCGAAATGATTGTAATTTAGGCTTTTTCTTTCCTTGTCTTTTTTCTTTCTTATTATAGTTTTCCCTTTTCAATCAATGAGAAAGACATTCCAACTTCAATCTTTTCCTTAGGCTTTTTTCCATTACTGAATCTCTTCCCGTTCCCCGTTTTCTTCTTCTTTCAGAATTTCTTTTCTTTAGAGGGTAGTGCTGCAGTTATTATTCCTCATGGATTTAAGTTCTTAAAGAACTCATGGGCCCTGTTTCCATTTCGTTTAGAAAGCAGAAGCTTCCATGGACATAAGCTCTTAATGAGCTCGGGGACAATTTTCCATTTCCTTTAGAAAGTAAAAGCTTCCATAGATATAAGCTCTTATTGAGCTCAGGGACCCGTTTCCATTTTCTTTAGAAAGTAGAAGCTTTCATGGACATAAGCTCTTAATGAGCTTAGGGGTCTGTTTCCATTTTTGAAAAAAATCAAGAACGGCATATTTTTACGTGAAAAAACCTTAACGGGAAAAAACACAGATATAAATGTTTTCACTATTTCAAAGATAATAACACATAACACTTGCGCAAATTTAAAGCATTCTAGGGTTTGGGTAAGTTACTTCCCTCATTTGTCATCAAGTAGTAAGATCTGTTTCTTGCAGCGGCTTTGACTATGAAAGGTCCTTCCCAATTTCGTCCAAATTTCCCTTCATTTGATTGGAAAATTCTTTTCAGCTAAAGGTCTCTCGCTTGGAATTGTTGCCATTTGACCATTTTTTGGAAGTACTTTCTCCTTTTTTTTATTATAACCGGCAATCCTTACCAGAGTAGCTTCTCATTTTTCCTCTAGGAAGTCCAGACTCTAGGTGATCTGCTTAGGGTTCGTATCCTCATTTGTTTCTGATCTCAAAGTGGGGCACCCAATTTCAATTGGTATGACAGCTTCTGCACCAAAGGTCAAAGCAAATGGTGTTTCTTCCATCGAATCTCGTGGTGTCATGTGGTTTACCCACAAAACTGATGACAATTCTTCAACCCACTTACCTTTTGCAGCTTCAGTCACTTTCTCAGATTTTCCAGAATTGTTCTATTTGATATTTCTGCTTGTCCGTTGCCTTGGGGGTAGTATGGAGTTGACAATCTATTTTTCATCTGGAGATCTTTGCAAAAGTTTTTTACCTGGCTCCCAGTAAACTGAACCCATTGTCTGAAACGAGCAACTTTGGGATTCTATACCTGCAGACAATGTTTTTCCATAGGAATTGTCTTACTTCTTCTTCTCGTACTCTAGCTAATGCTTCGACTTCTATCCAATTTATGAAATAATCAGTTGCCACTAGTAAGAATCTTTTCTGAGTGGGGGCCATCGGTAGTAGGCCCAGTACATCAATTCCTCATTGCATAAATGGCCAGGGGCTCAAGAGTGTCTGCAATGTTTTGGGGGCCATTTTCAGGAAGAGGGAGTATCGTTGGCATTTTTTGCACCTTTCCACAAAGGATTTTGCTTCCTCTTGCAATTTTTGCCAGTAGTACCCCTGGTGCAGTAACTTGTTGGCTAACATTCTTCCCCAAGAATGATTCCCATAAATTCCTTCGTGTACTTCAGCCATCACGTATTGAGCTTCTGTTGGGGAAAGGCATATAAGGTAAGGCCCTGAGAATGATCTCCTATACAGCTCCCATTGGATAATGGTGTACCTAGCGCTCTGCTATCGGAGTTTCCGAGCTTCCATTCTATCGGTTGGGAGCTTCTGATCGAGTAAGTACTGCACTATATTCCTCCGCCATCACTCTCATTCTTTCATGCTGCTACTTCCACTTGCACCAACATCTTTGTACTTGGGACATCCATGTATTCTATTGTCACCGTTCCTCTGAACAGAATTTGGGTTGACGACCCTAAGCTAGCTAACGCATATGCTTTTAAATTTTATACTCTGGGTATTTATGTAATCTCGTAGTATTTGAATAGCTGAAGCATTTCTTTGGCATTCTACAAGTACTCCACCATCTGGTCGTCTTTCACATTGTATTTTCCTGCGATTTGGTTAGCAACTAACATTGAATTATAAAATATTTTTACTCTAGCTACCTTAAACTCGATCATGTGCCGCAGTCCAGCCAATCACGCTTTGTACTCTGCTTCATTATTTGATGCTTGGAAACCAAATGACAAGGCTTGTTCGAAGGTTTCCTCATACGGGGTTTGCACCACCACTCTTGCTTCGGCTCCACGATAGTTAGATTGCCCCGTTTACAAATAGAGTCCAAGCGGCTCCTTCTTTTCCCTCTGTTGTCACATCATGTAGTCCATGGTCATAAGTAAATTTTGTAAAAAAATCTGCCAGGACTTGGGCTTTTATGGCGGTACGAGGGGCATAGCGTATTGATATGCCCCGAACTCTATTGTCCATTTCGTAAGTCTTCCTGACACCTCAGGCGAGTGTAGTAAACTTTTTATTGGAAATTCTGTCACCATATTTATAGTGTGCTCTTGAAAACAATGTCTGAGTTTTCTTGCAGCAATTATCAATGCAAGTATCGGCCTCTCCATGTTCCTGCATCTAGCTTCCGCAGCTGCAAAACTCTTCCTCACAAGGTAAACTAGCTTTTGACGCCCTTCTTCCATTTTGATGAGTGCTGCACTGACTGTAATTTTTGACACCGTGAGGTAAAGATAGAGATCTTCCCCCGGTAAGGGCTTCGACAATATTGGTGGCGAAGTTAAATACTCTTTTATTTTTTTGTAAGGCGTTTTCACACTCTTTATCCCATTGTTGTCTAGAATTCATTTTCAGCTTGACAAAGAATTTTCTGCATTTGTCCGTGGATCTGGACATAAATCTATTCAAAGATGCCAATTTTCCTATCAAGCTTTGGATCTCCTTTTTGTCTGTGGTGACTTCAGGTCTATAATTGCTTTTATCTGATCTAGATTGATTTCAATTCCTCTGCTGTTCACCAGATGCCCTAGAAATTTTTCTACTGCCACTCCGAAAGTGCATTTTTCTGGGTTCAACTTCATATTATTTTTCTTAAACTGGAGAATGCTTCTTCTAGATTGCTGATGTGGTCTTCTCTTCTTTCAGATTTTACGAGCATATCATCTACATATACTTCCATCATCTTCCCAATTTTTTTCTCAAAGACTTTATTGACCAGTCTCTGGTATGTTGCTCGTGTATTTTTTAGACCGAAAGGCATTACAGTATAGCAATATATTCCAAAATTAGTGATAAATGATGTTTTTTCCTGATCCGCATTGAACATTTTCACCTGATTATATCCAGAATAAGCATCCATGAAACTTAAGAGCTCCTGCCCAGATGTAGCATCTACCATTTGATCGATCCTCGATAACGGGTAGTTGTCCTTTGGACAAGCTTTATTTAGATTTGTAAAGTCCACGAAAATTCTCCATTTCCCATTCTTTTTCTTCACCATTACGACGTTATCCAACCATTATAAGTAACTGACTTCCCTGATGAACTTTGCTTCGAGCAACTTCTCCACTTCTTATTTTATTGCCGCCTTCCTCTCGGGAGTGAAATACCATTTTTTTGTTTGACAGGTTTAACAAAAGGATCAACATTCAGTTTATGGAAATTTATTGATTCATCAATACCTGACATCTCAACGACAGTAGTGGCGAAAATGTCCACGTTTTTTCTAAGAAATTGGATGAGTTCTCCTTTTTCTGTTTCAGATAGTCCTGCTCATACTGTGATTATTTTTCCTTCTCCCAGATCTACAAATTCAGTCTCGCTTCTGGCTTCATATCTCTAGTTGCTTTCGCTTAGTTCATCCATATCCTAATTGCTACTGGTCAGATTCTTCTTCCCCGCTCTCAAGAACAAGGAGATTGTATTTTTTATAGAGTCAAGTGCTGGCACCGTGCAGCATCTAGCAGATGCTTGATCCCTAAATATGGTCCAATCTCCTTCCAATGATGGATACTTCAATGTTTGATAGTATGTTGACGGAACAGCTTTCATCTTGTGAATCCAAGTTCTTCAAAAGATCGCAGTATAGGGTTGATCGTGACTCAATGACCACAAAATCAGTGATGTGGTTGAATGGGTCAGCCCGTATCAGGAATGATAAAATTCCTTTAGAGTATCTTACTGCCCTATTGAACCTTATGAGTGGTTGCCTCCGGCCATGCAACTTAGGGGGTATCTATTGCCATCTTCTCAAGTGTTGAGCAGTGGAGTATATTCACAGCACTTCCATCATCGATCGGTACTCTCTGCAGTAAATAATTGCCAATTTGGATGGTTATCACAAGTGCATCATTGTGCTCGCCATGTGGGTTATCTTCCTCATCAAAGATAATCGGCACGCTATCAACTGCTTTCTTTCGGTCATCCTTCACTTTGAGGGTGAGCTTTTTACAGTAGATTTTTTGTTCCTTCCTAGTCGTTCCTTCCTAGTCGTTCCTTCTAAATCTATCATGGCGATAACGGTGTCCACTATTCTATCATGGAGAGCTTCTCAACATAGTCCATATATTTGGTAATAGTCTCGAGTTTCATGACCGTCACTCTAATGGAAGTGGCAATATGTATCTCTGTCTCTCGGATCCATATCCTTTGTAATGGGATAAAGGCGTTTCAACCAAGGTTCATCCTTGATGACTTCAAGGATTTGATTTATTGGGATAGTCAGTGGGGTGTATATCCTATTCTTGGGGTGGATTCCTCTAGAGAGCCTTAGCCATTTTTTAAAGTCACCTTGCTTCTAATCTTCCTTCTTCTCAGAACGTTCTAATCCACGCTTACCCATTCTCGTGCTACTGTCATCTTTGTGATGTACAAGGTTCCGCTGCTCAATCAACTTTTGAATGCTTTTATTTTCTTCCCCAAGAGCTATGTACGTCTGTGCCCTGAGGAATGTTTCCGCCATGGTGAGGGGCTTGTTTTTTTATAGATCTTCAAATAATTGGGAGTTGATCTCTAGGCCGCGTCTGAACGCCAGTCTGGCCATACGGTCATCATAATTTTCCACCTTGGCCATCTCATCTTTGAAACAATGCGTATACTCCCGCAATGATTTTCCTTTCTTAATCATAATTGTCATGAGATGCTCTGAATCCTCCATCATCATTCGGTAGGTAAAATACTGTTCTAGAAAATAAGAAGACGTTCTAGTAAAATTATTAATCGAACAAGGGGGTAAAGAATGGTATCACTTTAGCACATTCCTATCTAGACTGGCTGGGAATATTCGACACATCAGTTCATCCTCATGCTGATAGAGCACCATCACTTACTTAAAGCGACATAAGTGGTCAACAAGATCTGACTTCCCTTCATAACATTTAAACTTGGGGGCCACAAACTTCTTAGGTATCGGAGCGGATTGAATATCTGGGCATAGGAGGAGCGAGTTAAAGTTTCCTAGTCCGCTACTCCACGTGCTCCTAGTTTCCTCATCTAAAGCATCTTCCGTTCCAACATCTTTTCTACTGCCCACTCCGTGACTGGTTGGACGGGCCGGTTCTCATCAGTGATCCTTTCCCTTCGTCACGTGAAGTGGCCTCAAAGTTTTCGTTACGGGCGTTGTTGCTGTCTCTTGATGTCGCGCTTGTTCTCTTTGCTCTTGGTTCTAATTTTTTGCTTCCGTTCCCTCGCTATGATTTTCTGGCTGAGTTCTGCTCTCGTTTCCACGATCTCCCTCTACAGTGTTGCAATATGCTCTTGCATGGTTTTCCACGTGTTCTGTAATGCCTCACTGTTACGACTTTCCATTCCTTGCATTCCATTCAGAATGGATTGAATCATGTGATGTACTCCCGTTGGTTGCACGGGCCCGGGGGGTTGGTAGCGAGATTGGGATCGAGTCTAATTTCCCTGGCAGCGTGTGATCTAGTATGAGGCATTTTTGATTATCTTCTTGAGTAAAAACTCTCGGACTCTCGATGAAAGCACCAAAAAGTAAATGAAATTTTCCTCACACTAAAAAAGAACAAGAATATTAACGAGAGAGAGAAAGGGAGTTCTCAAGAAAAAAATATTGAATTACTTTCATTTTTCTTGATATATTTGATTTACAATTGGCCTCTATTTATAGGCCTTTGATTAGTTGAATGATTGAGTTAAACTCCTCTAAATCAGATGAATCAATAGAATATTTCTTCTAGATTAAGCCTATTCTTTTAAACTAAACTTATCTATTTTCAACAACTGCTTAAATATGAAACATTGGATGGGATACGATGGGATCTGCGGCTCGGAAGAACCTTCCCGTTTGGTTACGGTGACAATCTACCTCTCTTGCTTCTGATTGGTTGCATCTGCTCACGTGGATCTTCAATTGATTTTTTCCTATACAGGAGACAATTAAGGCACTAGCAATTAATTCAAAGCTCCTGGTAACCATTTCAGGATGTTGAAGGCACTAAGTATTCAAATTTTTAATGAACTAAAGTAATCTCTAAAAGGTTTCTACTTCTTCAGCCATTTTAGCTAACACTTCATCCTTAATAACTAATTGCTTTGATACTTGAATGAAATTTTGTTTTCTTCTTTGAAGAGATCTCTCAATCTCACTATATAGGTTCTAAAATAGGTATTGGAGACCTACAAACGAGCATGCATACAATTTTTTTATTTTTAAGAATTTTTTAACCAACAAAAACTTCTAAACAAACTAAAATAAACAAAAATAAATGAAAAAGAAAGGGTGAGAAACGTACCCGGTAGCTTTGCGATAACAAAGAACTATTACGAAAAATTAAGAAAGCTCAAACTTGTCACTTGTTATACTGCACTACTTCCAAATTAATGTCGTTGACTAAAAATCTTAAAAATTATGAATTAAAAAATAATCAATAAAATAATTAAAAAATGAAAATAAAAGATAAGAAAGTCGACTAAAACTAGTATTTTTTCTTTATTTTTAAGTTATAACTAGTGCAAGAATCAAATTAATCAAGATTAAATTAAATTTCTAACGCAGTTCGCACAGGCACACAAGGCTATTGAATATGGAATAATAAACTGTAAGGTCGAACCCACAAAGACTGCTAAAATTAAGAAAGTATAATTTAATCTAAGAGAATTGAAATTAAACTAGCTAAAATGAAAACAAATTTAAAATTTTAAAATCAAGAAAATAACATAAAGTAACCAAAACAATTAAAAATGAGAATTCAATGGATTAAAATTATGAAGGTTTTATAATTCAGCGTTATCTAATTATTAATTAATTCTCAACATTCAGAATGAGAATTTGAAATTAATCTATGCCATCTTTTAGATACAACAATTTTATCCAATTAAATAAATTGTAGATGAGATCTACTTTGCTTCAATTAATTGTGTTTCTGAGTATTCTATGTATAAATTTGATGAAAAGAAGACCAAAAATCAAAAATAACATATTAATCTGTAGAGTTTCAACTATAAATAAACTAAATAATTTTCTAATTATAAAAAAGATCTTGCATTAATGACGAAAGAAATATTAATTCAATTATCAAAAATTATCGAAAAGAAGTCATATCCCTAAACATTAAATAACACATAGGGAACTAATCTAATAAAAAGAAAATTTCTAAATCAAAAATGATTTCATCGTCAACCCTACTATAAGAAAACTAGAAAGACATAATTAGAGGTAGAGAATCAAAGATAATAAAACTCAAAAATATATATTAAATTTTCGTCTGCATCGTCAAACTAGCAAAGCTCTGAACCGCTTGCATGAATGGCCGCATGTCACTCCTAATTCTCTAACATCGTTCCTGCTCTTCCTAGTCTCTTTTGTTTCATTATTTATAAAGTTAATATCATAGAATCCCAGTATTTTACCTCAATATCAATTTATCTTTATAAATTATTTTTTCATTTTAATTGACCCTCTAATTTTCTCTATCCATCGATTTACTTCACTGACTGTCAAATGGTTGTTAAATGGTCACTGTATGGCACATGTTTTTTTCTTCTTCTAACTTGACCTATTTCTTCAACCTTATAAGCTACCAATCTCCCATATTTTTTCATCTAAAAACTAACCATAGATTGCATCTTCCTCTTCAGTGATTTGTCAAAATTTTGACAAATTATCTTCTAGTTTTAGCAACGGTTCGGGTTTAGTCTCATACAGGTTCGCTTTCAGTTTTATTAATCATATTTATTTTTCTCCTTCATAAATAAATTTTGTTATTTTTTTAATTGATTTTCTATCAATTTTTTTACAGTTTTTCTTTTATCGAAAATGACTTCATGAAGCAGTGCTTCTGTTTCTAGAGGGTTAAGAAGGCTTTGTTATTGCGGTTTAAAAGCTCCATTAAGGACATCTATGACACATGAAAATCTAGGTAGAAGATTTATTGGTTATGCTCAATGGCAGGACGAGTTCAATTGTGATTATTTTGAATGGTATGATGCTCCAGTAAAAAACATGGAGATTATGAAGGTAGAAGAGGAAGTCAGGCAATTGAATGAGAACTATGCAATCCTCTTTACTCTCAATGCTAGGCTTGATGCCCAAATTGCAAACTTGAAAAGAATCAACTTAATTTAATTTGGTGTTATTTCAGTATTTTTGATGTATAAAGTTATTTAAATCATATGTAGATCTTTTGATCAATAGAGAAATGTTCATTTTTTAATTGTAAGAGCATTTCTCATGTAAAATCTATTATTATATACTATTTTTAACGGATGTATAACATAGTTGCAATATTTAATAGTAAACCAACATAATCGTCATATCATATCCTTTAACAAAATAATTATAATATTTATCAACAAAATAATTGAATAATGTTCATATCCACCTGTCATATTATATCCTTCAACATAATAATTACAAAATCCTATTCCATCATTTCTATCTATCACAAAAAAGTTTTAATAGCACATCATTTTCATCTATTATATCATATGCTTCAAACCTATGGCAAGAAGCCATGAACGTCGAGATGTAATCGATGTACTGGAACAGAGTCTGGATGGGAATGTGCTGTAGGGTAAAATCTGTAGGGTGTAAATGAATTTATAAGAAAAAGGGAGGTCTAGATGGGAATGTGTAGACATTCAAAGCTATGCTTGTAGCCAATGGCTACACTCCAAAGGAATATATTGAGTACTATGATACATTCTCATCGGTGGCCATGCTTAAATCCATTCGAATCTGTCTTCAGTGATTTGTCAAAATTTTGACAAATTCTCTTCTAATTTCAGCAACGGTTCGGGTTTAGTCTCATGCAGGTTCGCTTTCCGTTTTATCAAACATATTTATTTTTCTCCTTCATGAATAAATTTTGTTATTTTTCTAATTGATTTTCTATCAATTTTTTTTACAGTTTTTCTTTTATTGAAAATGACTTCATGAAGCAGTACTTCTATTTCTAGAGGGTTAAGAGGGCTTTGATATTGTGGTTTACGAGCTCCATTAATGACATCTACGACACATGAAAATCTAGGTAGAAGATTTTTTGGTTGTGCTCAATGGCAGGACGAGTTTGATTGTGATTATTTTGAATGGTATGATGTTTTAGTAAAAAAAAACATGGAGATGATGAAGGTAGAAGAGGAAGTCAGACAATTGAATGAGAACTATGCAACCCTCTTTACTCACAATACTAGGCTTGATGCCCAAATTACCAAACTTGAAAAAAATCAACTTAATTTAATTTGGTGTATCAGAGTTTTGTGTTATTTCAGTGGTTTTGATATATAAAATTATTTTAATCATATGTAGATCTTTTGATCAATAGAGAAATGCTCATTTTTTTTAATTGTAAGAGTATTTCTCATGTAAACTCTATTATTATTTACTATATTTAACGGATGTATAACATAATTACAATATTTAATAGTAAACCAACATAACCATCATATCATATCCTTCAACAAAATAATTGTAATATTTATCAACAAAATAACTGAATAATTTTCATATCCNAATTTTCATACCCCCCTGCCANTATTTACTATATTTAACGGATGTATAACATAATTACAATATTTAATAGTAAACCAACATAACCATCATATCATATCCTTCAACAAAATAATTGTAATATTTATCAACAAAATAACTGAATAATTTTCATATCCACCTGCCATATCATATCCTTCAACAAAATAATTACAAAAGCCTATTCCATCATTTCCATCTACCACAAAAAGTTTTAATAGCACATCATTTTCATCTACCATATCATATGCTTCAAATATAATTCACAAAAGAAGACATTCTAAATAGTTCACAAAAAGATGTTCTAAATATAGTTCACAAAAAACAAGACATTCTAAATCGATCATCTCCTTCCTTTCCTTCCTCTTTCTCTCCTCTGTGTGGTGGAATTGTGAGATAATCGTTGTACATCTTGGCTAGGTTGAGTTTCTTTACTATATGTAAGAACCTGATTTAACAAACATAGTAAAAATCAATCTTAAGTCCCAATTCAAGTAGCAAACAATAGCAGCCTTCTCTTTTTCCTTGGTCTACCAGGCTGTTTGTGCATAATAGGTGGCATGATAGGCTCATCCCTCTCTCTATAGTGTCTCATTGATCATCAGATGGTACAGGTTTAATAAGGCACTCATATGCCTTCAAATACCTTTCTTTGATGTGCACCTCATCAAAATATCTCTCAGATTCCTATTTTTCTTCATGAATGCAATATCATATGCACAAGGAATGCCAGTCAACTCCCAACTCCCATAAGCACAAGTCCTTTATATAAGTCCACCACATACCTAGAGCCATACATGTGCTCCACCTCCCACAAGTTGTCACCACTCCAATGCGCGATGCAACTGAAAGATTTGGTTTTGTTCACCTTTAATTTATTATGCATTTTAGGGCATATTGGCCTAGTGTACAATCACATCCCATGTCTTTTTTGCTGAAACTATTTCATCAATGACCTTCTTATCATCTCCATCATGGTAATAATAGGCATGTCCTTACTCTCCAAAATGTACTTGTTAAAACATTCAACCAAATTGTTTGTGATTGCATCACACTTAACCCCAGGTAAAAAGCATGCTTAGATCAAGAGTTGCCTCTTTCATAAGCCATGCATGTGCATCCACGTTCACCTCCTCTAACTCATTCATAATTCATTTGAATTGTCTCTTATAGATCTACTTGCACCCCAAATTAGGTCTTTCATCAACTTCCCGGGAAACTATTTCTATAATTGTCATAAAGATGTCAGACATAAAACCTATGCCATGCATGTGGATCACCTCCTTCAAGATTTATATTAAACTTTTTTATTTGTCTGACATGAATGTGGGGCACATGTCAGAACAAATCTCCCATGATAATAATTCAGAAAACCACTTCCATGACTCCTTCATTTCACTATCCACAACTGCATAACAAATAAGGTATATGTTGACATTGCCGTCTACCCCAACAGTAGCTAGCAATACCTTGTTGGAATTAAGTTCATAAAGTAGGGTGTAATAACTATTTATGAGTTTTTAGTTATTTCTTTGACATTTATGTATTACTGAATTTTATGAATAAATGAAAGTTTTCTTTAATTAAAGTGTGTTTATAATTTACTTAAGTCCTTGAACTATTATTAATGTAAGAAGACTAAAGGTCGATCGATCTTCCGGATGAACTCTTCTGAGATAGTTCAAAATATTATTTGCAATTTTAGGATTGATTAGACAATCAAATCTAATTATGACTGTTAGTGGAACCAAAAGATGCCAGTCTCGAGGCATGAGAGTTCTTTAATGGTTGACCTAAACATGTTGAAAAGACCAGTAACCAATCAGTTTAGAGTAAAGCCATTTGTCTAGTTCTTAATCTAATTGTTACACCTTAAGGATATTTTCATAATTAACTTAATCCTGAGGTAAGTATGAAACTTGACTTAGTTACGTGATATCTTTGATATGCCAAATGAGTGAGTTTAAATTGCCGGACAATACCTCGGCTGTTGGGACCGTAATTCAACTATGTTGGAATTACGTGATTCATAGATATGGAATTCGTGACGAGATTGTGAAAGCAATAATATTATTTTATGCTTTATTGATGAGTGTGTAAATAAATAAATCTGGCCTGGTACTCGATGAAATGAATCATTGAATAAGACATGGTGAGTTGTGCAAGACATTTCAATGTTATGTCTTTCTTATTCGCAGTCAATAAAGGAGTTAAGAAAATAATAACTAGAGGGGTAAAATGATAATTTTACATCCCGCTCTTGTTACTGATATTCATGAAGGGTAATATCATAAAATATTCAGTGAACCGTGAAATGAAAATGTTTATTTGCACCAACAGAAAAAGTAACGCACATGAATCGAGAGTTGATTCGGATCGGACCTATAGTGGAGTTGTACGATGTCAGGATTCAATAGGTCGGGAATTTATGGAGAGAAATTAGTCGAGTATTTAATCTTATAGATTTATTCATGTGAATCCATTTGGTCTCAGGAGTAAGGACAAGAATAAGAAGCAACGTCAATTGGACAAAAAATATGTTTTGGACCAATGTACACTTCCCGAACCCATATGCGTTGGGTGTCATCACTAAATTAGTGAAGATGAAAATTAATTTTGAATTGAATTAATTTATTATTTTTTAATTATTGGATAATTAATAAAAAAAGAAATTAATTGATAGAGATCAATTTAATTTATCAATTTGAATTGATGAATTTGAATACATTCTTGGCTCTAGGTGAGATGTAAAAATCATAAATAACTGTGCATAGGAAGATGAATTTCAAAAATTTAACATATAGGGGTATGTGCGTAAATTTTGTAATTATTATATAAGGTATTGCATTAGGGTTGCATCAAGAACCCTAATCATAATGTGTGATTATTTATAGCAGAAAATAATTTCTTTCCCCTCCCCTTACAGTTGCCGTTGAAAACTATCAGAGGAAGAAAAAATATTTTTTTTCTTTATCAGTTGTTTAGAGAGCCCACAATCTATTTTTAGCAATATCCTTGTGAGATATACTTCTGAATCTTACGAGTTATTGTTGGTGTGAAGATCAATTGAAGTTCTGCGAATCTCAAGAATGGAGACACAAGACAAATAATTAGATCCCGCCAAATCAGAATTTCTCCAATACAAAGAAAATGTATAAATTATTTCTATCTTTTCTCAATACGTTTATCTGAATATGTATGATCGTTGAGTGATTTTATATTTAATTCAATTAAATATTTGTTTTTGAAAATTTTTTATATTCCACCCTCGAATCGTTTGTGGTTCATTAATTTTGCTCTAATTCTAAAACTCGATCCAATAATTGGTATCAAAACCTAAGGTTCTTGATCATGCATATTCTGTGATTAAACGTATATAGGGATGAATATTGATATACTGGCATATATATTTTTGTATGGTAGATTCAAAGCACGTTTAAATGTATTTTATGAATGGATCCCGATCGATTGACTCTTGGTATTATTTTTTAATTTTAGAATTGTTGTACGCCAAAATTGTGGCATAGGAAAATATGTAATTTTTTGCAAGTGTTGTATCATTAATTTCATGTAAATCCGTCGTGCACGCATTCCGATCCATTGTTACTTGAATCTTGAGATGTCGCCATTCACGCCATTCCACGTTGCACCGCCATGTTGTCCATGTCCGCCGCAGGCAGTCATGACCGGGCAACCGATGGTGGCTGTGGGACTGTCACGGTGCCACTGTCAGTGGCAATCCTTGCGAGATATACTTCTGAATTTTATGAGTTGTTGTTGGTGTGAAGATCAATTGAAGTTCTGCGAATCCCAAGAATGAAGACTCAAGACAAATAATTAGATCCCGCTAACTAAGAATTTCTCCAATAAAAAGAAAATGTATAAATTATTTCTATCTTTTCTCAATACGTTTATCTGAATATGTATGATCGTTGAGTGGTTTTATATTTAATTCAATTAAATACTTGTTTTTGAATTTTTTTTTATATTCCGTCCTCGAATCGTTTGTGGTTCATTAATTTTGCTCGAATTCTAAAACTCGATCCAACAATTGGTATCAAAGCCTAAGGTTCTTGATTATGCATATTCTTTGATTAAACGTATGTAGGGATGAATATTGTTATATTGGCATATATATTTTTGTATGGTAGATTCAAAGCACGTTTGAATGTATTTTATGAATGGATCCCGATCGGTTGGCTACTGGTGTTAGTTTTTAATTTTAGAATTGTTGTACACCAAAATTGTGGCATAGGATTTTATGTAATTTTATTTTTCTAGTGTTGTATCATTAGTTTCATGTAAATCCGTCGTGAACGCGTTCCGATCCATCGTCACGCGAATCTTGAGATGTCGCCGTTCATGCCACTCCACGTTGCACCGCCACGTCGTCTGTGTCCGTCGCAGGCAGTTGTGACCGGGCAACCAACGGCGGTTGTGGGACTGTCACGGTGCCACTGTTGGTGGCAATCCTTGTGATTACCGGGATATAGAACTCAGATGCCCAGATACTGTGTTGCCCTATCTCTGTGATACTTTACGAAAACCCTTATCCTATATTTTATTATTTAAATTTTGAATTTGAATTTTGAATTTTAAAAGGATAAAGGATAATTAAAATTCAAAAAATAATTATCAATTTTATCTTTTTATCTTTTGAATTTGAATTTTAAAAGGATACTTATCAATTGTAATTTTTCAAAAATTAAAATTTAATTAATTGATTGGATTTGGCCTAAGTTTGATAAGTCACTAAGTTTTTTACTAATCAAATTCAATTAATTTAAAAATGATATTTAGTGGGATTATTTACTTAGGAAAATTGTTTTCCTTATTAAAGGGTTTTAATCAAAGCTTAAAAATCATGAAGGAGATAATTACAGACGCCTTGAAAGCTAACATTTAAAGAGTCTCGATGCGATATGAGGTAACTCGGGCATTGTCCTTTGATGAGAAGAGCTATCATTGTTGATTGTAACGTCATAGAAGAAATATGTTTTTCTCAGATTTTTAAATATTTAAGTATTTGCGTCATGCATCATACTTTTCTAAATGATTTTTTTAGTAATCATGTTATTATCCTCACTCTCAACAATCTTAAATGCAATCAAACTCACTGGTGAAAATTACATGAAAACGTAATCTTGATATCATGTTGATGGTAGAAAAGAACAAGTTTGTGCTCACCACCCCTTATCTCCTTGAGCCTATTGTCGAATCGACTCAAGAGGAAAATGATGCTTATGCTTCTTTGTTGTGTTCTGATGAGATCCCAAGTGTTACATCTTGGCATCAGTTAGCAATGTGTTACAAAAATAACATCAGAACATGGAGATCGTTGATATGATGTTGAACATCACTGAAATGTTCAGGGATCATGGTTGTCAAGCCAAACATGCTGTTGTGCGAAACTTCATGAACTGCTGGATGAAACCCGATACTCCTATTAGAGAACATATAATGTTGATAATTAGTTATCTGAATGAGATGAATATCATGGAAGCTGAAGTAGACGGTGAGACTCAAGTTAATATGATCCCCGAGACCTTGCTAGATACTTTTGAGAATTTCAAACTTAATTATTAGATGAATATGTTAAGGTACTATCTTCCGGAACTTATGGAGATGGAAGCTGCTGAGACCATGTTTCTGAAGGGCAAGAGGAAGAATGGAGAGGCAAATTTGACTAAAAGTAAGCCTTCCATCTTTGGCGCAAAAATGAAACACAAGAGAGGTCTGAGAAAAGCTAAGATGTAGAACTCGAAAGCTATGAAAGGTAAGGGCACTATGAAAGTAGACAAGCGTCATCATTGTGGAGTCGCTGGCCATTTTAAACGTAACTTCTTGGATTATCTCAAGGAGCTAAAATCCAAAGTTACATTACTTATTACTAAAGCCTGTTACGTGGCTAACTCTACTTTTTCATGGATTGTAAACTCTACAGCCACTAACCATATATGTTATTCTCTACAGAGGTTCAGGGAAAGTAGAAGGCTTAATGAGGGCGAGTTCAGCTTTTGTTGGGGAAATGGAGCACTAGTATTGGCAGTATCAGTTGGAACTATTAAATTGTTATTTGAGAAAATTATTTGGTTATACGTGATGTTTATTATATCCCAATTTTTGGGAAAAAAACTCATTTCGGTATCTAGTTCAATTAAGCGAGGATTTTCTTTAAATTTCATTAATAATGTTATTGGTATTTTTGCTTAAATATTGCACGCATGATAAACAACTTGTTCTATGTAAAACCAAAAGTTCTAATAATATGCGTCACTAAAGTAAATACTGATTTACAAAATGATAGTAAAAAGTTAAAGTTTGACTCAATCGATCTAACCTACTTGTTGGACTTGCGTCGTGGTCATATTAGCCTAGACAATAATAAAAGACTTGCAAGGGATGGTCCATTGCAAACTTTAACTGTGGGATCACTACCCACATGCAAATCCTGCATAGAAGGCAAAATGACCAAGAGACCCTTTTCAGTGAAGGGTGAAAGAACCACTCAATGCCTCGAACTTGTACATAGTGATGTATGTGAGCCATTGAATATCCAAGCAATAGGAGGTTATGAATATTTTATAACCTTCACAGATGACTAATCACATTTTGGACATGTTTATCTAATGCGCCAAAAGTATAAAACCTTTGAAAAGTTCAAAGAGTACAAAGCTATGGTTGAGAAGTAATTAGAAAAATAAATCAAAACACTACGATTCAATCGTGGTAGAGAGTACTTTCTAGGAGAGTTTAAAGACTTTCTTAAAGAAAATGGTATTCTTTCTCAGCTTACAGCATCTGGCACTCCAGAAGAAAACAAAGTGTCAGAGAAACAGAATCAAACTCAAATTGATGTGGTTAGATCTAAGATGAGTTACTCATCCCTCTCATATTCGTTCTAGGGATATGCCTTCGAAACAATTACATATATTTTAAACCAAGTTCCGTCAAAGACGTGCCTAGTACGACATATGAAAGATGGAGTGGTTGAAACTTGTCCGTAAGCCACCTTAGGATATGGGGATTCTCGACACACGTGCTGAGATCGAATACGGGAAATTTGGCGGTCGATCATAATTATACACGTTTGTAGAATATCCCAAAAGGAACAAAGGGATACGTCTTTTATAGTTCAACCGACAAGAAAACATTTGTGAGCACAAATGCACGTTTTCTTAAGGAGGACTATATGAGAAGTGTGAAGCTGAGAAGCATACTTATGCTAGAGGAATTATTGAGTGGGAGGACACCGACTCCCTAATCATGACATGGTCTCGATTCAATAATGGAGGAACCGTAGCAGGAGCCAGAGCCTATGGATCCTCGACGTAGTAGGAGGGTAATGAGACATCCTTACAGGTACATGTCTTATGGAGATACCTTAACTGCAGTCTCAGATAAGGAACATGATGAACCTGTTTCTTACTCGTAGGCTATGGCTGGTCCTGAAGCAAACCTTGTCGAGATGTCATCGATGTACTGAAACGGAGTATGGAAGCCTGTTGATCCTCCTGAAGAGGTAAAATGTGTAGGGTGTAAATGAATTTATAAGAAAAAGATAGGTCAGATGGGAACGTGTAGACATTCAAAGCTATGCTTGTAGCCAAGGGCTACACCCAAAAGGAATGTATTAACTATGTGCATACCTTCTCATCGGTGGCCATGCTTAAATCCATCTGAATCCTCCTGCCATTTCTGTTGCCATCGATTATGAAATCTAGTAAATGAACGTCAAGAATGCTTTTCTGAATGACAATCTTGAAGAGTGCATTTATATGGCTCAAGTAAACCTGTTCATTAATAAAGGCCAAGAGGGCAATATTTACGCACTATTGAAGTCCATTTATGGTCTTAAGCAAGCGTCCTGATCATGGAATATCTGATTCGATAAAGCTATCAAGAACTTCAGTATTGAGCAATAATGCATGAACCATGTGTGCATAGGCTGATAGACGAAGGAAATGTGGTCTTTCTGGTCTTGTATGTAGATGATATACTGTTCACTGGAAATTATGTAGGAAAATTGTCTGGTGTCAAAATTTGTCTTGCAAAGTAATTTGATATGAAAGATCTTAGAGAAGCTACATTTGTCCTAGGTATTCAGATCTTTCGAGTTCAGAAGAATAGAAAATTGACACTGTCTCAAGTATCTTATATTGATAAGGTGATGGATCGCTTCAGTATGCAAGACTCCAAGAAGGGGTATCTTCCCTTTAGGCATGGAGTTAGCCTCTCCAAGGATCAGTCTCCTAAAACTCCACAAGAAGAGGAAGCATGAGAAAGATTTCCTATGCCTCAGCCGTAGGAAGTCTCATGTATGCAATGTTTTGCACTAGGCCATATATTGCAACGCCGTAGACGTGATGAGTAATTTCCAATCCAATCCTGACTCGAACATTGGAACGTTGTTAAGCATATCTTCAAGTATCTTAAATAAACAAGGAACTATATGCTAGTGTATTCAGGTACTGACCTGAATATGGCAGGTTATAGCGACTCCAATTTCCAAGAGGACAAGGATTCTAGGAGATCCACATTAGGATCGGTGTTCATCCTGAATGGTGGAACATGGTATGAAGAAATATCAGGTAATCTTGCATTGTTGATTCTAACATGGAAGCTAAGTATGTATTACTAAATTTTATGAGTAAATGAGAGTTTTTTTTAATTAAAGTGTGTTTATAATTTACTTATGTCCTAGAACTAGTATCAACGTAAGAAGAGTAAAGATTGAGCAGTCTTCTAGATGAACTCAGTAATGCTGGTCTCAAGGCATGGGGGTGGAGACTCTAACAGTTAATCTAGATATGTTTTGGAGCATGTTAAATAGATCATTAACTAATTAATTTAGAGCAAAGTCATATCTAACTCTAAATCTAATTGTTACACCTTAAGAGTATTTTCATAATTACCTTAATCCTGATGTGAATACGAAACTTGACTTAGTTACTTACGATCTTTGATATGTAAAATGAGTGAGTTTGAATTGTCGGACAATATCTCGACTGTTGAGACCGTAATTCAGCTATGTTGGAGTTACGTGATTCACACATATGGAATTCATGACAAGGTTGTGAAAGGAACAATATCACCTTATGCTTTATTTATTAGTGTGTGAATAAATAAACCTGGTCAGGTACTCGATGAAATGATATATAGAATAAGACATGGTGAACTATACGACATACTTAACTGTTATATTTTTCTTATTCACAATCAATAAAGAACTTAATGAAATAATAACTAGATGGGTAAAATTATAATTTTACTTCCCGCTCTTATTACTGATATTCACGAAGGATAATATTGTAAGATATTTGATGGACAGTGAAATGAAAATATTTATTTACACCAACAAAAAATGTAGCACGCATGAATTGAGAGTTTATTTGACATCAGACTTATAGTGAAGTCATACGATATCGCGATTAAATAGGTCAGGAATTTATGAAAATAAATTAGTCGAGTATTTGAATCTCATAGCTTTATTCATGTGGATCCATTCGATCTTAGGAGTAGCTCATAAGGACATGAATGAGAAACAACGTCAATTGGACCAAAAAACATGTTTTGGATCAATGTACACTTCCCGAACCCATATGTGATGGGTATCATCACTAAATTAGTGAAGACCAAACTTAATGTTCATATTATTAATTTTTTATTTTCTAATTATTAGATAATTAGTAAATAAAAGAAATTAGTTAATTATTTGATAGAGATCAATTTAATTTATTAATTTGAATTGATGAATTTGGACACATTCATGGCTCTAGGAGAGATGTAAAAATCATATACAGCAGTGCAAAGGGAGATGTATTTTGGCAATTTAACATATATGGGTATATTTATAAATCGTATAATTATTATATAAGAGATTGCATTATGCATCTAGAACCCTAATCATAGTGTGTGATTATTTAGAGGAGAAAAAAAGTCTCTCCCCCTACAATTGCCGCAAAAAACTATATGAGGAAAAAGAAAAATGGTTTTTTTCTTCCTCCGTTTTTAGAGAGTTCACACTATTTCCTAACAATATCCTTGTGAGATATACTTGTGAATCTTACATGTGGTTGTTGATTACTGATATCCATGAAGTTCTGCGAATCTCAAGAACAAAGAAAGCAAGACAAATAATTGGATCTCGCAAAATCAGAATTTCTCCAATACAAGAAAATGTATAATTTTTTTTATCTTTTCTCAATACATTTATCTGAATATGTATGATCGTTGAGTGGTTTATTTAATTTGATTAAATATTTGTTTATGAAAACTTTTTATATTCCTCTCACGAACTATTTGTGATTCATTAATTTTATTCTAAATCTAAAACCCGATCCAACATACCCCTCAAGAAAATTCCCTACAAATTACAACCATCCAAACATATCAAGGGTCGACAACCAACCGCAAAGCCTTGTTTACATGAAAATAAACAACAAAAACATCTTTGAAAAACATTTGAGTTCAAAAGCACACCCAAACTAGAACCATGGTTTATCTTCTTAACAATCTCACAATAATCCTAGATCTGAGCATATTACCCAGAAACATCACCTCGCACCATTTTCAAAGCCTTACACTTAGCTCTGCATCACTTTTTCAAAGAAATATTTACCTGAAATCCCCTCATAATTTCCTCTTTCAACGCCTTGAGCTATCCAAGATGAAGTCATTCTAGCATTGGTTATAGCCTTGCTACAATTCTTATGTTTAGGTTGAAAGATTTTAATCTGGAAGGAACCAGTCCTTGATAGAAGCATGGATCCTCCAACCAGATTTCTTCTTACATACACATGTGATTCTCTTAGACTCATTGTTTACATATGAAAAGTCAAACCCATGTTGGATTGCATAGGTCTTAAGTGCTCTTCTGAAAACCTTAAAATCAGTAAACAACATGCCTATCAACAGTTCTACAGGTCTTTGTGGGTTAACATCTTCATGATATTCTGGAAACCTAAAAACCTTCATCTCATCATCAAAACTACCTACATAACTTTTTTCATAATCGGACTCCACATCAGCACGTTCATGTTTATAAACAGATGTAGTCCTAGCCACATTACTAGCCACGTTACTAGGACCAATCACAGGTTCAGTCATAGCCACATTACTAGGATCGATCACAGGTTCAGTACTAGCCATATTACTAGGACCTATCACAGGTTAAATCCTAATCACATTACTAGGATCAATCACAGGTTCAATCCTAGCCACATTAATAGGATCAATCACATGTTCAGTTCTAGTCACATTACTAGGATCAATCACAGGTTCAGTCCTAGCCACATTACTAGGATCAATCACAGGTTCAGCCCTACCCACATTACTATCAGTAATAGGTTCAGCTCTAACCACATTACTATCAGCAAAATCATCAACACCATAATCAGATTCATTTACAAAACTAGCATATTCAACCTCATCATAACTACTACTATCCTCTCATTATTACTCTTCTCCTCTATATGCTAACAAATAACTCTAAAATTAATCCACCTTCAATATCACTCTCTAATCTTGCTAGTATATTATGGATATCAGTATCATAGTTTAAAGGCAAGAGATTTTCAAAACTCTACCCTTTAAACTTATACCATATACATTTTCAAGTTTCACGGCCTAGTGATCTTACATCATTATGGAATATAACCTCAGACAACAAATCACAATCGATCGCCTTGAATGCCTCAATTTGTCCCCCATCGAAGCTGCTGAAGGGCATATTCATTAGTTTTTCCCCATGATGCAACTCACATCTTATAACCAACATAACTTGAAAAAGATTCCGAACATAACCATAATGAGCAAAATTCTCATACCTACTGTAAATAGTTCGTAAAGAACATGTAGATGGCTCATAAACTACATAAACAACACCTAATTAGTTCATAAATTGCATAAATAACACGTAAATGATTCATAAACTACGTTGACAACATGTAAATAGTTAATAAACTACATAAAAAGCATGTAAATAGCTCATAAAATACATAAACTACATGTAAATAGTACATAAACATAAAAAAATAACATATTGTCGGGTAATTCTAAACGAAACGATAGAAAAACAACTTGCTCCACTTTCTAATTAAATGTTCCCCATTTCAAACCAAAAAAATGACATGAAAAACAACATAGTGTCGGGTTCTTAAAAAAAGTATTATTCAAATAAAAATGAATTTTATTCCAACACATGGTCCCAATTTCAGAAATCAACAAAAAAATTTACAATAAGAGACATGGTGTTTATCAAGATTGCTCCGGTCAAGGGAGTTATGAGGTTTGGGAAGAAAGGTAAGCTTAGTCCTCGTTTCATTGGTCCTTTCAAGATTTTGGAGCGTATTAGAGTTGTTGCATATTGGGTAGCCTTACCCCCAGCTTTGACAGGAATACATGATGTATTTCATGTGTCTATGTTACAGAAGCATATTCCAAACCGTCGCACATCCTGAGTTATGAGCCACTCTAGTTACAAGAAGATCTATCTTACGAAGAAATTTCAATTCAAATTTTAGATCGAAAGACACAAATGTTACGCACTAAGAAGATCCCCATTGGTCAAGGTACTTTGGAAGAATCATCAAGTGGAAGAAGCCACTTGGGAACGAGAGGAAGAATTTCAAGCCCTATATTCGTACATTTTCTAAGATTTCACTCTAGCAATTTACGGGGATGAAAATTTTATAAGGAGGGGAGGATTGTTACACCCTTACTGTTCGGCTTATCCTATGGTTAGGGGTATTTTGGTCATTTTCTCTCACACGTATTCTACTTTAATTCGATGCACGTGTCACATTTTTTTTATATATGTCCATATGATTAAGTGTATTTTGTGATATAAGAATTGTACTATGCTTGAGAATTTTCTTTATGTTGGTTGATTTTTATGATTATAATTTTTATTATAGGATTTTTTTTCTCTCTTATGTGGCCGACCACGATCAATCCCTTGGGGGTTGTAGAATTTTTACTTCTATTTTGTTTAGAGTTTTTGAATTTCAAGTTTTGCCTTTTTATTTTCAAATTTTGAAAATTCAAAGATATGATTTTATAAGATAATATTGTTATCCTTTTATCTTATCTAAATCTAATATGTTACTTGATATTTAAAATATTGTTGTGATTATTTTTTCCCTAGTTTTTCCATAACCTTCTCTCTCTCAAGATCACAAAAATTTCCTCCTTCCTCATATTTTTAGAACCCAAATTGCTTGAAAGGAAGACGTTTCGATCGATCGAGTTTTGGATAAAGTATCGTATTTTCTGTATAAACCCTTACTACCTTTATTTTGCTTTCAACATAATAATTTCGCTTAGATTCTCACGTTTTGTTTCTTAAATCTGTAAAAAAAAATTCTGAGTTTTAACATTTTTTATCTTCACATAAGTCTCTTGAATCGTTTTCAATGAAAATATGATTTTTATAAAAACTGAAATTTTTAGATTTTTCTGGACACCGTGGTTTCGACGTCATATTTGAAGCCCAAGTGTAGGATTTTGAATCTGAAATTTTTATCATAGGATCTTGACATGTTGATGCACAAATCAAAAATTGATCTCTGTAATTTTAAATAAATTTTGAAAACTTCTGATTTGTTCAAAGAAAAAAAAATAGTTTATGAGATTGAAGTTTAGGGTTTATTTCAATACTGAGAACAACTCTGCTTGATCTAAAAATTTTACATCATTATTTTAGATATATTACTAGTAACTCTAGTAAATTTTCAGAACATATTTTCGAACCTTACTATTTACGTAGAGGAAAACAGATTTTCGTAACGATTTAATTTTCATGTTTTCATACCCAAACGACATCAGATTTTCACGAAATTTTATTTGAGAAACCATAGTATACTCAGAGTCATCCCGCATGAATTTTATAATTTTTAATTAAAACCTAGTTTGAGTTTTGTCATTTTTGTCTATCGAGTCAGTGCTTAGCGTTACTTTTCATTTTTGGGTTATCGTTGTGTATTAAATGTATATAGTTATATTGTTTCAGGAGTTTAACTTTCGTATTTTCTTAGAGGGCAATCAGGTAAGTGAAATCCTACATTCGTGACAATTTGTTTGTCTTGCTGTGTTTGTAAAAAATGTGGATTTCATCTGATTTTCACTTCATTGTTTTTCTAAGTGCTTCCATGATGTATTCATTGTGCTGTTATAATGTACTATGGATGATGATGTTTTATGTGATTCTGAATTTTGATAAAGTAATACAAATAAGATATGAAAGACTTTTGTATGATCATAGAATGTAAAAGATTATGACGTTAGAATCACGTACCCACCAAATCTCTGTTTGGTCACTCGTCCTCCGGGAGAGTGTCTCTGAATCTATTCTGGTTAGTTATGTGAGAAGGCATTAATGCAACTGGTTCCACCTCTTAGAAGGTGCAGAATGGTACTCGTGAGAAAGGTCACTTGTACGTACCTTAAAAACTAACAACTTAACGATGGGTAATCTCTATTCTGCTCTGGGTGTGGTGGTGAGTTCTAATGGAAGTTGGCCAACGAACACTGTAAGATAAGTTGTGAACGATTTAAACATATGGAAAGTATATATGTAAAACTCAGTAAGATATTATGAGGCGTAATGTATGTGTATGTCTTTGTGTGAAGTTGTATATGTATGGTTTTACTTACTGAGTATATTTTTTATACTCACTCGATTTTATTTTAAAATTTACAGATGAAGAAGATGCTTTTGATACAGATGAAGTCTAGAGTCTCTAGCACGAGATGAGTCCAATTGTTTATTTTGGGAGAACAATAAGAAATTATGTTAATTTGTTAAGGTTTATTTAACTTTTCTTAAGACATTTATGTTTAGAAATAAGTTGTTATTTGACGTTTCAAAATTTTTGTAATAAATTAGACTTTGTTTAAGTTAAATTATCAGTTTGATTAGTTTTTAAAAACAAAATTGACCAAGCTTCCGCGAGTTTGTTTGCATAAATTATATAAAGGAATTTTGGATACATTTTTGGGTTGTTACATTGAGATTCTATGGGTCAATACATTTGTAGTTTATATGATTGAGTTGTTAGTTAGTGAGGATACATAGATTCTCAATAATACAGTTCATAAACAGTTTTATATAAGTTACATAGTACCCCTTAACAAAATTCTTTTATGTGATAATAGTGAACTAAACACTTAATATCTCTAATGAATTATTGAAGATTTGATAATTTTATTTGATGCGTTAGGTATGAATATTATCAGGGTTGATCAATATAATGACATTTGGAAGTTAAGGACATGAGAGGTGCATAAATTAGTTCAATAGTACTTCAATCAATTATACACGGTGTTATATTATGAGGGCTAACTCATAATGAATAATAGCTTGCCACACACACACTTTCTAACGAAGCCTTCTCTCTTCTCTATGATATTCTCACAACCTGGCCTTGTGTTCTTGAGCTTAGAATTGCTAAATCTCCTTAAGTGAGAAAATTTAGGTTTGGAGTAAAAACCAATAGTTCTGAGAGAATTCTTGAAATTCATTTGTAAGAAATTCAAAGATCACAAAGCGCTACATTGTTAATGTTTGATTAGTACCACAAACAAATAGAGATTGTAAAAGGTTTGTTCTTCATCTTAAGAAGATCTTGATGAAAAAATCTTCAAGAAATGATCCTTGGAGAGTGGACATCGGGATAAACTTTCCCGAACCACTTCAAAATATCGTGTATCTTATCTCTCTCTACTCTATTTTTTTTAATATACTTTTTATTTCTCGCACATTTACATTTTTGCACTTATCAATATTTCTACAATGATATTTGATATTTAAATAAATTGAGAGCGTGAATTTTTAAGTTACACACATTCATCGAATTCACTCCCTCTTGGTTGGCCATACTGATCATACAATTTATATTAGAGCTTGAAAGTTACTCCTTAAAAGACTTCACCATCGTGAGTAATGACAAACATGAGTGAATCTATTATTAAAGGTCAATCTACTATTAGACCACATTTATTTAATGGAAATAACTGTACTTATTGGAAGGTCATATGAAAATTTATGTTCAATCAATAGAATATAATTTATAGGATGTTATAGAAAATGGTACTCACATTTCGTACAAGACTGTAGAAAGTAAAAATATTACTAAGCTTAGTGAATAGAAGGATGAGGATTAAAAGAAAATTGTATTGAATGTTAAAACTACGAATGTGTTATGATGTGCTCTTGATCAAAATAAATTCAATAGAATATCTACCTATGAATCTGCAAAATCTATTTGACATATGCTTGAAATCACACACAAGGGTACCAAGTCAAAGAGTCTAAGATAAGCATGCTTGTACATAGTTACGAATTGTTTAAAATGAAATATGATGAATCTATGCGTGATATGTTTACTCGCTTTACCTATATTACAAATGGATTAAAATCACTTGAAAAAAACCTACTCTAATGTGAAAGTGGTGAGAAAAAGTTTTAGGTGTCTACTAAAGAGCTGGCAAGCGAAAGTAACAGTCATTCAAGAAGTCAAATATCTCAATGTTTATCCACTTGAAGAACTCATTGGCTCTTTGATGACACACGAAATGAGGCTCAAAGAAAATGAAGAAGAAGATACACCAAAGAAAAAGAAATTTTTTTTTCTTTTATCAACACTTGTGCAATCTAAAAATGAGAAAGTGGACTACAACAAGGAAGATGACATAGCCCTTCCCACACGATTCAGGAGATTCTTCAATAGACGAAAGAGTACTACAATAAAATATCATAAAAATATCACTGACGCATTCGCATGCTACTAATGCAATAAGGTTGGACATATCAAGGCTGACTGTCCAAATTTAATCAACACCCTAAAGAAATTCAAACAAAGGCATTCAAGACAACTTGGGATGAGACCGATGAAAGTGACTTCGAGGAAGAAGAAGAATAAGTAGAAAATATGTATTTTATGGCTTTGGAAAACAAGGTAAGCCCTTTCAAACTAGCTTTAAATACTAAGTCTAGTTATGATGATCTTGAAATAACTTTTGAATAACTTTCTCAGAATGAAAATTTACGATTAAAGAATAAAATTATGAAAAACGGTTTTACAAATTTCAAGAAGAAAATGAATGTTTGACACTGAAAATTTAAAAATCAAAGCAACTCTACACATGTTGAATCGAGATCTCGTAAAATTTCAAAAGAAAAAATAGATTTAAATGTAACACTACAAATGTTTACTAATGGTAATAATAATCTAAGCTTCTTGGAAATCAAAGATATGTCTCTGATAAAAGAGGATTAGGATATACATCTTTTTAAAATCAAGAACACCATGATGATATGTTTTATAAACCCCAAACAACCTTACATACGTCATCATCCTATCATCTGTCACAAGATATGGAGTTAGAGATCATAAGATTTTCTCGTGCTTCTATAAAAGGGATATGTATCTTGAGAAAAATGATTGTACTCCCTATTATATACTAACTATCAAGGATAAAAAAAATTTGGGTACCAAAAATTAATTTTTGAATATATATGTTGTAGGCACCATCTAAGAATGCTGACAAATGGTACTTGATCGTTGATGCTTAAAGTGCATGAGAGATGATGAGACAAAGCTCACCAAAATAATTTGAAAGGAAGGACACATCACCTTCGGGGACGACAAGGGAAGAAAGATCATCAATATTAGGACTGTAAGTAATGAATCTTCCCCTGCTATAGATAATATTTTACTCATAGATGGGTTAAACCACAACTTGCTTAGTTATGTCAACTTTATAACAAAACTATAGAGTTATTTTTCAAAAAAAAAAATTTGCTTCACTGCTGAAAAAATCATCCATCAAAGTTTTATTTATTGGATAAAGGGACTAGAATGTATACACCATAAACTTGAAAGATTTTCACAATCATAGTGAAAAATATTTTATTGAATTTGAAAATGATAGTTGGTTGTGGCATGGAATAATTCAGCATGCTAACATGATTTATGTTCAAAACATACAAAAATGATATTATTAAAGGTTTCCCTAAAATCAATTTTGGAAAAGACAAAATTTGTGACGTTGGGTAAACACATCAAAAAGCCCTTTAAAATACAAACGTATAGTGTCAACCACTAGACCAATTTAATTATTTCTCATAGATCTATTTGAATCTTCCAAATTTGCACATTTTGGAGGTAAACACTATGCTTTTGTCATAGTCGGCAATTTTTCAATATGTACTTTTAGATGTTGTTTTTAAAAAATAAAGATGAAACTTGTGGAGGATTTAGAAAATTTAGCAAACATGTTCAAAATATAAAGGGCTTTATGATTTAAAAAATTAGAAGTGATTATGGTGGTGAGTTTGAAATTTTTTAAAATAGTAATGAGTTTTCTCATGAATTTTCTATTCCAATAACCCTTCAACAATTTTTTGGAAATGAAAATAGTGAGTCTCTTGTGTTGGACTCTAAGAAAGATCTCACGTTATGTTAGTTGGGAATGTAACTACTTCTTTCTTGACTAGATTAAAGACCTAATCAATATTCATTAATGCTAGGGGTGTGCAAAACCGACCAGACTGTGTAACCCAGACTTAACCGAACAGAAGTTGATCAATTTGGATAGTTTTTCTTTTCTAAATGGGTGGTCCGGTCTATTATTAAGAAAAAACTGAATGTTAGGTTAGATCCAGAATTTCAGCCTATTCTGGACCGAACCGCACATATAAACTCCCAATATATAGTCTTTTATTTCTCAAAGCCTACCCTCTCCCTCTCCTAAATCGATCACCACCTCCTCTCTCAATGCCAGACCCTAACTGGATCACCACCTCCACTCTCAACTCCAGACCTTCTCTAATCGCTAGACCTTATCTGAATTCTCTAATCGCCAGACGCCATTGCTAGAAGTGAGTTGTCTCATCGCCTAAACCTTCTCTCAGGTACTTGTTCGACTTCATAGAGATGTATGTTCAACTATATCTTCTGCGATTATACTAGAGTGTTATTTGGAAAATTATACCTTTTTAAGTTTGGGTTAGGAAAAATATACGCTTTTTGAAAAATTCAGAATATTATACCCAAGGTTCACCAACTTCACATTACCACTTACAATCTTTCTTTTACCTCATCATTCATTTCCCTTCTCAATGCAAATATTAAATCAGCACAAATACCAACTTCTCCATTTTAGATAGAACTACTTGAAGGGTTCAAGTAGTCATATCCAACTACTTGAACCCATCAAGTAATATTTTTTTTACTTTCAGAATCAAACCCACTACTTGAAATGTTCAAGTAGTCTGATATAACTACTTGAACCCTTAAAGTAATATTTTTTTTACTTACAGAATCGAAATCACTACTTAAAGAGTTCAAGTAGTCAAATACAACTACTTTCCTTTAAGTAATATTTTTTTACTTTAAGAATCAAAACCAATACTTGAAGGGTTCAAGTAATCGGATACAACTATTTGAACCGTTTAAGTAATATTTTTTTACTTCCAGAATTGAAATATCTACTTGAAGAGTTCTAATAGTCTGATACAACTACTTGAACTCTTTAAGTAATTGTTTTTACTTCCTGAATCAAAATCACTACTTGTAGATTTTAAGTAGTCAAATACAACTACTTGAATCCTTCAAATAATTTTTTTTACTTTCAAAACTAAAATCACTACTTGCAGAGTTCAAGTAGTCTGATACAACTATTTGAACGCTTCAAGTAATTACTATTTTTGACTTCCAGAATCAAAATCATACTTGAAGAGTTCAAGTAGTCAAATACAACTACTTGAACCCTTCAAGTAATTTTTTTTACTTCCAGAATTAAAATCACTACTTGAAAGGTTCAAGTAGTCTGATACAACTACTTGAACCCTTCAATTAATTATTTTTTTTACTTCCAGAATCAAAATCAATACTTGAAGGGCTCAAGTAGTGACTACTTGTGCTTTCAAGTAATTTTTTTATTTCTAGAATCAAAACTACTACTTGAAGGGTTCAAGTAGTCAGATACAACTAATTGAAGCATTCGAGTAATATTTTATTTACTTTCAGAATCAAAACTACTACTTGAAGAGTTCAAATAGTCAGATACAACTACTTGAACCTTTTAAGTAATATTTTTTTTTACTTTCAGAATCAAAATCACTACTTGAACCCTTCAAGTAATATTTTTTTTATTTCATAATCAAAATAACTACTCAAAGTGTTCAAGTAGTCCAATACAAACCCTTCAAGTAATTACTCTTTTTTACTTCTGGAATCAAAATCACTCTTTGAAGGGTTCAAGTAGTCAAATACAACAACTTGAACTCTTCAAGTAAGTTTTTTACTTTCAAAATTAAAATTACTACTCGAAGGGTTCAATTCTGAATCTAAATCACAACTTAAAGTGTTTTAAGTAGTCAGATACAACTACTTGAACTCTTCAAGTAAATTTTTTTTACTTCTAGAATCAAAACTATTATTTGAAGGTTAAAACCCTTGGGTTTTCACGTCAAGGTGAAACCAGTTCACGGGGCAAGTTGACCCGTGAACATTAGGAATGGGTTATGGGCTTGCCCATAGCCACTAAGGAAGGCTGTGGGCTTTCTTACAACCACTAAGGAAGCCCACAGCTGTGTTTTAAAATGGNTATAATTAATTTTCATTTAAGAAATTTTGGATAAATTGTTTTGATTGTTTTAAGTTTTTGGTTAAAATAATTTCAAAATAATTTTTAAGGATTATCAAATAATTTTTTTGAATTTTTTTATAGATTTTGGTTAAATAATTTCAAAACATTTTTTTCTAAGGATCATAAAAGTAATTATTTATCAATTAATTTAAGGTTAAAATTTGGTACAATTTTAAATTCGAACATTAGTATATTATATATTTTAAGATGAATTAGTTGAAGTATCACGTCGCGAAAGTAACATCTCTTGTGAAAATTAATTTGTCTTAAAATATGAAAGGTTATATGTGTGTGTAATTTATGTGAATATTTACTGACCTAAATGAAGGAAATATTTGACAGAACTACATATGTTTCTGTGGTAATAAATACGTGATGATTATTCAGTTTTACATGTGAACAATAAATCATCCCAAATGAGGGTTGCTTGTTCGATATGTTCTTTATCATCAGTGTTAGATTACTACACCAATGCATCACTTACAAGTTAATAATTTTGGCCAAAGTCAAAATATTAATGGATTGTCCGGTGTCTTGAGATGAGGTTTACTTTTGTTTGAATTTATTATTGTTATTTAGGATTCATGTGAGCTTCTAGGTTAGTTAATTATTCTCTATTAAGTTATTACTCAAGCTAATGCTAACATCAAATAAAAATAAAGTATTAAATGGCTCAAACTTCAAGTCCTAAAAAGATAATATCTTGATAATTCTTATAGTTATGGATCTTGATCTTGCATTGAGGATTGATTCTTAGTCACCTCTTATGGATTAAAGTACCTATGATGAAAGGATGGATATGGAAAGGTGGAAGAAATCAAATCGCATGTGTATGCTTATCGTGAAGAAGCTCATTCCAGAAACATTCAAGGGCATTGTATCTAAAAAGATTACAACGGTTAAGGATTTCCTTGCTGATATTGAAGAGAGGTTTGTCAAGAACGAAAAGGCATAAAATGGTACGCTCTTAGCGGTATAACGATAAAGGAAAAATTAGGGAGTACAACATGAAAATGTCTCATCTTATTTCAAGGTTGAAAGCACTTAGCCTCGAACTCTCTGTGGACTTGCATGTGCATCTAGTTCTGATATCCCTTCAAACACAGATCAAATAGTTTAAAGTGAGCTACAATTGTCAGAAAGAGACTTAGTCTCTGAATGAGCTCATCTCACAATGTGTTCAGGAAGAGGACATAATGAAACATGAATAGATAGGGCCTATACTTTAAGGGTAATGGTAAAGGAAAAAGGAGAAAGGATAAGGTAGCTACATATACAGCACCACATAAGAAACACCAAAAGAAATCGGTTAATTCGGAAGATAATAGTTGTCACTTCTGTGGAGCTGAAGGGTATAGGACGAAGCAATACACCAATTATCATGCTTGGTGTGCTAATAAATGTGTGCTTCTTAGTTTGGTTTGTTCTGAGGTTAATTTAAGTCTGGTTGCTAGACAGACGTGGTGGATAGATTCTGGTGCAACAACTCACATACATGTGTCTATACAAGGTTGCTTCACTTACCGAAGGCCAAGTGATATTGAAAGATACAATCTATATAGGCAATGGCAAGACGGTTGAAACTGAGGTGATAAGAAAATTTAGATTTTTGTTATAGACAAAATTTTATTTGAATCATAATAAAACATTTATTGCACCTTCTTTTTTTTTTTTATAGAATTTGAGTTTTATCTCTATTTTGGACAAATTTGGTTATGGTTGTTCATTTGGAGATGAAAGCTATGGTTTGTTTCATGATTTAAATTCGGTTGGTTCCAGTTATTTGTCAACTTACGATAATCTTTATTCACTTGATACAATTACTTCAATTAAAGAATCCTTGCAAGTAAGTACACGAGGTACTAAAAGTAAATTAACCAGTGAGAATTCAGTTGCGTTATGGCACACGATATTAGGTCATATCTCCATATGGAGAAAAGATAGACTTGTATCAGACGAAATTTCGGGTCCCTTAGATTTCACAGATTTTGACGTTTGTGTTAATTGCATAAAGGGTAAACAAACCTATAAAAGGAGATTTGAAGCCAACAAGACTCAGGACGTCATAGAACTTATTCATACGGATATTTGTAGGTCATTCTCTTCACTCGCTTGGAATGGTCAACAGTACTTTATAATGTGCATAGACGATTATTCTAGATATGACTACATATATCTCATTCATGAAAAGTCACATTTATTGGATGTGTCAAAAAATGTTTTGGGCTGAAGTTGAGAATCAACTCAACAAAAGAATTAAAAACGTCAGATCTGACTGTAGTGGTGAGTACTATGGTAGATATGATGGTTCAGGTGAACAACGTCCATGACCGTTTGCTAAATTTCTAGAGGAATGCGGTATCGTCCCACAATACACTATGTTGGGTTCACCCACTATGAATAGTATTACTGAAAGTCGAAATAGAACGCTTAAGGACGTGATAAGGAGTATGATTCGTCATTCTACCTTACCAGAATCACTCTAGGGTGAAGCACTTAAGGCTACACTATATATCCTTAATAGAGGTCCAACTAAAGTAACTACCCAGACCCCATATGAATTTTAGACCTTCAAGAAATCTAGTCTAAAGCTTTTGCATGTTTGGGGATATCCAGCTGAGACAAGGCCTTATACGCCTTATGAAAGAAACTGGAGTTAAGGACGGTGAGTTGCTATTTTGTTAGATATTCTAAAAGGTTTAGGGGGTACAAGTTTTATAATCCGATGACTTGGTTATTTTTTTTAGATGAAAAATGCCCGGTTCTTTGAGGATGCCGAGTTTACGGTGGGAGATATGGTTAAGGATTTTGTCTTTCAGGAGGAATATGCAGATATTCCCACATGTGTTATTAATATTGATCAGATCTTTATCCCTTACATTGCTAATGACACAACACATCAAGACAATATCGTAGAACCTCCCATTCAATAAAATGTTCCAGAAGAATAAGCTCTAGCACCTTAAGAACCTATGCCATTAAGGAGATCCATTAGCGAGTGACCAAGTGCAATGCCTGATGATTACATTATATTTCTCAAGGAATATAATGTAGACATTGGAGTGATGGAAGATGACCAGATCAACTTTCGTCAAGCCATGGAAAGTTCTAACTCTCAGAAGTGGATCGATGCCATGAATGTGGAGATAAAGTCCATGAAGGACAATGACGTGTGGGATCTTGTCTCATTACTAGAAGGTGGGATACCTATTAGTTGCAATGTATTTTTTAAGACCAAGATGGATTCAAAAGGTAATGTGAAAAGAAATAAGACTCGTCTTATCATGAAAAAGGGCTTTACACAGAAAGAAGGCATTGATTATAAAGAGTCTTTCTCTCCGGCTTCTATGAAAGACTCTTTCAGGATTATGATGGTATTGGTGACACATTTTAATCTTAAGCCGCATCAGATGGATGTAAAGACGACGTTTCTCAATGGTGACAATGGAGAGACGATTTATATGGTGCAACTAGAAAACTTTGTGTCGGGAGACTCAAAGAATATGGTTGCAAACTTAGGAAATTCATCTATGACTCAAGCAGGCATCTCAGAATGGTATTTCAAGTTTCATCAAGTGATCATATCGTTTGGTTTTGAGATGAATTTGGTTGACGGTTGTACATACCATAAGTTTTGTGGAAGCAAGCATATTTTTCTGGTTTTATATAGATGATATTTTACTTGCCATCAACGATATATGCTTATTGCACGACACCAAGAGATTTTTAACTAAGAATTTTAAGATGAAAGATCTTGGAGACGCCTCTTTTGTATTAAGGATCTACATACACCAAGATTATCCTCGAGGTATTCTTGGATTATCACAAAAGAGCTATATTGAATAGGTTCTCAAAAGATATGGCATGCAACACTGTAAACTAAGTGATACCCATATGGCTAAGGGAGACATGCTTAGTCTCAATCAGTGCCCTAAGAATGATTTAGAGGAAAAGGAGTAGTGGGGAGTTTAATGTATGCTCAAGTTTGTACACGTCCTGATATTGCGTACGTGACTGGGATGTTAGGCAGATACTTAAGTAATTCAGGAATAGACCATTGGAAAGCATCTAAAAGGTCTTGTGGTATTTACAAAGAGCAAAAGACTATATGCTCACGTATCTGAAGTTAGATTAGATTGAGATCATTGGATATACTGACTCTGATTTTTCTGGATGCCAAAATAGCATGCTATGAGGCATCTAATCATGGAATATGATTGTGAAATATTGTCACAAGGTTGCGGATAGTGGACGATATTGAGAGACACTCAAGTTATTTTATGACAATGAGTTTGCAGTCTTCTATTCTAATAACAACAGGAGCTCAACAAAGTCGAGGTACATATACTTCAAGTTCCTGGTTGTTAAGGAAATTTTTTAGAGTTGACAGTTGTCTATAGAGCACGTCGAAACAAACTCCATGATTGCAGATCCGCTTACTAAGGGATTGCCACCCAACAGTTTCATCATATCAGTTGATGATATTCAGTTTTAGTGAAAGTTTATGATTTTGGATGCTCTTTTCAGACATATTTTTAGTTATTTTAGTTTATGGATATTTTAAGGTAATTTCTACAGAAATAAAGTTTTGTCTAATTCATACTTTGATTCTAGTTGGTTTGATCTCACTAAGGTTTACGAAGAACCAGTTGGAAATAGATATGTTAAGATCACATTGCATGAAATTTTCATGCTACACATCCACATCATAATCCATGTCATTCAGTTGTATTGATATACGTGATCATTCATGGGTTGAGTTATGATTTATGTAACGACTCTGCTTTGATCCTGTGTCGGTGTGATTGATGAATCGAATTGGTTATAGATACATTACAGTAATGACAGCAAAGTTGAACGCGTTCGGTTATTTTGGCAAAACATAATTATAAGGTTTAACACATAGTCCAAGTGAGAGATTGTTGGATCATTAATCTAACTTCGGACTTATATGTAAAATAATTATGTATTGTGGACTGTCAAATAAAGTTAAACCCAATTAAAAGTGATCAACTAAAGTTTAGATAATTGGGGTTTTAATGTATCTGATAGGTTGTTGACCCTTTAATGTATAGAGACTTTAGGATAATTTCTATTTTTATGATGGTTTAAAATAGAAATACCAAAAGATGAATTATCTATAAATAGTTATGGTCTCCAGTCACATGATAATAGAAAACCATTATATTCTCCCTAATATCTCATCGTTAGAGAGAAAATTGAGAGGTTTAATCAAAGGGGATTCTCGGATAGAGAATTGTATAGATCTGAAATGCCAACCATATGGCTCTAAACAATGATCTATCATCATAGATTCAGGTACGCTTCCGCTCTGTATTACTTGATTTTTGGTGTGTTCAACATGAGATCTTGGGGTTTTATTAAGATACGGTTTATACCGAAAGAGATTTTGAATCTAACAATGATCACATAAATGAATTATGTCAAGAGATACTATGTCAGTTGCTTAAATGTGTCGATGGACACTATTATTAATAATCTATGCATCATCAATATCCAACAACAACTCGGTCATCCAAACTATAGATAGATTGACTCATGAAATCTCAACCATAGTAGATGAAATCAACCGAGCCATTAAACTTGAACTCATAACTCTCTCAAGATTAAGAACACTCATTAGATAATAACAATGAGTTAAGATTTTTTTTAAGATAGTACTTTTACTGACATCAAACTCATTAGTCATTTCAATGCATCCTAAATTCGCTAGCACATTAACCAGGTACTTCACTTAGTGACCAAGCTAAGGAACTCCATATGATGGAGTTTATAATACACTACCATTTTTCTTAGCAAAGTGCTCAACTTCACTATACGGTAAAAAATAAGAATTTATAAGTCATGAAGAACTCTTACTTAGATACATTGTTCATATTAGCTATACTCTATGGGAACAAAAAAAATCAATTGTTATATACTTGTGAACTTTTTACAAGAATATACGACATGTAACATAAGAATAGTTATTTATTATAATTAAAAAATAATGTTAAGTAAATAATAGAATTCTCGTCCAGTAGGTTTTATAAAATTAAATGTGGATGTTTCTGTTTTTCCGGCCCCCAAGTAGCTCAATTGAAGTGGCTAGAAACTTTTTTAGATTTCTCTTTAGGTTTTTGGATAAACTATTTACTTTCAAAGCATTGAGTAGGCAGAATTGGTAGCAGTGTCTATGAAGGATTGAAAATGGCTATTAAGAATGAGTGGAGAAGAATTGTGATTGAATGTGATTCTAAGAGAATTATGGACTGCTTAAATGATAGAGCTCTTTATTGTTGGGAGTTGTCTAATTTTTTTTGTTGATGATTAAGGAATTTAAGAGGCAACTTGAAGTATGCAATGTGACTTAGGTAAGTACGAAATGTTGCACAGTTGTTGGTGTTCTTGCCAAGCAAAGTAATGGTCAAAACTGTGAGATTAATGATTTTCTTCTTTTACCTTCAAGTTATGTTAGTTTTATTGATAGAGATAAACTCATTGTAAGTGATGGTTTTAGACCACTTTGATGTACTTTCATTACGTTTTCAATAAGAATTTCTCTAGCTTTGATTAAAAAAACCTAATGAGAATATGTATGAGTCACATTCTTAAATTAGTATTAAATAAATCAAGCAAACAGAAATGTTGACAGATTAATTATAGTTGATCAACTCTAAAACAAATAGCCTAATTAATCACTAAAACAAATGGCCTAAATTTTCAATTCTTCATTAAAAAGGGTAAAAATTGATAATGAGGTTGGAGCCACGGAAAGCAAAAGAGTTAGCTTAATGGAGTTAATTATACAACTTTTTTTTGGATAAAAAAGAGTTTTTCTAGAGAAAGGAAGCATAGATGCCACCATGCTTACCCATTTATGGCTGATTCTATCATTTACTTATACATATAAAAAAACTAAACAAATAAGAAGGTTTGAAGAAAAGCATGCATGAGAGGAAATTATGGTAGCTTGTGGTAAAGTTGTTTATTTTTCCAATATAGATTTTGCATTTTAGAATTGGGTTAGTGGCTCAAGGTAGAAGGTTGTCTGTCTGTATATGACATAGCAAAGAGAATATTAATGATTGTTTCCATTCGTTTTTTCTTTAAGGTTTTGGATTAGAAATGGTCATCTAGTGTGGATACAATGTATCATCTATCGTAACGGCAGAGATAATTTATCTCATATAAAAAAATAGTTTACGTAAAATAGTGTAATTTTATTTAAAACATTTAGATCTAATTACATGATCCAATAAAATAAAAAAAATATGTTGCACTTATAGCATAGTCAGGATGTGATCTATTTTTATTATAAATATCATAGTTCGCTTCATTATAAATGTAAAATAAGTGATATGAGACAATATTCTCATGAGATTTGTAGAGTAACTTATCTACGTACTTATTTATCGTAAAAAAATGTATGTTTCTTATATTTTATGTTATTTTCAATGATAAAGAACATCTCTTTTAATAGAAAAGAAAGTACAGCAATCAAATATTGAAATATTGTTTAGACATGGGCCGAAAAATTATTGCTTGGATAAATATGAGACGATTTTATCATAAATCATTTTTAATTATCTATATCTCAAATATATAATAAAGATACATCAAATATTTTAAATAATGAGATAGATCAAGATATCTTATCGTTGAAAATATATTTAAGATAATCACTCAGGTATATATTTAACGTATTCTCAAAATATATTTAAGTTAATCATGATACTTTATCGACCCGATAGTGGTTATGTGTCTTCCTCATCCTCCCAAGCGTTGTGGGCAGTGCGCTCCAGACATTTAGGTAATTACTGTGCGCATGGTACAGTTGCACTTGTACATGCTCTTTGATGCTTAATTAAAAATAAATAATATAAAAAGAAAAAAAATTGTCGATTCATTTGGCACATGCGAGTAAACGTGCGCGTGCGAGTAATATTGGCGGCTAAAGTCCCACTTATTTCATGCCAAAAAATCCACTTGTCGCACAAAAGATGGACTCTGTGGGGCCGATATGTCGTCAGATACTAATCAACGCCTATGTCAAGCACGGACCACCTGATGTGCCAAGCTGTCTATATACACATGGTTGATGATGTGTACCTAAGTGGGCCCTGCCACGGTGGGATGTCGGTGGGACCAGTTGACACTCCATGATGGTGGGCAGGGAGGAATTCTATTGGGTTTGTAAAAGCCCTCGAGTCTTGTTTAGGAATGCCTTTCTTTTCATCTTTTGATTTCTACAAAACTTTTAAGAAATATTTTTGGATTATAGGTTGAATAAATAATCTCAATACTCGTTAATGAATATTTTTCAGAAATTTAATGCAGGACACATTAAAAAATAAAAATAGCGAGATCAAAAAATAAAAATAATGAGATCAAAATTTATGAAACTACATAAAAGAATGAAATCATATATCAGTGAAAACTAACGTCATGATGAACACTCATAAGTTGTTTGAGCTGCCAACTAATAGATAAGTCATAACAAATTTTCTTGCGTGATACAAACTCAAGAAGCCAGTGTAAATGTGAGAATATCATTTACTTAACCATGATAAAAAAAATACGAATAGATAGTATAACGTTTAGAAGTACTAAAATGTTATATGAAAAATTGATCAGTTGACATGTACTTTTTGAAAACAAAGTAACATAGAGTGCTCCAAAATGTTGAAAGCAAAATGGCTCTCAAATCAAACATGGCTTAGGCTAGCGTGAGAGTGAGAAAATAATATGGAGTGGTCTTAAGATAAGAGTTGGAAAGTTTTGGTGGGTGCGCATGCCTTTCAACAAAGAGGTGTGTGACTTTGTTCATAATGGAAAAAATGTCAATACCCATAACATTAATTCATCTCTCCAAACATTTCTTTCAACTTTCTCTCCAGATTTGAATTATAAATTCACATTTTTCATTCATCTAAGTTACTAAATAACACATTTAATTGAACAAGATCAGAATTGTCTGTCGTTGGGTAATCCCAATGAGATAAAGTTTAACTCATCTGCATCATTCAATCATATTTAAAAGATATATTTAGTCAAACTGAAAAATAAAAGAAAAAGAAAATTATTTTTTTGTTCACTTTATAAGTTCAGCTCACTAGAACCATTTAGATCTTATCAGGCAACATAGATATACTGAATATCACAACTATAGAGGACCTCAACGGCGGAGAGTTTCATCTTCCAATCGAACATATAGTTTAAATCATCTGCATCATTCAATCATATTTAAAAGATATATTTAGTCAAACTGAAAAATAAAGAAAAACAAAATTATTTTTTTTGTTCACTTTATAAGTTCAGCTCATTGGAACCATTTAGATCTTATCAGACAACATATATATACTGAAGATCACAACTGTAGAGGGCCTCAACGGCGGAGAGTTTCATCTTTCAATCGAACATTTCTGTTTTGCCCCTATACCTATTATCAATTATCATCTATATTATACTAGGCTGCTTCTTTATAGCTAATTATGTTGAATTATTGATACAATCTAGTTATAGACTTGAATTAAAAGCCAAGGAGATCCAATTAGTTAGCCACCAAAATGTAGCGATGAAGCCAAAGAGGTAAATCAGATCATCCCACACCACACCATCAAACTTGTTTCAAAAGCACCTTCAACAACACATAATTACTTCCCTTTTATCTTCAGAGTTACTGTTCCACTTCTCCTCTTAGACTTGATTTACCCAACTTTAGACCGACACCCCAACTTTCTATCCGACCAAAGTCCAGCAACAACAATTACAAGTCACTAGAATTCAATGATTTTGTCTTATATTTTGGGAAAACAAGTTGCGACCAACTTCGTTTCAGGTTTAATCTTCATTAGTGTCGGCTCTCCTAAATCTAGAAAGTTTTGATCACTTATATCTCCGAGTTTACCTAAAGAAATGGGACACATGTAATTGACATCATTTAGTCTTAATTAATCATCTATCAAATGTCTCCATTCTATTGTAGGAGTTAAGATTAGATAGACGTGTTATTCATATATTCAATTAACAGCCGTTATATCGTATAACGAACGTTATATGATGTTATTGGGGGATCCATATCCAATATAAAATGATGGTGTTATTTAACGTCTATTACATACGATTTTTGACACCATGACTATGATGAAATTAAAGAGAACACAATTGTTATCAACACATTTCAACAAAGAAGACTCATGTGTTTAAGGCTCCCTATAGATTCGATGGTAATTTTGTGCGCAGAGGCAAAGCTTATATAACACATAAACTGAGAAAACTGAAAAGTATGATAAATTATTGGTATGGCTGTTTAGAGAAATACTAACAGGTAAAGGAAATTAATTATGATGAGTGCTCTACACTCACCACAATGGCACTATAGCGACGGCTTTTTACTTTTGTGCCGTTTTGAACCGAGAAAAAAGATTGTGACGTTTGGACAATCGTCGCCAAATGCCTAGTCGCAATAGCTATTGAGACGATTTTATCAACCGTTAGAGATACAACGATAAAATCTGCATTGTCGTGACTGTTACAATGACAGTTATAAATCGTTATTATAAGTTTTACAGCAGCGTTTATAACAAACAGTTGCTGCAAGCCCTCTCTTCCTCAAGGTATAATGATGATTGACTAACCGCCGCTATACATCTTCTATCACGATGGTTCTTATAACCATTGCAAATATTTTTAAAACCAGACTGTAGCAATGGTTCACAAATCATCGCAAAAAACAAGACTAACAAGACTAAAATGCAAAATATACGCCTGTAGTTTGGTCAATATATAAACTATACCTCTAAATTTTTTTTTATATTTTTATGTCCATGTAGTTTGAAAAACGTCAAAATATACCCTTATGTTAGAAAGAGTTGTTAAATGTAGCGGTCTGGACTGCTTCCTCTCTTCTCCGATCATCTTGCTCTCTTTTTTTCATTTTTACACCGAAAAAATGTTTACGCCAATTCCCGCTAATGGATGCCTAATCATACTCTCAAAATTGTGCCAAAAAATCAACCATTCTCCTGCCAATTCCCAAATGGACCAGCCAAAAAACCAGTAACAAAAGAAAACCAAACATAAAATGCAATATCAATAACACAAGAACTATTGGATTAATACACCAAATGGACAACCAGAACACACTTAAGAGTAATGAGAAAAATTAGACTTTAAATTTCACAAGTGAACTCTTTGACCAGTCCAGAAACCATTCCCTTGAGCTTGCTCATTCAATTTCCATAAAGATGGGTAATGCAAACTAAAAAAAAAATCTTTTACAGCCCGATATAAGAATTTCTGCTAAAAACTAGTTCAAACTCTCATTTCCCTTCGAATTTCTGAAGTCTATTTGAAATATTAAATTATCAATACAAGTTACCCAAAGTATCAAAATATTGAGAACGCATCTCTGAATATTCAACCACCAACTTAAATTAGCACTCATGCATATTGAGCCTCAACCTTAGGCACTTGTGCACATTGAGCCTCCAGCTTGAAATAATAAAATATTTCAATAGTATCACGATAGTTCAAAGCATGAAACTCTACCCTCTACGAGACTTCTAGATAAACTTCATAACTAAATCTAGTTAAGCACGCATCTCTGAATATTCAACCACCAACTTAATATAGCATTTGTGCGCATTGAGCCTCCAACTTAGGCACTCGTGTACATTAAGCCTTTAACTCGATCACTCGTGTCAGTTGAATCTCATGCTCTGCTCTTAAATAGGAATCATCTTGCGTAGAAGATTCTCCATGGTAACACGATGATTGCGTGAGTGTTGTAGATGGATTGGTCGAAATCGTAAGGAGTGGACTGAATACTTGTGACAACGTATCTGTTTCGGCAAAAAGCTTCAACAGTACATGTGTTGTCCTTCGTCCTTGATGCATGAATTCCCTTGACCGAAGGGATCCGTGGTGCTTACATTGTATGCATTCTTCCTCCTTGTTACAGTTCCTCTCAACCTCAATGTCTGTAAAACACATACAATGAACCCTTTAAACGAGGAACCGGCGGGTTGTTACCCCGCCTAAGGGTCTTTGATGTCTAAGTTAGTAGATGATCGACCTGGCATAATTTCTGTAATGGAGAATAGGCATACCTTTTTGGCGATTAGTAGATATATTTATACATGAGTCATCGGGAGCGGAAGAAGCGTGTCGAAAAAGCTTCTTGGAGGCGTGTTAGGAAAGCTTCACGAAACACGAAGCCTGTCATTATCAGTCGTCGATTGGACGGAATGAAGGTGTTTTTGTTGGAATATGTTCATAAAGTAGCGTGTAATAACTATTTATTTGTATTTAGTTATTTCTCAGACATTAGTATTATTGAATTTTTATGAATGAATTGAAAGTTTTATTTTAAATTAAAGTGTGTTTATAATTACTTAAGTTCTGAAACTTTCATCAATGAACAAAGAGTGAAGACACAGGTGTATCCAGACGAACTCTTCTGAGAAAGTTCAGAATGATATTCACAGCCTTAGAATCGACCGGGCAATCGAATCTGATTACAACTGTTAGGTTGAACTAATGAATGTTAGTCTTAGGGCATGGGAGTGCAGACTCAAACGGTTAACCTAGACATGTTATGAACATGTTGAATAGACTGGTAACAAATTAGTTTAGAGCCCAAAACCGTTTACCAAGCTCTAAATTTAATTGTTACCTAAAGGTATTTTCATAATTACCTTAATCCTGAGCTGAATATGTAACTTGATTTAGTTAGTTGCAATATTTGATATGTCAAATGAGTGAGTTCGAATTGGCGGGAAATACCTTGGCTGTTGGGATTGTAATTCAATTAAGTTGGAGTTACGTGATTCATAGATATGGAAATTTATGCTTCAATTGTGAAAGCAATAATATCACCTTACACTTTATTGATGGGAGTGTGAATAAATTAACCTGGCCAGGTATTCAATGAATTGAATCATTGATTAAGACTTGTGAATTGTATGAGACAATTCACTATTATGTCTTTCTTATTCACAGTCAGTAAATGAGTTAAGAAAATAATAACAAGAGAGGTAAAACGGTAATTTTATATTTCACTCTTGTTACTGATATTCACGATGGGTATTATATTAAAATATTTTGTGGACCGTGAAAATAAAATGGTTTATTTACAGCATCAAAAAACGTAGAATGCATGAATCGAGAGTTGATATGACATCGAATCTATAGTGGAGTCGTACGATGCCAAGATTAAATAGGTCAGAAATTTATGGAGATAAGTTCTTTGGGCATTTGAATCCTTAGCTTTGTCATGTGGATCCATTCGGTCTCAGAAATAACTCATGAGAACAGGAATAGAGAAACGAAGTAAATTGGATCAAAATGTGTTTTGGTGCCAATACATATTTTCTACACATATATGTGATGGGTGATCCCACTTAATTAGTTAAATGTGATTATATGTATTAAAATTAATTAGTTTATTATTTTATAATTATTAGATAATTAGTAAATAAAAAATAAAAAATAAATTAATTGATAATAATTAATTAATTTATCAATTAGGTTGATGAATCTTAATACAACTCAAACTCTAGGAAATATTATAATTTTTGACAATTATGAAAATATGGGGTGAATTTTTAGAAATTTAAAAATATATGAGTATATTTATAAGTATCAAAAATTATATTTTATCAATATCTAATAGCAATCTGATTAGAAATAGATCTGAGATAAGATACAGTTGCTTGTTAAAAAAATAAAATGAAAAAAAATAAATTTCCCAACCTCCTTGTTGCCGTCGAAAATTATATTGAAGGAGAAAGTTTTTTATTTTTCTTCTCCAATCATTTTGAGAGCCCACACTCAAATTCCTACACAAAATTCTGGTGAGATATATTTCTAAAATTAACGGGTGGTTGTTGGTGGATGAAATTCACAAATCATTTTTGGAGTTCAAGTACGTGATTCAGATCATGAAGCATAAAGAACATGAAGAACGCTCGAAGGAATTCCGCTTGTTCAGAAATTCTCTAATACAAAGTATAGGTGAAAAAATTGTTTCTAACCTTATCTTCTCATGTAATGTCATACATGAATAATCGCACATTGTTTGATTTTAAGTTATTTAATTTGATTAAATAAGTTAATTAAAAAATTAATATTCCACCCACAAACCGTTTGTGGTTCAAACTTATTTTTTATTAATTTTAAAATCAAGCGATCTCAACAATTGGTATCAGAGCAATAGGTTCTTGATTATGCATATTGATATTTGAAACGAACGTATCGTGAATTTTGTGGATATTGACATAGGATTTTGTATGGTAGATTCAAAACTGTTTTGAATGTGTTATGTGATTGGATCTCTAACTATTAGCTCTAGGCATTTTTATTTCAATTTAGAATTTATGTACTCCGGATTTGAGGCATAAGATTTTATGTAATTCATTTTGTTACAAAAGTTGTAATTTTATAAATTTGATGTAAAATCGTCATCGTCTCGATATTGTCGCCAAAAATCGCTCGAAATCGCTGCCAGCCACCGAGAAGTTATCGGAGTGCACTGTTCATGCCAGAATTACTATTCACACCGGAGATACTGTTCTGGCGACCGTGGTACTATTCTGGTGGCCGTCGCCGCCGCTATCTGCCCGTGCCCTACATGGTGACAAGCGTTTGTGAAACTCTAAGTGATAACAATTAGGGTTTAAGAAATTCTGTGATGTTTCGCAATAACCATTATCCTATTTTTTATCTTTGAAATTTGAAATTTTCAAATTTTAAATTTTAAACGGATAAAACATAATTTGAATTAAAAGATAATTATTTATTTTTATCTTTTTATCTTTTGAAGTTTGAATTGAAAAGATAATTACCAATGTTATCTTTTTATCTTTTATTTTATTTTTAGGAAAAAAAGGGGAGGATAATTAAAGAGATTATTTAATTAAGAAAATAGTTTTTTTCTTAATTAAAGGGTTTTAATTAAAATTTAAATTTTGAATTTTTGAAATTTAAATTTTAAATTCTAAAATGGGAATGGACTTTTGTAAAGAGTTACTAAGTGGTGAGAAACCTGAATGACAAATAGACAATTACAGAGGCCATAAAAATTTGTAAATTAATATTAGTTTATTATTGTTTTTGGGTTGTAATTAGAAATGAGTCAATAGGGAGTTAATTTTAAATGTATGATTTAATTTTAATCGCGCATAATCATATAACATGCCATATAAAACTAGGGATATGTCAATATTGAATTGTCATGTAGCATGTACATGCATCATTGTCAGTTAATTATAAAGGTTATAATATTATTACAATACAAAATTTATAGTGGTTATGATTTTAAATTGGGATTTAAAATTAAATAAAGGATTTATAAATTTCATCGTGTTTTCAAATTAATAAAAATTATGTTTTGAAAATAACCAAAAATCCAAAGTTTTTTTTCAAAAACTAAGTGGGAGGATCGTTTACGTTGAAACGTTCTCAAGGTCTCCAATGCAAACTTGATCGTGCCACGATGAATGGTTTAGAACTACTCATAGCGGTCCTCTCTTCAATAGGAGAAACTTTAGAGTCATCGAGTTGATTGAGAAGCTAATGCTTCTAAAAGAAATGGTGGGGCAGAGTCGGCCTATAGACGGACTGTTAGTCCATAGGAACTTTTATGCGTCAATGCGTTGGTTAAAAACTTAGACTGAAGCACATTGGATTCCTCACTTAGGGGCTAGTCAATGGGACCAAGGTGACCAAAACCATTGGTGGTTGGTCTAGATGTGGAGACATTTGAACTTTAATCAAACAAGAAGAGTCTCGATGCGATAGAAGTTAGTTTGGACTTCATCCCTCGATGAGACAAACTATCGATTTTTATTGTAACATCATGGAGGAAATATTTTTTATGAATTTTTAAATATTTAAGTAGTTGCATCATGCATCACACTTTCCTAAACGATTGAGCATTTATTTACACCGTTTTATTTATTCTTTTCAGTAATCATGTCATTATCCCCTCTCTCAACTATTCTTAGAGTGAACAAATTTACTGGTGAAAAATATGTGGATTAAAAATGAAATCTTGATATCGTGCTGACGGTAAAAAAACACAAGTTCGTGCTTAATACCCCTTGTCCCATTGAGCCTATTGACGAATCGACTCAAGAAAAAGGATGATTATGCTTCTTGGCTGCGTCCTGATAAGATTTCTAGATGTTACATCTTGGCATCTATGAGCAATGTGTTGCAACAACAACATCAGAACTTTGAGACCGTCATTGATATGATGTTGAAATCACCAAAATGTTTAGAGATCAGGGTCGTCAAGCCAGACATACAGCTGTACGTAACTTCATGAACTTCAGGATGGAACCTGAAACCCCTGTTAGAGAGCATATGGTGTTGATCATAATTTATCTGAATGAGTTGGAGCTCATGGGTGCTGAGGTTGATGGTAAGACTCAGGTGGATATAATCCTAGAGACTTTGCCTAGTACCTTTGAGAACTTCAAGTTTAATTATTCGATGAATAAACTGAAGTACTCACTTCCTGAGCTCATGAAGAGGGTTAGGATTAATTGGATCACAAGACCTAGTAGCAGGCAGTACAGAAATGAACAGTGAAGGAAAACAGAAAGAAAAGAAATAACGATGAAGACGAACAACTACGATCCGATGAAAACGATCGAAGGGCTACCAAAATTATAGAACTTGAAAGTGAGAAATCATTAAGAGAAATAGGAATAAATAACCGAAACAAAAGAAGGAGAGAAAAAAAAATCAATGGCTTACCAAAATCAAACACATCGACAATGCGACGATGATGCCAGAAACAGAGATGAACAAAATGCCTATCGCTGAAAAATTGAGAAAAATCTTGAATTGGATATAATATAAACATTGAATAAAAGATTAAGGTTGAAAGCATGAGAAACGAGAAAGAGAATGAAGAAATAGAGAAGAATTATTTATCTAAAATTGATGGCGGAACAAATGGAAAACGAGACAAAGAAGAAGAAAATAAAATAGAAGAAACAAGAAATCATTTACCTTGATTAATGGAGGATAGTTGTTGAAGAAGAAACTAGATAAAGTAGCAAGCAAAAGGGATTTTCGTGGGTGAAAAAAACTATAAAAGAATTAGAGATGTGCAGTAAAATAAAAAGGGGAGGGCTTGTGAATATAAAAGAAAATGGGAGGAAGGGGAGGGAGGGTTGTAGGTGACTACAAAGATTAGCTTGATATAAAAAAAAGAGAGATTTGAGGGGAAACAAATGGGGTGGCTTAGGGTGTATGCGCATATATGGTGTGAGTGGGGGTTCTAAATTATAAAATACCCTTTATTAAATACTTGGGTATTACACCGCCCAAGTGGTTGGTTATTTTTATAATTGATTTTTTGTATGTAATCTTTGTTTTTCTAATCTGTGAATCTGACGTATCAATTTTTATTTGGTTTATTTCAGGCATCTCAATAAGACCTTTTAGATACGTAAATCCCGATGGTATGTAGTTTTAAAGGAAAATGGGAGAAGAGTCAACTTCATAGGAGGTTGTAGAAGTCATAGCAGGTGAAGAACGGTAATTGTGCAGATTAATTATGATAACAGTATATACCATACCAGGTTTGACTTTGATAACAAAACAGGTGAAACTGCGTATAATTTAAGTAATTTAAAGACTAGATATCAGAGAAGCAAGAATTCAAACAACAACAAATAGTAAAAATTTTATTGAAGTAAGATTAAAACTTACAAGATTGAAGAAAATCAATTGCAATGATTAATTAGTGCTCCCGCTCACTAATTAATGTTGAAAAAAAATAATAAGAGATTACAAAAGAGGAGGAAGAAATATTGCTTTGTTTTCAAAGCCTTTTTTCTCTCAAAATTATTAAGAATGGAAAACAAGTTCTGACGGATAAATGGGAGAAGGAATCCTATTTATAGGCAAGGAGAGTGGAGTTCACCGGGAACTCATCACTTACATGCACTATCCTTTTCTAATAAAGTAAAAACATTTTACATTGCAACTTTTGACTAAGAATAGTAAAAAGGACAAATAGTTGCCTAATTATTTGACAACTAGTACAATTATTGCAGAAAAAACAAAATATAAAGATTCCTCGATAACTGTTATCTTGGACTTCATGTCTTCATTATTGCTTTAGTTAGGGAGGTCATAATTGTTGTCTTCAAAAGTCACTATGACTATTGTTGTATATTGGAGAGTCATTGTTGTCATTCTTTGATAATTGTTATCTTGAATTCTTGTGCTTTGATTGTTGATTTTGGAGAAGTTATTATTGCTCGTCTTGAAGAACATTATGACGTTGCATTATGCTGGAAATTCATTATGATATTATTTTCAAATTTCTTGATTTCTTTATTATTCCACCAATGGCATTTTGCCAAAAGTATATAATCTTTATTTATTCATCTTCACTGAGATTAATACTGTAAAATGGGTCTTGTAAGTCTTTTATGGCGCCATAAGCCCATTGTGGTAGGACGCAACCTTGTGATTTATTTTTATCCTTCAATTGCTATCTGATGAAGAAAGAATTGATTTTATTGGGTGATTTGACTTTACTGATGATTCAGAGTCAGAATCGTTATTGTCTTCTAGGAGGAGAGCAGATTTTGGATGAATTCTTACTTCAATTTGGATTTTGATTTTATGACCTTGGATTTTCCTTTTGAAGAGGGTTTTGATCAGTCCTGGATTCTTTAGACGAACTAGATGATTTGGTTTGTGAGACTAGACCAACGGACTCATTAATTTTTAATGGAGCCTAAGGAGAAGGGTATTTCAATTGAGGGTGGATATTTGTAAATTCATGGTTAATGGAGGCAATGATTTTAGGGTATTGAATTTGTCCCACCATTTAACATATTATTGTTTGTGAGAATTCCATCTTCAATTGAGTATTACCACTTTAGGATCCAAGGTATTTTGTAATTATTTGAAAAATAAAGTATTCGGGGAAACGTGACCTCAAGTGGTGAGGGCTTGTAAACCTTTAAAAATAAATTAAAATATTATTATAAATCAATTGAAAAAATTCTAAGACAGGACCATGAATGGATAACCATCTTAAGAACTAATTTGAAAAGCCAGTTTTGAAATTATTATCAAAATTTAAAAACCATGAGTGGGAAAATTTATTATTTTGATGTGAGAAAATCATGTGTCAAGTATCAATATAGTCAAAATAATTGTACTATTTTTTATTTGAAAGTAATTTGAAAGGTGAAGGATGGACTTTCCAATCCTTCATGGTTATGATTATAAGAATGTAAAGGAATAATAAAAAATCTTTCCTTCAGAACTTTTGATTGGGTAAATATTTATGGAATTTGATTCTAAGAGAATGTCTCTATAGAAACCAAGACTCTTATCATTGTGTTCAGGGACATGATAGAATTTAGGAATGAAATGGGTTTTGGAAATTTGGGCAGGATCCTTCAAATGATCAAATGGAGATTCAATATGAAAGAAATTTTTGTTTGGCATTTTTTTGAAAATAAAAGGATGCTTTTCTTATTTTGTAATTGGTTGGTTAAGCGATTGAGCATTATAGGATTGAGTAATTGAGAATGTGTCAAATTGGTTGACCAGAGCTGATTGGTAATTGGGTCTGATAGACTCTAGTATTGTTAATTGGACTTAGTGTTAGGAGTATACGACTCTTCTTTAATTTGAGCCTTAAGGGCCAATTGTGAAGTCAAAGACTCTTCTATAATCGAACCATTCATCACTCTGACATGATTTTTTAAAGTTATATTGATTCTTTTAGTTTAAGTATGTCACTGCATGCCTATGACTTTTTTGAAATCCGTCAGGCATGAAGAAGAAAGTTCCTCTCAACATAAAAAATTCTTTGATTGTTTTGCTTGAAAATTTAAAACAATCTGTTATCATAACAGATTTCATTATCTTTGTGAAAACTTATTTTTCCACATTTTTTATTCTATTGAATTAAGGTTGCGTTGAAATCATGCTTCAACCCAACTTCTTCCAAAATTTTATCCAATTCATCAATCCATGCAGAACTTGAATCTTGAATTTTTTTTGTTTTAAATGAATTTTAATTAAGTATTATGGGTTTTTCCTTCTCATATTCTAGTAGGTCAGAATTTTCAAATTATGACATGTCAGAATCTTGAAATGGTTTTCTGCAAAAAATTACAAGTAATGAAGTCAGGAATTGAATTATTAATATCTTGAATAAATTAAATATTAAAATAAAAATATTAAAAATAGACTGTTACCTGAGAAAACTTTGTTTGGAAGCAATGTCAAAACATGTTTTGTAGATTACAATCAAATTTTAAAAGAGATTTTTTATTTAATAAATTATCTTGAAATTTATTATTAAGTTTTATTATTCGATTAATTGCTTTAATAATGGAATGACAGATTTCAAATCTTAAAAATCTAATCTTAGATTGAAACAATTTGATTTTTTTGTACAAATAACTAAATTATTTTGTTTATTACCTTGGCAAAGAATTCAAAGTGTTTCTATTTTTGTTTAACACATTTAGAGAAAATAATAATATTACTAAAGCAAACAATCGAGAAATCAATGAATTGGTTGAAAATTTTATTCAATGTACTTGGAGCATTTTGAAGATCAAAAGGCATTACTTTCCATTTATAATGACCAAATGTAATTTTGTATTCATCAATTCCATATTTCTGGATTTGCCAAAATGTATTAGGAATGTGAGTACACAAATTTTCTTTTTAAAGATATTAATTTGTTGTTGAAAAGCAGGATTTTGAAGCTGTTCTTCAATTCTTTTGAATTTTATTTCATCTTGCAGAAAATATAATATTTTTCTTTACAAGAAATCAAATTCACAATTTTAAAAACAGAATTTTTTTATAGAGTTTTCAATTTCTCATTGTGAGAAAAAGAAAGAAATTTAAATTTGACAGGGTTATCCATGGGATAAGTAATTGTCTCATCATGCTTTGTTGTAAAATGATAGAACAGAGAAATAAGTGGTAAACCCAAAATAATTTTATCTATCATATTTTTATTAAAACAAATGATGTTTTAAAACATACATCGTCTTGGCAAATATGAACATTGGAGTTTTCATAATTGGTATGCATTCTAGTACCATTGGCAGATGACAAAGATTCTTTTATCTTCTTGAAGTACATGACAGGAACGAATCCTTCCTGCATACAATTCAAATCAGCTCATGAATCAATCAGAGACATTGAAGTGAGATCAAAAGCTTGAATTATTATTTTGACCATTATGTGTCATTTTTTATTTTGTTGTGATTAAGGATATAGAGTTGTGTGAATTAAGGAGAACTCAAGTAGCTTCACTCTTCGGTCCGCTTTGGAGTGAATTCGTAATAAAACTGAGTAAAAAACATGGGCAAAAGAAGTTTGGAGCAAGAATGTCCCACCAAAGCTTAACATGTTTGCTTGGAAGTTGTTCTACCATGCATTACCTTTGGTGATGATAAAATTATCATCACCTTGATTGTTGACAATAGGTTATTCAACCTCATTAATAGAAATTGAATATTTATTAGATTCTCCTAGTTCACTCGATTCATGATTTTTAATTAAATTTTTTATTTTTAAAAGATTTTTTTTTGTTATTTCTGAGTTTGATTATTTTAATTCTTTTATTTCAATTGTAATATTTCTATTTTTTTTTTGAATTTCCTGTAAAGTAACTTTTTTTTTCTTTTAAATTTATCAAATATTTCAATAGTTTCTTCTAAATTTATTAAATTTTTTATTTCTATTTGATTCATCAGATTCAGAGGATTCAAATTCTCCTAAATCTTCATTACTACTTTCATAGTAATCTTTTGATTCTATAATTCTAAAAAATTCTTGTTTATCTTCTTCACAGATTTTTAATTGATTAATGTTATTTTTTACTTAGCAAGTTTTGGGAAAATGACCATTACGGACACATTTAAAACACTTAATTTTACTTTTATCAATAATTTTTTTCTTGAATAATTTTTATTCTTAGAGAAGTATTTGTAAAAAAAAATTATTTTTCTGTTTGTGGTATTTTTTCCTATAAGGTTTGTAAATTCTTCTAGGATTTAAATGTGAATTTTTCCTATTCTTTCAGGAAGGAGCAATAACAGGTAATCCATATTGCTCACAAAAATTACCTAATTCATATTTGGTAGTTTTTCTTTTCCTTTTTTATTTGTTTATTAATTTTCATGTCTATACACATTCTTAGACCTTCCTTTTGTATTGTGGTGATAATTGTACCGTAGGTGAAACCATTATAGTTTATATTTCCTAGGTCATCACTAAAGGGCTGATCTAATTTTAAGGGCAAATAAATTTGGTAAGCCATTGATGACTTTTTTTTCAAAAAGGTTGATTACTATCATCTCTAGACATTACGTTGGACAAAAAAATAATTTTGTACTAGTCAAAATCACTTAGGGTAAGACACCTAAGATTAGTTAATTGGTCATGGATATGTGAAGTAACATTACTTGGCATTCCAATGAAATGTTCAATTATTGTATAGAAGAGTGTATTAATGACATCATACATTATTTCCCGATCCTCTCCAAGGATTAGGGTTCCTTCAGCATCAATCTTTATTGCTAAAATGATGATATTTTTTTATTCTTCAGTGAGATGTTCTTCCCACCAGGAATGAAGCATTCCTGTGAAACCTGTAACTAAAAGTTTGATTACCTCCTTGTGCGGCAAATCATGTGTGGTGATGTAATTGTTGGCTACCATAGCCATGTGCTGTAATTAATGAAGACTTCATGATCCGGAAGACCATCAATATTCCATTCATATAATTTTTCTGCAGTAACAGAAAATTGATTAACTAAAGAAGATTCATTAATTTGGATATCTGGAGGAATAGGCCTTTTATGCCACTTCCTTTCCAATTTATTAATTTCTAAATTTTATGTTTCTTCAATATTATGAATGTTTGAAGATTTATGAATTGTGGATGATTAATAGGTGAAATCTGACCTATGGTTTTCTGATTCAGAATTACTGTCTTGGTTAATAACCTTAAGAATGTTTGAAGATTCATGAATTGTGGATGATTCATAGTTGGAATCTAACCTAGGCTTTCTGATTTAGAATTACCGTCTTGGTTAATAACTTTAACAAAAGAAGATGATTCAACAGATTTATTCTTCAATTTTTGAAGCATTTTATCAATCTTATTATTGAGGGGAACAATATTCAAATCAGATTTGTCTGAAATATGTATTAAAGGAGTTTCTTTTAGAGATTCATTAGATTTAGGTTCATGAAAATCATCAACCCTATTTTCAATTTTGTCTAATTATTTTTCTATTATTATTGAACTTTGAGTAGTATAATTAAGTTGTTCAACAACTTTTTTATTTGGTTCTTCTTCCTTTGAAATCTTAAAAGGAAAAACAGTGATTAAAGAATTTTTGTGATTAATTATAATTTTTTCAGGTGGGGGATGGCTAGAAGACACCACACTAGAGTGTTCCTTAACCCTTTGGTCTTGAAAATTACTTTAATGTTCTTTTCATAAATGTCATCGATATAATCAAGGAAAAATAGATCAACTCTAAATTCTTGTATGAATGTCTTTCATTCAGCAATGATGATTTTTTTATCCATATTATATGTCTCTATGAACCTATTTTGTCTATTGAGATTGACTGTGTCATTCATTTGTTGGATTAAACCCTCCCAATCAGGCTTGTATTCTTGGGTTAGGGTGCTTAAATTTCAATCTAAAAGTTGAGGATATGAGGTAAGACTACTTAGAAATCAGATTTAGTCGATGATTTAATTTCGTCAGATTGTTTAGTTTTATTATTAATTATTGGTTGTCTGACTTGAGAATTTGTGCCTATGCCTTTAAGTCTTAAATTTTTTATTTTTTTATTTTTTAATTCTTGTTCCAATTTTTGGATTCTAAGATCTTGACTCATATTGGTAGTAGATTCAAAAAATGAATTCCTAGGAGTGCTAGACTGGTAAAACTCCCTATTTGGAGGATTAGAACTGAAAGATTAGAAATTAATTTTAACAGTATCATCTATGTACTGCTGGATATAATCACTATCTTCAATTGAGCGTTGAATTGGAGTGGGTTGACTTTCATTGGTTACAAGTCCATTTGTAGGCAAAGTAATATCAGACCACCTAATGATTTTAGGAACTCTAATATTTGCATTACTTTGGCTAGATTGAATCAACAGGGTTTGATTTTTTGGACTCCTATTGACGACTTGAAAATTCATATTGGTCTTAGTAACTTTGTAATGTATTCTAAAAATCAAAGCCAGGGGTTGGGCAACTTCAAGGATTTGGTAACCACTAGTTTTGATAGTCAAAGTTAAAGATTTAAGAATATGGGGGTCTGTTAGACTAACAGACAAATTTGAAAAACAATCAAAATGGATTGGACCATTACAAAGTGAAGATTCAATTAATCATAAAATACTATCATTAAAATTTGTGAATCTTGCATCTCGCAAGGCTAACAAGACAGAGATATTTAGGCCTCTCATTGTGAGTGGTTTAACTCCAATCTGGACTAAACCGAAGTGAATTAAATTATATCCTTCTTCAATCTGATGTTCAATTGCATTAGGAGAAATTAATTGACAACTTTCATGCTCTTTCCCAAGAGCATATATTTTTTCAATTATTTTTACATGATGTTGAGGCTTGAAGGAAGTAACAAACCATGTTAATTTATAAAATTATTTACTAGGGATTTTGGTTATATTCCATACCCTATGATCTACTTGATCATTTGCTAAGTATTCAAAATGTTCTTCATTGATTATGTCTCATATTGTATTTATTGTAGACATATTGCTACTAGAAGAATTACTTCTAAATAATCTACTCATTGCTCAAAATGACTATATTAGTCTTATGATTGAAAATTTCATCATGTATTTTGATTCTCAAACCTGTTATGACTTCTACAATCTCCTATGAAATAATTTAAATAGAAACTGATACGTTAGATTCACAAAAAATAATATTAAATAAAAATAATTATTTAATATTATAAAATCACTGAAAAATCAAATATTACAGAAAAATAATCAATTATAAAAATAACAAGTCACTTGGGCGAAGAATCATATTAAATAAAGATAATTATTCAAAGAAGTAATTAAGCAACAATAGCAACAAGAACCAGCCACTTAGGCGGTGAATAACAATAATTATGCAGAATAATTAAAAAATAGTAAATACCCTACCAGGTTTGGCTTTGATACCAAAACAGGTGAAATTTCGTATAAGTAATTAAAGACTGGGTATTAGAGAACAATAATCATGAATTAAAACAAGAATACTTTGAAAGACTTAAGAAGATAATTCAAAAGAAGGAAAATATTAAGTCTAATAATAATACTACAAGCCTTTCACAAACTCTTGAAAAATTCAACAGAGTTAAAGGAAAGGAAAAAAGTTACTTTATAGGAACTTAAAAAAGAAATAAAAAATATTAAAATTGAAATAAAAGAATTAAAAGATTCAAACACAAAAATAATAAAAGAAATAAATCTTTTAAAAATAGAGAATTTAATTGAAGAATCATGAATTGTGGATGATTCAATGATGAAATCCGATCTACGATTTTCTGATTCAGAACTACTATCTTTGTTAATTATCTTAACAGAAAAGGATGACTCAACAGATTTATTCTTCAATTTTTGAAGCATTTTATCAATTTTTTTATTGAGGAGAACAATATTCATAGTAGCTTTATCTGAAGATCTATTAAATGAGTTTTTTTTCAGAGATTCATTAGATTTAGATTCATGAAGATCATCAACCTCATATATATAGCTTTCATCGAGAATTTATTTTGACTACAAAAGTTTGCTATACAATAAGGTGTACACACACATGAAACAGCAAACATACAAGTGTTGTAACAATATTAAGTATCCATACCTTCATAAATTCCCACGCTTGATCTTTAAGAACATGCTTCCAATCATACTATATGAGCAACAAACTGTATGATCTAGCAATGGTACCTAAAAGTTTGCAAACTAGTCTTTTTGTCATTGAAAGCCACATGTATTCTATTCTTGGTTGATCTGGCCCTAATAGATGGCATATGTGCGTGTCCACGCAAACATCGCTAAGATAGTCTCTTTAGCAAAATATTTAATTGCATTACACTAATCAAATAAAACATTAATTTATCATCCTAATTAACTTTAACAAGAGCAAACAACCCTTTTATTTTCACATTTGTATCATGATGTGGATTTGATCCTCCTGATTTTCCTTCCATAGGAGACTCAGTATTTGAACGTGCTGATTGACGTCTCAACAATCTCGTGGTGCAATCCAACACATGCTAGCATCATGATTCTATTTGATAAGCTACTATATTTTCCTCAATTATAAAATATAAAAAGACACCACTTCATGAAACATTCAATCATATTATTCAGAAATATTGTTATCATTGCTACTGTAATCATATGCCATGTCTTCAAAGGTTAAACTTTCAACATCTACTCAAACTAAGTTCACATTTTTCAGATTATGTTCATTGAATCTCAACATAATATACTAAACGTGCTTATATTGCAAAGATAAATGGCCTGTGCTCCAAATGTTCTTCGGTATGAGTCAAACATGAAAAATTAATAAGTGTAAATCCATATTAGTTAGTCTTTATTTCAACACTGTTGGTAGGTTCAATCCAATCACATTGAAAAAAACGTTGAATTTCTTATTATAATTTACCTCAATGACATTTTGGAGTATCACATAGAAAAGCGAAAGCTGGGAGGGCGACGAAGCCAGTCTGATGGAGCACCTTCCTACAGTTATCCAAATTATAAGAAAATCCAATGAGGCCATAATTGCTGAATTTACACCTTCCCATTGTTTATCTGGAGTGACGTTGTAACAAGGTATTCATACTGGAAGGTGCGGCTAGATCACCTCCTTTTCAAGAGAGCTAATGCTTGTTGAGTATTTTGGTTTGAAAGTGCTTCAAACCCCAAAAGAAGCGAGTTACGCCTGAGTGAAACTTGGGGAAAAAACTCTATCTTCTCTCATATTTACTAGGCGACGAAGAATCAAATTTTATCACTATATTTATTCATTGTCTTCTGCATTTGCATGAATTGTCATCTCTGATGTTACCATGCTCCACTATTTTAGGACTTATGAAGGTTATCAGTTTTCTGTACAAAATCAAATCTATTAACATTATATTTATCTTACTTTTACACCAAATTGTTTAGACTTCGATGTAGCCATTAAGCTCTTCTAGCACCTTGGGAAATAAATATTCATAAAAAGATAAGATTCAACGTCTACTGAATTATATGCAATTAAATACTTTAAGTACATCTATTGGACCAATCAAAAAATTTGTTGTGAAGTTCGCATTTGACTTCACTATGAGAAGGTTGGCGACTATAGTGTTTTCTTTCATAATGGTCCATAAATTCCTTGCCAGTATTTTAGATAGAGTAATATTAACACATTAAAGTGAGAACCAGAGAAAGAGATGTACAGAGTATCTAAGTTATGTTTCATACTTACTTACATAATAGATCCACCAACTTGCAATTAAACAACAAAAGTCGAGGTTAAACTCCCAATAAGAAAGTTTAAAAAATATACAAATCTTTTTTCAATAATGAATACCAACTTCTCTTTTATTTTGTCTATCATTTTCCTTCCATATACGACATTTATATCATGCACATGTCCATAAATTTAAACTCTGATGGTGAAATATGAGTTTATCTCTCCCCAATGGCACCATCAAAATTTTGTATATCGAAGCAAAATATACGATCATGCTCCAAAAATCGTCGATGACCCATAAAGTAATACTTATTACTGTGTGTCAATACAATAAGGGCATGCAAAACATGAATGATTATTCCATCTAGATAAGTTTTCATACATAGGAAATCACTGATAGTCCACAATAATGGCACATGCATTTTAAATTTTCTTACTTGATGCATCGTATGTATTTAAACCAACCTCCAATAATTCATGTAGTTTTTCAATCAGCAGTCACAAATACATAAAAATGATGTTAGCTTGCATCTTAGGTCCAGGAATGAGCGTAGAAAACATGAAATTTGCTTGCTTCATGTAAATCTGAGAAGGTGAATTGCATGGAATTAAGATTACAAGTCAATTATTATAACTTGTACTCATGGTTCTTAAGGGGTTGAAACCATCACTAGCTAATCGCATCCTAACATTACACGATTTTGAAGAAAAATCCTTAAAGTTTTTATCATAAACTTTTCAAGCATTTGAGTCTGCAGAATGTCTAAAGACACCATCCTCGGTGCATCCATTATGGTGTCATCTCATACTCTCAGCAATTTTAGAGGACATTTATATCATTTTCCATCTGTATTTTAGAGGAAACTAACGTAATACTTTAGCATGCATTTTCTTCTCTTTCTTCTTTTTTTAACTTTTTGACATTTGATCTTTTCATTGGTAACTCATCTTGAAATGCACAACACTTTTATATTTGTTTTTTCTCTCTACCTTTCCAATACAACATAGAATAATTTAAGCACACATCTTTTTTTTCCATACCAAATCCCTAACTTCAGATTCAGTTTCTTTGCTTCATAAAATGTCTTTGGAAGTTGAATACCTTTTAGCAAATCTCTATTCAGCAATTCAAAAAGGAAAGGAAATGCTTTGTCACCCTATCCATCAAGCATTTCATATGATATAAGTTCAAAATAAATGATAATTTTGAGAATTCTTCACATCCAGAATATAATAGGTGATTACTATCTTTAATCAAATCATAAAAGTCTCTAACATCAGAGTCATCCCGAAATTCCTCCATCTTTTCATTTACATTATAGTGATGGGATAGAGTCTGATTCCACATTGATTATTCAATGAATTATCAAAGACGTCATGCATATCATTATCATTTTCTTGAAATGATAATGATACTTCTGCATATGTGATATTATTAGCGACGACTTAAGATGACATGTCAACCACAAATAAAGTAGTCAACAATGATTTCCTGTGAAAGACCCAATATGTAGAACCACATATAAATATGTTACATGTCAAGTGTTCATAGACCACGTCTCTAGTCCGACGATTATGACATAATGTTTACGAGGACGTGACATATATACATGGCTTGATCCTCAGTCAAAGGTGAAGTTCAAAACTAGATTTACTCTATCTTGATACTCCTTGCTAAATCTAGGTTGTGTAATCCAACTCTAATCCATTGTCTAACGAATTCCAAATCAAATCTTGTTCATAACACCTATAGGTATAACAAATTAACAATTTATGGGTTTTTAAAGTGTAAGCCATGTTTTGTGAAGCTACAACTATAACTAATACAATAGAATGCAGTTATTTCTACTACGCAAGGAGAAGATCAATTCTCTCATCTCTAATTTGAATTGTTAAATTTAATTACTAATAACATGAGTCCAAGATAAGCTCACTCCAATGACCTCCGAACTCTAAGACCCCAAAGACTTTCAAACTACGAGTTCAGTTGATCAGCTCATGAACATAATCGCCAAAGTGCCTTCACCGCACATGCCAAATCTGAAGTGTAAGGGGCCCATTTAACACTTGACAAAATTACATGTATGGTCACTATAATTTGGTCCAAATTTTAATTTCATCACTATAGTTTCATTTTTCTCAATTACATCATCAAAGTCTGTAACATGTTTCAATCTCATTACTCCATACACATTCCGTTAAAAATTTAACGGTTTGCTAATGTGGCAGACACTTTTTACACGTATGCGTCATGTCAGTAAAGTTGTGGTACAATTTAATTTTTATTTTATTCAATATTATTCCCCAAAATTTTTTAATTTTAAAAAGAAACCCATAAGATAACAAGATGTATTTTTCCCTTCTCCTCATTCTTCAATTTTTTCGTTTCTCCTTCTCCTACGTAATCATCTCCTACAAGGTAACAATATGTATTTTTTTACTTTCCTTTCTTCTTCTACTTAATCATTTATTTCTTTATTTTTTTATTCTTCTTAATTTGGGTTTTGATATATTTTTTAATTTTTAATTTTTTTGAAAAATAACTGTTTAGTTTATATTTAGATAAAATAACTAGTGAAAAAAAATACTATTTGATCTTGGCATATTCCTTTCATGTGGCATGCATCTATGCCAATAAATAGGCCTACATCCACTTAAAATATCTATTTTGCAAGCATCTAAACAGACATACAACCTCTAAAACATTGGCTGCATTTGAAGACACGATCTTTCAACCTTCATCTTAACAGTGCTTATGATGTTGGACTGTTTCAATTCCTCGCAAAACTCCCACAACTTGTAATATTGTTCTTTACAACTTTCTCTATCAACAAAAAAATATATTGCTTTGCTCTATATGCTTGACTTCTAGCCATGTTAACCAAATGATCATTTCTGACCATTTCATCAATCTCAGTCAATCTCCATTTTCTTTGGCTTCTAAACCTATCCAAATATTATTTCCCTATCCATTTAGAGGATATATGTTTGTTGCTGAAATCTCTAGCACAAGTGTGTTCATTAAAGAAAGTCTTAATTTGCATACTACTTTCATTCTGCATTGTAGAAGCTCATATCTTCCATTTACAACCATTTCCCGTACACTTCACAAACGCTCTCTTTTTCTCATTTCTATCAAACTTCAAATCATGGCTACTTTGTCTTGAATGTGCTCTAACGGAATCTTTGAACTCAGTACAATCCTTAAATTTCATCCATAATTTGAACACAACATTTGACATGTCATGCTCAACCATAAAAAATTCAGGATACCGAACTGTGTCAACCAATTTCACAATATCAATCACATTTCTATCATTAACTATTTTAACTAAACCTCCATTAAATTCTTCATCGGGAACAATATAATATTAACTTGAATGATCATAAATGGCTGCCAAATCAATGATATCTTCCAACTCCAACTCTAACACATTCACAATTCTCAATGGTTTTAGCCACACCCCTTAGGTATTTAGTATGGTTCAACTCAAAATGTCCATTGTAATGGAAACATATTGAGAATAATTCTGAATCCACCACTGCATCAAAACATATAAACAAAAAAACCACTAAATCAGAACACACAACCCTAACACCAGATTTTTATAGTCTATAAACAGATTTAAAAGACCTTACAGAAAGCCTAAACCAAATATATTTTGGAACAAAAATGATCTAGAACAAAATTTAGATTCAGAACTTGATTTCAATCAAACATAAAGTAGATTTCAATCACATATAAACTAGATTTCGTAACTCTAAGCCCATATTTTATAACCCCAAAAATTTAATTTTTTACAACCCTAAAACCATATTTTCAAAATCCTAAACCACATTTTCGTAACCCTAAAACCGGATTTAAACCCTAAACCAATTAAAGAAAACCCTAAATCAACAAAGAGACTTCTCATCTTGAAGCCCTAAACTGATTTTTAAAATGCTAAAAGTCCAAAGAATAACTGAAATACCTTTTTATATGTGGTCCCAAGGAGAACCACTTGTTGCCTTGGGTAGCTTTCACAATTTTCAAGTAAAATCGGTCCCCTTGGCATTGAATCTGCTAAAACGGAGAATAGAAAATTCAGAAAAATCTGGAAATGAGAAAGTGAGAGAATATGTGAGAAAAAGAGGAGGAAGAGACAAACCTTGTTGTTTTTCCTGTTTTAATTCTACGGGGTATTATTTTGTAAATATTGAAAATTTTAAGGGGGAAAAGAAAGACATATATTTTGTAAAGTTTTAAAATGTTAATGGGGAAAAAGGGAGAAACATGGTATATTTTAAAAATTGTAAATCATTGAAGGGGGGAAGGGAGACAAGGGTACCTTTATAAATTTTAAATAGTTTAAGGGAAGAAAAGGAAGAAGTGGGCTCTTTTTTATAAATTTTAAAATATTAAGAGAGGAAAAGAATGATACGGGACTTATTCTGTAAATTTTAAATAATTAAGTGGGGAAGCGTGATATAAATAAGGGAAAGAAAAGAAAACATGGGGTTCACTTTGTAATTTCTACAAATAATAAGGGGAAATAACTTGATACATAAATTTCAAACAAATATCAAATGTGCATCAACTATGCTGTCGTTTCGTACACGTGTAAAAAATGTGTCTGCAACATCAACAAATTGTTAAGTTTTTAACGGAATGTAGATGGAGTGATGAGATTGAAACATCTTACAAACTTTAATGATATAATTGAGAAAAATGAAACTATAATGATGAAATTGAAACTTGATCCAAATTATAGTGACCATACATGTGATTTTCCCTTTAACACTTTTAGCAGATTAATATTATAAAGATACATGATTATTAAACTTTTTTAATAACCCAGTTACTTACTCAAAGTGTTAATTGGAGCATAAAAGAACACATGTTTGCTATATAACCATCTTGGAAGAATTTATCGAATTAAACTTTTTTAATAACCCAGTTATTTACTCAAAGTGTTAATTGGAACATAAAAGAGCACATGTTTGCTATGTAACCATCTTGGAACAATTTATCGATTTCTTTTTTTCATGAACTGAACTCAAAACAGAGTACTATAAACTATCAGGCCCTAAATTGAACAAAAAATGCAACCAAATTCTTCAACACCACAGCAAACACAACCAAGCAGCAAAGACATTAGTTAAATACCAAAGTAAAAATCTTATCAAATACTAAACAAATCTGATTGGTAATACATTATCCATTCAAAAAATCAGAAAGAAAAACTAACTAATTAAGGAAGAAAATTATTATAGAAAATGAACAAAAGAAAACTAAAAAAAATACTCAATACATACATTCGCAAAAGAAGTGGAGACTGAAGAAGAGAAGAAGAGAATGAGGGGGCGCTGAGCTTGAAGAAGAAGAAAACAGAAGAGAGGGAGAGGATGGGGGCGTTGAGCTCGAAGAAGCAGCACTAGCTAGAGATCGAGATGGGGCTAAGAGGGAGCAAATGACGGGGAATTGCGCGTAATGAAATATATTTAGGGTACGAGTGAAACGAAGATTTAAATAAACAGTTTTGATGTTGTTTCACTTGTGAAAAGAAAAACTTTGTTGTGACGATTTAAATAAAACGTCGCACTTGGTTCAGTTCTTGCATGAACCGTCGCAACGTTTTGATGCATTATTTAAACCTTTTGCAGCAATTTAGGAAACAACCGCTATACATAGCAGAATTGTGACGGTTTTATAGAACCATCACAATATCGTTCACTGTTCGTGATAGTTAAAGGAGTACCGTGATAAAAGAGTACTTTGTTGTGACAGTTAGTAACAATTGCTGCATGTTCTAGAAAATCATTCTATTACAACGGTTAGTACAACTGTCCTGATATTAAGTTTTTCTTGTAGTGACTTAATTATACATACATGAAATTGCATGGTGATTATAAATGATGATGATAAGATAATGCCTTTCATTTCACGTACGGGACCCCCCTATATTCTAGGAATTTCTCATTATTTATTTACCACGCCTCACTCATGCATATCCCTTTTCTTCTGTTTTTTTTTTCATTTTGTGGTTTTTTTTCTTCTAATTTGATGCTTAAATAATTACTAATAATCTCATTTATTTGCTTTTCTTACTTGAAAAAGAAAACATACATTTTCTTTCAGGTACAGACAAAGCTGTCCCTATCAAACTAGTTTTTCTTTACTTACCATACATTATAGTTTGTTTAGTCTGATTTTATCAACATTATGACTAACAAACTGGATTTAGATTCCCTGTTTGAAGAATATCGAGATGAAAAGGTGATCTGTCATATTTTTTTTCTTTTTATTAATTTTTTACTTTTTTTCATGTCTAATTTAATTTGTCCCTCTCATATTATAACAATATGATAGAATCTAAATCCACCTAGGTAATTGTGTTTGTGTCCTCTACCTTTGCTTTGTTGTGTAGTGCAAGCACCAAACTGGTCAGTGCTAGTAACAGGTCACAATTATTATGTTTGAGATTCAAATAAAACTAGTTATTCTAAATGTTTATTTAGCTTTGCTTGGTGTTCACGGGCATAACAAGTGTACATAAACACAACTAAAAGTGCAAGAGAAAAACTTAAATTTCAAACTAGTTTTTATGGTATAGAATATCCAATAGTACCCTACACATATATTAATATAATTGAAAAAAAAACTTCCAACTTTGTTTCCATTTCAACTTTTGTAAGTTGGCTACACAATTTGTACGTTAATTACAGAATAACAAGTAGGAGTTTATGCAAATGACATTGTCCCATTCCATTGATCACTGAATTTTTCTTCTCAATTTTGATCTAATTAAGCCGGTGATTATGATTTTCATCAATTATCCAACACGTCGTCGTCCAATAAAGTTAAGGTACATGCATTCAAGTTCAACCTTTCAAAAATCAACATGAGTTCCAGATTTTCTCAGAGCAAAGCAAACCCCATATTTTCAAGTGAGGAAGAAGATCTCACGACAGAGATCAATAACCAAAAAAGAAAGCTTTGCTATCCTTGTCCCCTCCCGACATCATTTTATTCTCACATCATCATTCTTTGTTGCCTCCTGATCACTTCCGCATGCCTCTCTCTCTCTCTCTCTCTCTCTCTCTCTCTCTCTATAAATATCACCCACTACTAACCCTGTAGTAGTATCTCTCTCACAATCACTCTTCTTCATTACTTGTTTAGTACATTAATGGCTGAATCTGGGTTTGAAGGCTTTGAGAAGAGACTGGAGCTTCATTTCTTCGGAGACGACCCGGTTATCCACATGGGTCTCCGCCACCTCGACTTCCAATCAATCCAACACGTCCTCCATGCCGTCCAATGCACCGTCGTCTCCGCCGTATCTAATCACTACTTCGACGCCTACGTTTTATCCGAATCCAGCCTCTTCATTTACCCAACCAAAATCATCATCAAAACCTGTGGGACCACCCAACTCCTCAAATCCATCCGCCCATTCATACACTACGCCCACCAACTGGGCCTCTCCCTCTGCTCCTGTCGTTACACCAGAGGTAACTTTATCTTTCCCCAATCACAACCTTTCCCTCACTCCAGCTTCAAAGAAGAAGTCATTTATTTACAAGAAAACCTACCCGTACATCTCTGTTTCAGAAAAGCCTCTGTTATGCCTTCCAAAAATTCTTCACATTCTTGGCATGTTTTCACCGCCTGTGACGAGACCCACGTGGTAATGCACGTGCCTGACCTTTCGTATACTCTTGAGATCTGTATGACGGAGCTCGACCGTGCTCTCGCCCGGAAATTTTTCCGTCGACCGGGAGATGGAAAATCAGGCGATTTTGTCGGGAAAGAGATGACAGAGATTACGGGTATTGGCGATATCAATGGAAATGCTCTGGTTTGTGATTTCGCGTTCGATCCTTGTGGGTACTCGATGAATGGGATCGATGGGGATCGTTACTCGACGATCCACGTGACTCCAGAGGACGGTTACAGTTACGCCAGCTTCGAGTGCGTGGGGTCTGTTTACGACGACTGCGATGACTTGGTCAGAACGTTGAAGAAGGTCGTACAGGTTTTCCGGCCGGCGACGATGTCGGTGTCAACCACTTGTGCTATTCATGAGGTGTGGAGGAGAGTCGCCGGTGCCCTGGAGCCACTCGGTTTGAAATGTCGGAGTTGCTCGGCGGATGAGTTCCCTGCCGCCGGGAGTGTTGTGTTCCAGACGTTCGTCAGTCGCCGTAAATAAGGTGAACAGGCGTTGGGGCGGATGTTCAAAGCGAAGCGGAAAGTAGGGAGTTTAAGAAAGAGCGGTAAATTTATGGCTGGTGATGACGTGGACAAATGTGATTGGTCAATATGGTGTTTACGGTGTATGCAAAAGAGAAAATATTCGGTTTTTCCTCATTTTACGGTACAACCCTTTTACCGTACAAAACTGTTTTTATGTACATTTAAAAGCAAACTATGAACGCGTGTACATAATTTACGTTTGAATATATATAAAAACAATATTTGTATCAAATACTTTAAAATTTTCCGAATTTTATTTAATGAGAAAATTTGTTGGACTTACATGACAACTAAATAAAAAGAATCAATATGTGTGAGATGTGTTAGTGGAGTAGTGGATAAATTGAGTTTACACAGTTAGTTCAGTTCACATACTCATACTTAAAGAGGTCGTGAGTTTAAATCATATTCTCATATGTGTTTTTTTTTAATTTATAATATAACTTAAAAAAACTAGTGGAGTGAGACTTTCTTCCTTTACTACATTCGTTCTCTTCTAATTTTTTTAATTAAATAACGAAAGAGAATATTAAATACAAGAGTCGTGCTCTATATATACCAAATAAAACAAAACAAGTAAGAACATGTTAAATTTATCTAAATTACTATCCGATAAACCTCGCTTCATAACCTATTTCTCAATTTTTCTAGTATACTAATCTTTTTAAGTTTTTTTTTAACTAGACTCTTACATTAACTATTTTGTATAAATGGACTCTTACACTAATTTTTATTTATCCTGGCCTATAGCCCGTTTTTCCTTCACTTTTTCACTTTTTCCCCATTACCCTTCTTACAAGTTTTCCAATCAAATCTCATATTCTACTCACTTAACACTCAAAACCTCTCTACCCATCTCATTTCTCCTTCTTCGTTTTTCATTTTTTCGACTTCTTCTTTGTTTTCCTCTTCATTTTCCTCTTCATTTTCCTCTTCTTTTTCTTCTTCGTCTTCTTCTTCGTCTTCTTCCTTCTTCCTGCAACAGTAAAAGATTGCTAGTTCTTCTCTCTGGAACAGGTATAAGTTTTATTTTCTTCTTTCTGAAAATATTTATTTATCTTCTTCCTTCTTTCATAGATTTTTCATTTTCATGAGTTTTCTGAGAATATTTATTTATTTTCTTCTTTCTATAACATTGTTTGAAATTTATTTATTATACATGATCACTACAAGATGATGATATGGTATAAAATGAGGTCTACACGAGCCTCGTGTAGTTATCATGTAGAGTACACGTAGAGTATATGAGCCCCGTGTAGTTCTCGTATACACTACACGATCATCGTGTAGTGTATCAGGAACTTCTTCAGCAGTTCATGATTATTGTGTAGCATCTATTACACTAATCAAGGACTACATAATCATCGCGTAGTGTCATCGTGTAGTGTATAGGATGACCACCTGATGATTGTGTACTCCTCTTGTATACTACACAATTACACTACACGATCATCATGTAGTCCTCATGTACATTACACAATCATCGTGTAGTACATTTGTGTACACTACACGATTACACTATACTATCATCGTGTAGTCATCGTGTAGGGCTTATTACAGTACACGAGATGTACACAAAGATCCTGTAATATTCCATTTCATTATGCATTCTTCTTGTACTAACTTCCTTCATTGATTTATATAAAAATATGTCTAAAGCTCGAATTTTCGTAATCCATGATGGAGATTGGGTGAAAATGGTACAACATGGTCTTTTAGTGGAGATAAGACCAAATTATTGGAGATATCTACTAAATGCACTTAGCACAAGCTATTAGGTATTTTGCATGGAGAACTCCAAATAGACACCTCAAAGTATGATATGTCCATCAAAATTCTTTATAGAAGCCATGTCCCCTATCCTCCTACCAAAATTTTAAAGGATAGAGATTTACAGTTCTTTGTTAAGAAGAATGGATCGGAATCACTTAGAAGACCACTATTTGTAAGTACCAAGTCTAAATTTTTTTATCTCAAAGCTCGGTTCCTCAAACCACAATGTCACAACAACCTCGGGCTCCTAAAACTATAGGGTTTTATCAAATTTGGGTTCCTAAAACTCAAATCTCACGACAACCTCTACATGAAAGCATTCCTCGCTTTGAGAGTTTTGACCATTTTGAAAGGAACTATCATGATGATGATGTTTTTGGTCATGCCGATTATAATGTTTTCGAGGATGATGATGTTGATGGAGATTATGATGATGATTTTGATCAGGGGGAGTATGATGATGCAAATCATGGAGATGACCATGATGAAGCCATCAGTGGAGACAGCCATACAATAATTCCAGACTTGAATACTAGTGGTGAACCCGAACAACTTATCCATTGCCATCACAACCTAATTTGAATGAACAACATCTTGGGTCTAGTCAACAACAGTCTGATTTGAATCAGCTTGTATCAGACACAATAAATATGGATAATTTGTACAGTGATAAAGTCGGGTTACTTAAGGTTGCTAGTATGATGGTCATCTAGAGAAATTTTGAGTTTCAGATCTTCAAATCAAAACAGTCAATATTTGTACTTGCATGTGTTAAGAAAACATGTCAATAGAGGTTACAGGCCATGGAATTGAAAAATTGTCCATACTTCAAAGTTACAAAGTTCATCAATACACATACATGCACATTTGAAGTTTTGATACATGAACACCAACATTGATTGGTCATTATATATGGTCCAAATACATGGGTGTTGGACATATATATGTCAAAAGACATAATTGAAGATGTTCGGCTTGATTTCGATGTCAACATAGGTTACCATAAGGCATGGATGGCTAGAGATATGTATTGGGATTAGTTCAAGGGTCTCCTGAAGACAACTATAAGATGCTCCCAGCATATTGTCAAATGTTAGAATAAAAAACTCCAAATACTTCTTTTTTATTTTGCCATCATAATATCTACCCAAGTACTACACGTGTCTTGTGTAGCCATCGTGTAGTCTACACAATAGTTACACAGATCTCGTGTAGTCATGTGTAGCTTACACGGTGGTTACACGGACCTCGTGTAGTCATCGTGTAGTTTACACGATGGTTACACGGACCTCGTGTAGTCATCGTGTAGTTTACACGATGGTTACACGGACCTCGTGTAGTTTACACGATGGTTACACGGACCTCGTGTAGTCTACATCATGGTTACACGAATCTTGTATAATCATCATGTACACTATGTACTCTGCCGATTTTAATATATCAATATTAAATATTTTTCAGGGACAACAACACACATAGAGACCGATGAGCATAATCATTTTAAATATTTTTTCATGGCTCTTGGACCCTCTGTACGTGAATTTTTCAGCTATATACGGCTTGTTGTTGTTGTTGTTGACACAACCGCCTTAAAAGTCAAATACAAAGGGGTATGATTTGTTATAACATCAAAGGATGGGAACAACCAAGTATATCACATTGCATTTCGAATTATAAATTCAGAAAATAATGATTCATAGGAATGGTTCTTCCATAAACTTCACGATATAATCAGTGATCTGGAAGACTTTATGTTTATATCTGACAGACATACAAGTATACTAAATGATGTACAGGTTGCATTTCCCAATGCACTTCATGGAGCTTGCATCTTCCATATGAGCCAAAATATCAAATCAATTTATAAAAAGGAAGATGTGGTCGCATTGTTTTTAAAGCAGCAAAGGTACACAGTCAATCACAATTTGATCGGTCGATGACTCATTTTACATATTCATTTCCAGATATCTCACAATACATGTCACTGTGGGGAGTTGAGAGGTGGGCACGTTCCCGTTTTAAATGGGATTTTGAAGGATGCTAGAAAGCTTCTCATTACATGCCTTATAGAACATATACGTGATATGTTACAACGGTGGTTCTATGAAAGACGGACATCTTTTTGTCAAATCACTTCGCAGATGATAGCTGAACTTAATAAGAAGCATCTTACATCACACACGCTATCATTGTTTCCTTCTAACATCCACGAGTTTTGTGTTGTGGGTGGGGGTAGGAAAGCAGTGGTAAACTTACATCTTAAGACTTGTACGTGTAGAGAATTTAATCTTGATCAAATTCCATGCATGCATCTGTTGGCTGCATGCCGGCAGCACAATATTCCCGCATACAATATGTGTTCAAGATTCTATAAAAATGAGGCTCTAATTACTGCATATACGAAAACAATGCATCCTATTGAGGATCAAGCAGATTGGGTCATCAGCCAGGAGGTTCATGAAAAAGTGGTATTGCCACCTATAATGAGGCAGCAAAGGGGCAGACCTAGTATAGAGAGAATTCTATCTAGAGGTGAGGAAGTAGTGAGAAGGAAGTGCAAACATTGTGAGAAAATTGTCGCAACAGGAAAATGTGCATAAATCCAATTCTTCTATCTCAACGGGATGACCAAGCCACTTAAATATAAATAATGACCTTTGTAGCCTTAAATTAAATATTAATATAAAAATATACTTGTTTTTGTTATTTAATAATGTCATAAACTTTAATTAGTCTTCCTGAATCCTACACGATTTCTGTGAAGTCATTGTCTAGGATACATGTTCCCTTGTAATGTCACAGGAAAAAATTTAAATCTTTAACGTCAATAAAAATGATCATGAAGACTACACGAAGTCTACACGAGGCCCGTGAATGACTCGTGTAGACTACACAGAGTCTACACGAGGCCCGTGAAGGACTCGTGTAGACTACGGTGTGCAGTTCATTAAGTTCAAAAACAAATCTTACTTACTTGTAGAATCAAATCACCAACACTGATTCTGATATGAGAGTTGTATTCTTGCAAATCCCTTCTCATGAGCTCCTGGTATGTATCAATATGCTGCAATGTAATAAAGATTAGTTAAGATATTTATAATTATTTTAAATAACACATTAAAAAAGATTAAAATAACTTCTTACATCTGACTTTGCCCTTGGGGAGGTGAACTAGGCTTTAAAATGGGCTTCATTCTCAGAAGATACAACACCATATACTTGAAAAGGTTTGAAGTCCGTTTTGGCAACGATATTCTCATCGGTTTTTTTCCTTCGCTGCTTATTCTTTTCAACCTTTTTGGTTTCCCCCAATTAGGTGACTATAGGACCTGAGATCCTTTTACTTCGTTGATCGAATCGAATCCAGCAATGTAGATATTATCGATGCAACTTCTTCTTCTTCTTCTTCTTCTTCTTCTTCTTCTTCTTCTTCTTCTTCTTCTTTTTTTGTTTTCTCTTCCATTTCATTTTCTATTTCTTTTTTCCCTTCTGTTTTCTTCATCGTCTTTCTTTTCACCTTCCTTCTCTTCTTCCTTTTCTTTGACCTTCTCTTCTTCTTTCTCTTCTTTTTCTTTTTCTTCTTCTTCCTTATGCTCCTTCTCTTCTTCTTCTTCCTTCTCTACCATCTCCTCTTCTTCTTCATTATCTACCATATTATCTTCTTTTTCATCCTTCTCTCATTCTTCATTTTTTTCACTTCCTTCCCAATCTATGTCTCGTCCCCGTCGCTAGCCACCCTCATGGCAGATCGAGGACAGAATGAGTAATCATCTGGCCTCGATGTTACCAGATGATCTATCAAAATTTTAATTTGAGAAATTGCAAAGGAAATGTCTAATTGCATGGACATAATCTTCTTATCCATTGAAGTGATCTTTTGGTCCATTTCAATCAAATATTTTCTCACATAATCTTCATGTCTACTGAACTTCTTGGACACAACTTTCTTCTCCTCTGTTTTTTCAATGGCCTCTTCGGACCTCTTCCTCTTCTTCTTCTCATCCTTCCTTTTCAATGGCCTCCTCCTCCTCATTAGCCTCATCTTCTATTGGAAAGAGTGACTAAGGAGGCGTCGACTAAAAAAATATGTAATATTAAGCAGATAAAATAGAAAAAGGTGACTACAGATCAATTACACGGACCTCGTATAGTCATCGTGTAGACTACACAATGATTACACGGACCTCGTGTAGTCATCTTGTAGACTACACGATGGTTACATGGACCTTACGTAGTCATCGTGTAGACTATACAATGGTTACACGAACCTCGTGTAGTCATATCGTTTGGACTACACGATGATTATACGGACCTCATGAACAGTAATTACTGGATTACAAAGTATCCATTGCTGGAAATTCAAATTTGATCTCCTTCCATACTTCACAAGCAGCAGCTAGTTCTGGACTCCATTTAGTAGCCTCACGGATAATTTCATTACCCTCACGAGCAAGATCACGTCCCTCATTACGAGCTTGTACACATGCTTCTAGAGCTACTCGGTTAGCTACGGCACCGGGTGCATTACCCCAAGGGTGCCCTAAAGTTCCTCCACCGAATTGTAGTACGGAATCATCTCCAAAGATCTCGGTCATAGCAGGCATATGCCAAACGTGAATACCCCCTGAATCCACGGGCAGAACACCTGGTAGAGAGACCCAATCTTGAGTTGACTATACGATGTTTTACACGACCCTCGTGTAGAATACACGAGCTTTACACGAGATCAGTATAACCATCATGTAGACTACACGAGGTCTGTGTAACCATCGTGTAGTCTATACGATAACTACACTAAGTCCGTGTTCAAGAAGAAGAAGGGTAGAAAATGATTTTGAACATACATTCTCTCCAAATACTGATCTCCAGATGCTTTTTTCTGCTTCCTCCTCAATAGGGACCAAGGAAAAGAACTATCAACTAAAAGTACAAGAAATATAAATCAATTTATGTGAAAGTAATATAAAACTTGTCAACATACATTATCCTTCGAAATTTTTTTGAAGATTTTCAACCGATACTATCGTGGTCGGACACCACTTGAGAATCCTTGGCACCTTGGTTGAAACCTGGTTACCATACAAACTACTCACCACAGGGATAGTTTCAAATACTCATGCATATTTAAACAAAATAGAGTAATTCAGTATTTAGCACATAAATAATCCATATCATCACTACATAGAATTAAATAAATTGTACTTGGAAGGCAAATGGATGTCCATTGAGTGAATACCCATGAACAACAGCGGGGATTTCTGTGTTTTTTTTTATATTTACGATCACCAAAAACAACCTTTGTATTTTTCACAACTAATAATGATTTCATTGTTTTGGAGAATGATAACTCTCCCCATAGATATTGGTTGAACGCTTCAAGTTCATCAACCAAAACCAACCATCTCTTCTCAATTAGGGTAAGATTCCCCTGCCCCAACGGAAAATGCTCTAACAAATAAATCAGAGTCATCTTGACCAAATCAGAATCTGACTTATATTCAGAGTTTTTAAACTTCTCCTCCAACTCAGGCATGGCTATTGATTGGGCTTTGGGAAATTAAATATCATAGATATTTTGGGGCCACGGGTCTTCTTCTCATCCCGAGCTTCACCGAGTTTTAGTCTGGTCATTAACGAGAACTCTTTCTCAGAGAAGCACAATGGTTCTTCATTGACAAGAAACTAGATTTTCTCCTTATATGGAGTGTCGTTGACATATTCGGCCTCCCTGGCCAGCACCTGGTGGCATACAGTTGCTGAAAACTTTATGGTGGGAGATCAAGAAGATGGCCAAAGCATGTCTCCCTAAATAGGGAGAGTTGAGGAGCTGTCAGCTTGGTCTTGATAACCTCTATGCAGTGGGTATTGCACTTTGCATTGGCCCTTGCTTTTGGAATTGTGTTAACATCATGGACGTATCTTAGTTGCATCTTTGATAAAGCCATAACCTGTAGAATATTCTAGACAAACATAAGATCATGAAATGTACACTATGCTCGTGTAGTTATCGTGTAGACTACATAAGGGATACACGATCCTCTGTTAGTCCTCGTGTAGACTACAAGAGGTGTACACGATCCTCGTGTAGACTACATGAGATTAACCCGGTCCTTGTGTAGCTTATACGAGGCTTACACGACCTTCGTGTAGTCCTCATGTAGCATACACGAGGCTTACACGCCCTCGTGTAGTCCTCATGTAGCATACACGAGGCTTACACGCCCTCGTGTAGTCCTCGTGTAGCCTACACGAGGGGTACAAAACCCTAGTGTATTCCTCATGTAACCTACACGAGGCTTAGACGACCCTCGTGTAGCCTATACGAGGCTTACACGACCCTAGTGTAGTCCTCATATAGCCTACACATGACTTACACGACCCTCATGTAACCTAGAAAATAGATACCCACAAGACCAGAACTTTAGAAACCTAGAAAAAAATATTAGAAACCTAAAAAATAACCTTGTTATGATTCAGACATCCACAAAAAATTGAAACGTAGAAATCTAGAATAAAACCCTTGGAAACCCAGAAAAAACACCATAGAAACCCAGAAAAAATACCTCAGAATCCAGAACAAAAACTCAGGAACCCAAAAACTTACATTGTTATTTTCCTTGTTGTGGGAGACGGAGACTCAAGGATTTGCAGAAAGAGATGCTATGACTTTGAGAGAGAGAGAGAAATAGAGATGAGGATAATGCAAGTGAGGTACACGAATGGGTGAGATTTCGTGTAATCATCACTTTTTTTCAAACCGTCGTTTGGAATTCGTGAAATGGGTTATTTGATAACTTCACAAGCTGATTTTGAATTGAAGGTGGGCCAGGGTACATAGGAGATAATTTGAAAGTTCCATACACTAAAAGAGGAATTCGCTCCGCGAGTTATATTTTAGAGATTGGGATTTTCTTTTTTGGTTTTCTCCTTCCACAAAAGAGGCATGATCCCAAGGTAAGGGGAAGTCGCTACTTACCTCATTTTGCTGAAGCTCTGCCACTATAGCACGATGCTCTTTTTTAGTGTCTTTCTCTATATTCGTTGAACACTTCCAATACCTCACCACACCGATTTCACAGCTCGACTTTTTTCGTAGCTTTCGAGCCCATTTCTTCTTATTAGTAAGATAGGGCGCTTGAGCGCTCTCGCGCGATACAGCTGAAAAGCCTTATCTTGCTTGCTCTTCTTTTTAAAGAAATTACTTGCGTGAAAATCTGACCTTTAGCAACAGTATGAGTCTTTCTTAGTGCAATATCTTCAACAGCCCTTAAAGCGTGCCCACCTCGAGAAAAAAGATGTGTCTAGGAAGGCTAAGTGAATAGGGTCTTTAAGCCCTCACCCAACATCTATTTGTTCAATCAACATGCGTTTCCAAAAATGCATTTTAGCCTTACTCCCTATTCTCTCTTAAATAAAGCTATGAAAAAACTGGAGTAAGGCTGAAATGGGCCAGGATAAGAAAAAATTAGTATAAGGATCTATCTTTGTGAAATGATTAGTGTAACGGTCTACTTTAGTAAAAAAAAACCCAATCTTTTTCCCTAATTGTTCTAAAAAGGATAGAGTCCCTCAAAACCCCCTCAAAATACCAGTTCTTTCGCTCAATCCTAAATATAGGCTGAAGTAAAAGCCAGTTTCAATAACATAGATTTCAAAACACTTCCCAATTGGTTGTGACGGTTAGCCATTTGACTCGTTGTTATCCAATATGAATACGGGCAGAAGCAACCAAACCAACCCATTAAATCCTCCCAAATGGTCTGCGAGTAAGAGCACTGACATAGAACAAGTGGACAACAGACTCCAAATCAGAAGAACAGAAGCAACACGAGGCAACTGACCTACTCACATACCATTTCTAAACAGTGTCCTAGTTTTTGTTAGAAAACAGTAGAATAGATGGAGAAGAACAGTTGAGGAATTAGGCTTGAACAAGTTCTAAGAACTTTGTTCAAAGTCTGAATTTTATCCTACACTTGTTAATATAAGGATTGATCAAATGGAATAGACTTGGGATTAATCAAGCGTTATTAACTTCTGCAATGTTATCCCAAAAGTGTATTTCAACGCTTTTAATCTCATATTTTGAATCCTAAAGGTCCAAAACATAATGCATTTTTAAATACTCATCTCAACATGACAACTAAACAAGATTAAACTCAAATTTAGTTACCAACATTTACACACCACATAAAAGTTTATATTTAACGAAATTATAACATTCTCCCACTTGGTTATATATAAGCATTAACCTCATGCAATCATTGACAATGTAAATATATAAAATAAAGTATCTTTTGATTTGAACTTTACCTTAGTGTAAATGTCACAAAGCTCTGTTGAAATATTAGGTTGCTTGTAGCATTGAACCAACTATTCCTTATAATGAAACCGATAACATCACACACATTTCCATTAGACCAAACGAGTATCCACATTTAACTCGCTTAGCACTTTTATGGCCATGTGCTCATCCCTTCATGAACTTTCTTTAGAGAAACTCCATACTCTCATGAGAAGCAGCACTACCTCTAAGTTCACATAGGTGAAGTTCTTCTAGCTTCCTTGTTATCTTTAAGATGCTTGTCACACTTAGACTGGACTTCATTAAAATCTATGAAGCTTAACCCTCATACAATAACAACCAGCACTATACAACACAGATGGGACCCCGAAGTGCTAGTGTTGTATCTATCCACTTATCAATGACTTGTTCGTACGCATTGAACTTGATATCAATGACCTGTTTGTACCCATTGAACTTAAGACTAGTCATTTCCTAGTGTTTAGTTGAGTTGTCATCATTGGTAAATTTCTTAGTTTAGGAGTTTCAGTCCCATCCCTCTACATGTTGCCATACCAAATCTCTTGTAAGCGGTTTGGTAAAGGATCTGCTAAGTTTCCACTTGACTCACAAATGTGATTGAAATGATTCCATTTTGAATCAATTCTCACATACTCATGCTTAGACTAATTATGTTTGGCTTAACTATCACAATATATCGAGATCTTTGATACTTTATTTTGCGGTAAATGGGATACCCAACAAGAGATCTCTAGGTCATTCAACCTATCTCCCTGTCGTAATGAGAGCTATGAACTCAGCCTCCATGGTTCAGTGTGATATACATGTCTGTTTCTTGAAACCCCAAGAAACAATACCAAACACCCAACCTATGGTAGATAGATTATCTCCCACTCCCGATATCCTGCTTGCATTTGTATATCTTCAATTATTGCAGGGAATTTTGAATATTGAGGTAACAAAGAACTCTCTCAATGGCCTTCCAACGTTCCACACTTGGGTTGCTAGTAAACCTACTAAGTTTACTAACTGCAAATGAAATATTAGCCTTTGCTCATTGAGTTGCATAGATAAAGCTAACTATTGCACTTGCATACTCAAGTTGCCCCACTGTTCTTCTATTATTCTTTTCAAGCTTAAAGTTTAATTCAAATGGAGTGTTTGCCTCTTTAATTTTGAGGAGCTAAACTTGCCAATCACTTTCTTAATATAATGAGATTGGCTGAAAGCATAACCTGCACTGTTTCTTCTCACTTTGATACCAAAGAATATGGTATCCTACTTCACCAAGATCTTCATCTTTTGAATGTGGAGGATAGAAACCTCTTTGTTTCTATTATGCCCTTCATGTCATCACTCAAAATTAATATGTCCTCAACATATAGACGCACAATAACCAGATAATCATCACAAGTCTTAGAGTATAAGCGCTTGTCTACATTGTTGTATATAAACCCAAAATTAAAGTTGTTTTTTAGAGCTACATTCTACTGAGATTCTAAGCAATGTCCACCTATATCTAAGCAATTAAAAGCAACCAATCACTAAATTAATAGGGAATGATTGAAAATGATTAAATAAAAAAATTTAAGGGTATAATTGATGAGCCACCTATGTCTGATATTGAGAACATTTGAGTCTAAGTTAAGCGAAAAATTCAGAAACAACGAGGCCTAGGTGAGCTGAATTACAGTTTTGGGGGATTGAATCGAACACAGGTGAAGATGAACGATCATCTCCTGATAGGCACATGAATCTTTTCCAGTCAGCTGAACAATACCATCAAGAACAAGCACCTTGCCATATGCCGAGGACTGCAGAGAAAAATAAGGCAGTAACCAACTAAAATGTGAGGTTTTAATTAAAAAAAAAATTATCAGAAAATGTCATACCTCAAAGACCAGGACCTCTGTATTCTGAATTCTCGTTGAGTATTATACGTTCTACTTTTAGAGAATGGAACCAATAGACAGTGAAGGAAGAGAATAAATACCTTGGGTGTGTGGGGACATTTGTCCATGCATAATCAACAGGACCCTTGAAGGTTTCAAGGAAAATACAAGTGCAAACTAGATTAATGCTCCTAGCATGTCTTCAGATGATGAATACATATCATCATATCAGAAGTAGGTTCTAACACGTGAATCTAATGTTTGATACCCCATAGCATGCAATGAAGTACCACCTCCCATCAGGAACACAAACCATATCAAAATTTTCTAACTTCAACAATTCTAAAGGGATTGTTTGTTATTGCCACTTTCTGAATTCTTTATCCCAGTTCAGTTATCTGTAAGCTATTTTCACTTTTTAAGTTGTGATTGCCTAATTACTTGAAGTGGCAGAACAATGAAGAAGAATCAAAACTCCATGATCCTATTAAGAAAACATAGACCTCAATCAGTTTCCTTGGAATAGTTTGAGGTTGCTGAACATTTAGATGAATCTTTTCAAGAATTATAGCAAGTACGTAAAACTAATGGCTTCTCTACAAGTTCCTGAGCATGACCCAAAAATGGTTTCGCAGCTATGAAACACAGACACAAAACATGAAATTGGATCAAAACAATATAGTAAAGTCACCAAATAGAACAACCTCAAAAACAACAAATAATCTCCTACATATTTCTGAAGAAATGAACATAGATTTAAAGAACAACAAACCCTAAACCGACCATCACAGAGGACACGCAATCCCTGCGTGTGTCAATCCAAACTTGTGGCTGCCAACTCGTCCAAAGCCCCTCCATAGCAAAACAGTGAGCCATACATGAGTAAAACCAAAAAAGAGGAAGCTCTGCGTCAGAAGCCCCTCCATTTTAGCTCACGTACGAAGCTCTGCATCAAGAGGAACTTGGCGAAGAAGAAAAGGAAATCAGAGGGGTAACGGCTTAATTGAAGGGTTATTTGTAAATCTGTACCATTTTTATTTTAGATAACGATTTTTATACGTCTTTTTCAAAATTCAAAATTTTACAGTCCATAACTATCAATATAAAAATATTTCAAATCTATATTTCTCATTTTCTTTCCTTTTTCCCCTTACAAAGATTAAAGTAGTACACACTCCCCCACTCTTCTTCTTTCCCTCATTGTTTCCTCCATACTTTTTAGTTCGTTTCCTCCATGCTTTCCCATTCAGCAAAGCAATGAAAGTTTTGTTTCTTCCATGCTTTCATGTTCTATGAAGTTCTTCCTCTCAATCGCACTAGTTTTGACCATGGAATAGTTCTTTAGGCTTCAATGGTGGTAATGGGCAGGTGGGATTTGTTAGATGGATGTCGGTTTGTAGATTTTAGTGTTCATTGGAGGCAGAGTTGAGGGCAGAAGAGCTCTTCGAAATCAAACATGGTCGAATGGGTACTTAACCAACTCAGATCTATTGGATCCGATCAAAATGACAGAATGGGTACTTGATGGCACAAAGTGTCAGTGATTAGAGAAAACTTGAGGCTTAAGAAAAAAAATTTCATTTGAATTTTGAGAATTCTTTACACTTCTTTGGATTATAAGTTTGTTTATTAGACATGTTTGTTTACTGAAATTTAAGTAATTATAAACCGATGAAGGGTTCAAAATTGATTACTGTGTCGATGGTATCGATTTATGTATATAGATTGCTTAATAACATGAGATAAAAATGATTACTTGAAAAGTTCAAGTAGTATTGTTTTACTACTTGAACCCTTCAAGTAATCACATGCTCTCTATGTAAATTATTTCATGAAACAAAATGACTACTTGAAAGGTTCAATTAGTATTTTTTTTACTACTTGAACCCTTCAAGTAGTCACATGTCTCTGTATAAATCATTGCGTGAAATAAAATGATTACTTGAAGGGTTCAAGTAGTTATAAAATATTACTTGAACACTTCAAATAGTTACATGTATATATATATATAAAACCGACGAAAACAGATAATTTGACTACTTGAAAAATTCAAGTAGTATTTTTTGACTACTTGAACCCTTTAAGTAGTCACATGCTCTCTGTATAAATCACTATATAAAATAAAATGACTGCTTGAAGGGTTCAAGTAGTCTTTTTTTACTACTTGAACCCTTCAAATAGACATTTTTTTGTCTCCTGCAGTTATTTATCCGGAGAGCATGTGACTACTTGAAGGGTTCAAGTAATAAAAAACCACTACTTGAAGGGTTCAAGTAGTTGTATCTGACTACTTGAACCCTTCAAGTAGTAATTTTGATTCTGAAAGTAAAAAAAATTACTTGAAGAGTTCAACTAGTTTTATCTTACTACTTGAACCCTTTAAGTAGTTACTTGTTTTGACTTTCGGAATCAAAATCACTATTTGAAAGATTCAAGTAGTCAAATGCAACTATTTGAACCCTTCAAATAATTTTTTTTACTTCCAGAATCAAAATTACTACTTGAAGGGTTCAAGTAGTCAGATACAACTACTTGAATCCTTCAAGTAATATTTTTTTTACTTCTAGAAATAAAATCACTACTTGAAGGGTTCAAGTAGACTACTATATATGGTTCTTCTTTATATAATTAGACTAGTGGTAAGCCCGTGCTCTGCATGGCGCTATAGAAAAATTAAATCTATAAATTTTAAATCTCATAATTATTAAATAAAATGAATAAACTAATTTTATGTACCATGTAATATAAAGTTGTACGTAAGATCCATGTGAATCCACTCCTATAAATTTAGCCAATAGACAATATAAAAAAATTCAATATATTTTATTAATGAAACAAATAGTTAGCAATAAAATAATATAGTTATAAAGAGTTGATTCCATAAAAACAATTGAGAATGTGTATATATACTATAAGTACTAATTTAATCTCGCTTAGGTTTGTTAAACATTATAATTCTTTATTTTGTTTGAGAAAAATATAAAAGATAAGGAAATTTGTCCAAAATTATGGATCTACCTATTTGTCAAAGTAAAAAAAATAAAATTAAATGATCATACGAACAATTAATATTTTAGATCTACCTATTACTTTTCTATATGTGCACTCAAACACAAAATTGTTCTAAATAAAATTTGTCCAAAATTATGTTTGAGAATGATCAGAAGACAATGTAAAAAACAAACACGCTAATACAATACATTGACATAAAAAATATAATTGAGTTGGTAAGGGAGCCCAAAAATGGGAGGAGAGAGAAACCTTCAGTAAAGATGATCGTGTATGGTTCACTACTCCAAAAAACTTGGTATTTATAACTGAAGTTTTTAAAATTAGAAATTAAGTTAGCCAAAGCCAATATTTAGTCCTCCACTAAAGCTTATAAATAAAAGACTTCAATGTTGTCTCTTGAGTTTTTTTAATGACCATCTTCTATAACCTAACAACATATTTAAGACGAAAATGCTCCCCCAATATTCTTGCATTAGAAAATGTATACAGTTAGGAAAAAAGTTGTAAAGACACATTTGTCTTTTAAGCTATCTCTTCATAACAAACATAATATATTGCATAAAAGAAATACTTGAATGCTTAAGTAAGTACTTGAAAGGTTCAAGTAGTTGTATTTGACTACTTGAAGGGTCCAAGTAGTTATATCCAACTATTTGAACCCTTCAAGTAGCGATTTTGATTCTCAAAATCAAAACAAGAAACTATTTGAAGGGTTCAAATAGTTATTTTAATTCTGGAAGTCAAATAAAGTAGCTACTTGAAGGGTTCAAGTAGTAATATCCGACTACTTGAATCCTTCAAGTAGTGATTTTGATTCTAGAAGATAAAACAAGTAACTACTTGAAGGGTTCAAGTAGTCAGATACAACTACTTGAACCCTTCAAATAGTTACTTGTTTTGACTTCGAGAATCAAAATCACTATTTGAAATGTTCAAGTAGTCAGATACAACTACTTAACCCTTCAAGTAGTTACTTATTTTGACTTCTAGAATCAAAAATATTACTTGAAGAGTTCAAAAAATAGGAGAATAAGATTCTGAATGCGTCTTATTGAAGAACAAGAAAAACCCGAATGGATCTCTGAATAAGCAAAATGGGTCTTGTTGAAAAAGAAGAAGAATAATGGGTCACCTTCTCACTGAATAATCATAGGGATCCATTGAATAATAATAATAATAATAATAATAATAATAATCATCATCATCATAATAATAATAATCATAATAAGAACAAGAAGATGAACAAGATGAAGATGAAGAAATATGAGCTTCGTTGAATAAAAGAGACGAAGAAGAAGAAGAAGAAGAGATTGATTTGATTGTGCATCGGAAATGTAAGAAAAATTGTGTGGGATCATTAATATTTAATTGAATATTATGGGCCCCGGGGTATAGAATTTTGACTTTGAAAAAATTGGTATATATTTCTCAACCCAAATGAAAAGGGTATATAATTCTAAATAACCCTTAATCGAATGACTGTAAAGAAAGAGAGATAGGAGGTGAGGGAGAGGAGAGATGAGACGGAGGTGAGGTCTGCTTCTAATGGCAGATCTTGTGTGGGTTAGGGGTCAAATAACCCCTACACCGCACGACATTATTTTGCCTTCAATTGAAGGCAAAACGGCGTCGTTATATTTAAAAAAATTGGAACCGCCAATATAAATCCGTCAGCATAAATTCGTAATTTATGATTTATACCAGCGATTGTTTTTGCCGCCAAAATCCTCCAAAACCGCTAGAAAAAATTAAAAGTATAACAACTTATACAGGCGGTTTTTTATCTGTTGGAAAAAAACCACCGGGAAAAAGCAGTTTTCTTGTAGCGTTGATCGAACTTCTCATGTTATTATTTTGGAGCATGATTTAAACTATATAATGATTTAACAAGCTTTCATATTTTATGTTTGTTCCCCGGTAGAACAAAACCTTCTAGTCATACCATGTAGACCTCCTCATTGAGATCCCCATTTAGGGATGTCGTTTTGGCATCCATTTGATTAACATTGTTGACGGCTAAATCTAGGGGAAGAGATCAGGCCAACGATGTCTCTCTCCACCTCTCTTTCTTCACACCTGCAATGGGGGAAGGTAAGTAGGAGACCTAGGTTAAAGGGGGTGGTCTCCTTCTTACCCCTCTGAAACTTAAGTCAATAAGGGATGAAGGGTAGGAAAGTAGAGAAGTAGTTCGAAGTTATTGCGTACATGTTGAAATGCATTTACTAGGGTATTTATATTGGACGGTTGGTCTGAGGCTGGGTTGGTATCTGTATTGCGGCAAGCCTTCCTTCCAATAGGGTGCCTCCTCGGACCAACCCCTACATTTCAGCTTCCCTTATTAGCTAGGCAAGGTACGAGGTAAGGGGTGATGACCTCGGGTGGTGTCACGACAATCTGTCCTCGTACCACTCTATGCACTTCTTTGGCTTCCATTGGACCGAAGGTATTAAATGCTTATGATGACAATATGTTGGGCATAGGTTGACTGACTTCTTAGATGCTGAGCTTCATGCCTTTTATCGTTCTATTCCTTCTGATTGGTCTAGATGTATTAAATGTATTCGATGACACCTGCATACTTCTACCTCGGCCTAGGTGCCAAATTTAAACTGAGACATGATGTTTCCTTCCTCTATGCCCTCCTCTCTCTGCTGGGTACACCCATTGACTTCGAGTGTGTACTACTCCATGGACCTGGGCAGGGGGCTAAACTGGCTTCCCTAAGGCCCTAGACCTTGGGTGCTTCTCTTATTGTCCTTAAAGGTCTTTCTACATAGCCAATAAATGAATATAAAAATTGCCCCCAAATTCATCGATGCCGTTAATATTCAAGATCGGGGAGTTTAGATCTTTCTTCCTTTCATCCCCTTTTCTATTTTTTTATTTGTTTATTTTTTTACTCTATCGTCCCTATTCATAAAGTAAGTGGCATTGATAGAGTAAGTGACATTGACTAAGTGAAAAGACAAGTGCTTTAGTGTAGGGGTCATAATGATCACATTACCCGAGGCGATCTAAGCCCTCCACTTTTGTATGACTAGGATAAGTTTTGGATCTTTATAAATAAGAGGCTCTTCACCCCCTATTTTTCCTTCATCTTCCTCTCATCCATTTGGTGCAAGGTACTACTCTCTCTCTCTCTCTCTCTCTCTCTCTCTCTCTCTCTCTCTCTCTCTCTTCTTTTTCTTTTATCTTGTTTATTTTTCATAGCGTAGGCTTAGACGGGACCTCGGGTGCTCTCGAGGTCGTGGCCACAAGAGCTCAAGGACGGGCTTTGACTTAACCCATGGAAAGGGTTGTCGAAGCTCGAGGCTAGTCCCGAGGACTTGGCCTCAGGTCCATTCCTGAGGACTCAGCCTCATGGCTTCCCGAGGATTCAACCTTGGAACATCCCAAGGGCTCGACCTTGGGGTGTCCCGAGGAGTTAACCTCAGACCCCCAAGAGCTAGGCCTCGGGGAGTGCTGAGGACCTGGCCTCAGGTGTTCTTGAGCTCGCGGCCTCATGAGCCTGAGAATGTGGGGGTGAAGAGCCTCCAAATTACATCTACACTGAATGGCCCTTATTTATTGTATTTTTCAAGTCACAGTTGTCTTCAAGTTCTTTGTTAAGTAGGGTTATCGCTTATCGCTGTTGTTCGTATGCCTCGGGGTAAACTTTTAACACTTAGTAAATAACTTGTCTATTCATCGCTTTTTTTCTTTTTCTATGTATTGGCAGATAGATTTTAGAAAGCAACTAACGTCTTTGTTTGTTTCCTCGGGTACATATAAGGCCAAGAAGAAGGTGAGTGTATCTAAGAAGAGGAAGAGGGAGAAGGTTAAGGATCCCTCCCCTACGTCAAAAAGCGGGGGCTATTCTAGAGGATCCTCTCATGCCCCCGAGCCTCCCGGCCACACCCTTGATGGCTTCAGCCATCCATCTCACGCCTCTCGATAAACAGATAACGCCTCTGATGGCCATGGTGGTCACCTTTCAGTTAGAGGGTTTAGCAGCTTCGCAGGATCTTCCCGTGGCTTTTCTACACCTCATCGGGTTGCTCATATGGAGTATATTGAACCTTTGCCATGTTTTTTTCTAAAGAAGGTGAGGGCGGAGGGAGATGACATGGCTCAAGTTAAGGTGAGGTCCAGACCCCATACTATATTTACCGGGGCAGGCCCAACATCTCCTTTTCAGATTGAGGGTGACATTTGGCAAGACCGTGGAGAAGAAGTACTTGATGTTGTTAGTTCATCCTAAAATGGTGCCGAGTGTTCTGGCATCCCATGATGAAGTAGCCATTGACGATGGGGTAACTTTCAATTCAGGGGATTCTGGTGTTATAGGGATGGGATGTTCTGCTAGAGGTCCTGGTGTTGAGGCAGTCGAATCAGCTCCTAGGGGTCCCCCAATGTTGGTGGCAGCACTAGGGGTGAGCCATTTGGCATCTATGCCCTTATTTGTGATGTCAGGAGCTCTGAGGAGGCTGTAAGAGATGTTATCCTTCATGAATGTACCAACCTCTCTAGGGCTAAGGAACCCCCTCAGGTGATTGCCCCAGATAGCGATGACCACAGCACCGACCGAAGCCATGAGTTCCTTATCAGGATGAAGACTGATATGTGGGCTTTTTTGGAGGGCCACAAGTAGCAGTTCACAATCGACGGGGCCTTAGGACTTTTAGAATTGGGAGACCAAGGTCTCTCTTCCATTAGTGTGGTGGTGTCTATGCAGGTTGATCTATATACCCTCTTTTTTCTTTATCTTTAGTTTATGTTGTCTTTATCAAGGTTTACTAACTGACCTTTATTTCAAGTATCTATAGCATGTGCTCTGTTGAAGTATCATGGGGCTCAACTCAAGGTTAACCTTGATGTTGCCCGTGTTTCAGCCAGGCGAGCTGAGCAAGATAAATCCTTTATAATCAAAGAAAATGAGTTACCCAAATCTCATATTAATGACCTTACAAATGAGCTGGGGGGTCATAACTCAGGGACCTCTGATGATATAGCTTGTTTAGAGGCGGAGTTGGAGGTGGTCCGCCGGGGACATGCAGAGGAGTTAGAGGTCATGCGGCGTCTACATATCAAGGCCATTGCACGCTTGACTAGGGAGTTAGAGGCCATGCAAAGAATACAGGCTCAGGTGTCTCATGAAGTCGAGGATTGTCATGTTATGCGTGATTCATATGGTAGTGACTTGAGTTCTGCCCTGGCTGAGCTTGAGGCCCTTCATTCACAAGTAGGGGAGAAAGATGCAAGCATTCAAAGAGCTACTGTTGAGATCAAAGCATTTCAAGTGGAAAAGACTAAGTTAAAGAATACTATCCAGAACGTGCAACGTGAAATCCTCCATACTAGGCATGCAATTAGAGAGGCCAGGGCTAAATAAGCCATGTCAGAGCATAAACTGGCCCAGGTAGAGGATACCTTAGCCAAGGCCCATGATGATTTTAAAGGGTGAAAAGAGGAGCTTGCTAGGGTTCACGTTGAATTATCATAGGCTAGGTCTGCTCGAAGGCATGCCGAGGTAGCTGAAATGAATGTAATTGGCAGGGCTGAAAAATTGTTTGAAGAATTTGGTGCGGGAGTAGCCACAACGAGGAGGTTGGTTTTGGAAAGATACCCATATTTGGATCTCATCTTTCTTCCGAGAGTGTCTGTAGAATCTCCCCATCATCCTCTCTCGATTTGATCTCTAGTGAACACTTGTTTTTTTGTAATAGTAATTGTAATGGGAGATATAATGTAACGAGTATATGTAAGTGGAACATATGAAGTTTTTATGAATATGAATATTAATTGTAATTATGTTTGTTTATGCATCGCTTTTGCACTTCATTCGTTAGGTTCTTAGTAATAACCCTTCCTGCCCCCCTAGCACCGACCGTTGCTATAATCGGTCTAGGCTAAAGTGTGTTGATAAGCCACGGTGGTTAGGCCTGATGATTTTTTAGGTTCGCTTTGATCTTGAAGAACATGGGAGTTGTATTAGTGACTACTATGGGGTACAGTTTATCGGCCCTCAGGTTAGCTTCTACTTTGAAAAGCCAGAGGGTTTTAATTGCCTTGACTGTAGGTTCGGCCTATTGGTCTTCGGGTTCACTTCTACTTTGAAGAGCCCAAGGGTTGTTATTAGTTACCACCGCGGGGTACAGTTTATTGGCCCTCAGGTTCGCTTCTACTTTGAAGATCCTGAGGGTTGTTATTAGTGACCACTGTGGGGTACGATTTATTGGCCCTCAGGTTCGCTTCTAGTTTAAAGAGCTCGAGGGTTGTTATTAGTGACCACCGTGGGATACGGTTTATTGGCCCTTGGGTTCGCTTCTACTTTGAAGAGCCTGAGAGTTTTAGTGGTAATGACTATAGTAATAACGGTTGTGGGGTTCGGCCCAAATGTTTAATAATTATAATTGACAGTCAAAAAGGGCCATACTTAGGGCCTTTTATTCATATTTTAATCAGGCAGTCATGTTCTGAAAATTATACATCTACTTAACGATAATACACCTTCAAGTGTTTTGCATTCCATGGGTGCTTAAGTATGTTCTGTCAACGATCTTCTAACTCGTATGTTCCGGACCCTAATTCTCAGACAACCTTATAAGGTCCCTCCCACTTGGGGCCTATGGGTCATTTGGCATGATCAGGCCTAAACTCTGCTTTTCGCAGTACGAAGTCATTTACCTTGAACGACCTTGTCGCAACGTCCATGTGACGTGGAGCGACAATTGAAAAATCATTTTTTGAGAAAAAAAATTTGGAGTCACCGCCAATCATTTTAGGGCGTGATTGGTCACTCAAATTTTAAATCAAATATTTTGGTCTGCGAAAATTTAAAGTTGGTTCAGGAGTCATTTGCGTGTGGGGAAGGTATTAGCACCCCACACCGCCCATTATGAAAATGGTTACCAAATTTAATCAAATACTATCCAAATTATTTTTTTCTAAAATAATGTTATAAAAATTCAATTTTGAATGTCCCATTTGATACATATTGCATCATAAAAATGAGCAAGTAAATTACCTTCAACGGGTGGTATATAAACCATTAAAAAATTATTATTTTTTATCAAAGCGTTATTGGAGTTACTCTCGGTATCCTAAAAATAACTCCTCACCTCGGTAGTTCGAGAAATTTGGTATCCTAAAATTCTAAAGTTCGCCATCGATTTTTTTTTGTGAAAACTAAATAAAGGAATTTACAAAATTTAAATCAAATTGTTATGGTTTTAATTTACGACGTCAATTTTGATGATAAAAGAATAAAATAATAATCACATATAACCGTGACGTATAAAAATAATACATAAATAAATAAGAAATGATAACAACTATAAATAAAAAAAGAATAACAGAAATGAATGTTAGGGATGATAAATATGTATGATGAATTTTAAAAAAGAATATGCATGGTGAAAATAATGAAACAAGACGTGAAATAATTAAAAATAAATATAAAAATAATTACAACAAACTAATAATATCTACTAAAAAAATAGAAAAATAAACAAATATAAACAACAAAAAATATAAACAACAAAAAAAAATTAAAGTNATAATTTTTTAGTAAAAAAATTGATAATAAATTTTTTATGTGTAAAATTAATTAATCTATGAAAAAAATACTTAATTCCATACATGATTAGCATGATCATGCTTTTCTTATTACATGGTCTATTAATTACCATTTTTATTTCTGCACTCAATGCTAATCAAATAGTAAAAGAATGATCATGACTGATAATTAATTTAAACAAGTGTCACTAAAAATAAATAAATAATTTTGTTTGGGATATGAATATACCATTTTTATTTTTGGACTACTTAGTTCACTAATTATCATTTTTTCTTTCTTCCTTCATTGCTAGGAAAGATCATAGATGGTAACTAGTTAAAACAAGTGTCACTAACAAAAATTCATAAAACTTTCAAAATAAAATAATTTTTGTTTGGGATATAAATATACCATTTTTATTGGACTACTTAGTTCACTAATTATCATTTTTCCTTTCTTCCTTCATTGCTAGGAATGATCACGGATAGTAACTAGTTCAAACATGTGTCACAAAAATGATGGTCAAAAAATTAAAAAGAAAATAAGAGAACATTTGTAAGAACATAAAAAAAAAATCAAAGCTTAAAATATTTGCATAATCTTGTATAGAGGTTTTACTCTCTATTTTATACATTTTTATGTATGAGAAATTATCATAGGAGATCTTTTCATCAAATGTATACTTTCAACCCATTAAATTGTTGATTTACATTGATTTAATTTTACACCCCTCAAAATTTTATTCTCATTCTCAATTATTGAGTTTATGACAAAAAAATCTCATCATCAAACTTATAGAGAGATAAATAATATTTGAAAATAAAACTTAAGATTATACGTAGAAGAAATGATAAAGAATGAGCAAACAAATATATATATGAAAAATGAAACAAAGAAATATAAAATACATGAGTATGAAAAAGAGAGATGATTAATTAGAATGAACAAAATATATTTTAAGCTAAAATGTAAGAGTTTTGAATTACTTTAATAAAAAGAAAATGAGAAGATGGAAGATGAATAGAAATGAAAACTCACATTCTTTCTCTTTTTCACTATTTTCCCAAAACCTCTCTTTCTCTCTCTAAAATCTCTTCTCTTCTTCACTCTCCCAAATCTCTTCTTTCAAGTGAAGACATCCCCTCTATTTATAGACAAACTTAGGGCTTCACTTCTTTAATTTTAATCTTTTGTTCCTTTTTTTTAATTTTTAGTCCTTGGACAAATTTTCTTATTTTTTAGGCATTAGGCTATTTTTCAAATCATACACATAGTCTTAGACTAATATATGAGCAAAAAAAATTTGTAGTTTCTAAGTATTGGACCGGACAAAATACGGTATCTACAGCTTCCCCCATTTGTTCACGCTTCTAAGTTTAGAAAGTGTACAAAGATGTAGATAAGTATTTTGATCGAGAAAAAAACTATATAGATAAAGGAAATAGAAACCTCGACTTATTCGGGTTCTATGAAATGATGGAACTTATGAAATGGACCTGGATAGACACAGGCTTCGACCTTGACTCAATTCGGGTTCGATTTAACCCTATAAATTGAAACGGACCAGGCGCTGACACAGGGTTCCGACCGCGACAAAGTCAGGTTCGATTTAACCTAAGATAAAGAAAGGATGTGAACCTGGATAGACACAGGCTTTGACCTCGACTCATTGCGGGTTCGATTTAACCATATTAATTGAAATGGACCAGGCCCTGACATCGGGCTTCGACCGCGACAAAGTCGGGTTCGATTTAACCAAAGATAAAGAAACAATGTAGACCTGAATATAGGTAGGTTTCGACCTTGAGTCGATGCGGGTTCAATTTAATCATATTAATTGAAATGGATCAAGCGCTGACACCGGGCTTCGACCACAACAAAGTCAGGTTCGATTTAACCGAGATATTTGAAAGGAAACGAACCTGGATAGACGCAGGCTTTGACCTCGACTCGATTCAGGTTCAATTTCACTAAAGATGCTGAAATGATATTTGATCTGATATTTACAAGTTTCATATGGTGCAACAGCTAGACTAATGCATGCTCTAAATGTCGAAAAGTCATGTATGAATTTCGAAAGAATATCTTTAAATGATTCATGCACTTGAACTGCATCAGAACAAATCAATATGATGCATGTCTATACATTGTAATTATTGAATATAAATGCAAAGTAGTGATTTCGCATGATTGAAAACATTTGTGAGAAAATTATTTGATGATTTTTTTTTAAAGTTGACTAATGTTGCCATATCCTTCACCCTTCAAATCAATCACTTGCCTAAGGTCATGGACTCGCAATGAAGTCTCGAGCATACTTTCAAGAAAATGATGCATCCTTATTCATTGGTTTGTGCCCCAGTATTCGGCTTCACGTCGATGATGAAGAAAAAGTGGATAATTTCTCCCAATTTTGCTTCCTTTCTGTACTTTAATTTTAATCCTCCAATCATGCCTTAGCCTTCGTTATGTGCATACCAACTTTCTCGTGATGAATTTTCAGATTCCCCCTCGTACTCAGACCGCCTTTCTTAGTTCCTATTCTTTTCTTTTTTTTCTTTTTTAATTAGCTTTCACCTAACCAAGTTTATGCTTCTAATTTATTTCAATAGTAATTAATGATATCTTAGAATTAAGAGGAATAAGAAATAATGGAAATAAGGAGAAGATGAAGTATATGTATTTGTTAACTGAGAAAGAAAAAAGGTTCTTCATTGATGATGAACAATGTTTACAAACGATGGTTTGGAAAAAAAAAGAAAAAAATGGAGGAAGAATTTCTCTAGTATTCGAGACAGCTTTTTTTTAAAACATTTTTTTGCCTAACTTCATTTTTCCATACTTAGAGCAGTCAAACGAAGTATTTTTGGACTATATCAGAATTAACTGTGTGCGGTAAATCATCTTCATCCATGTTTGTTAGCATGAGAGCTCATCCCGATAAAGCCTTCTTGACAATGAAAGGTCCTTCATAATTTGGGATCCACTTCCCCCGGTAATCATTTTGATATGAGAGTATCTTTTTTAACACCAAGCCTCATTCTCGGAAACATCGGGGACGCAATTTCTTGTCATATGCGTGCATCATTTTTCTTTGATATAATTGCCCTCTACATAATGCAGTCAATCTTTTTTCCTCGATGAAATTCAATTGCTCATACCGTGTTTGTACCCACTCTGCTTCTTCTAAGTTTGCCTCCATTAAGACTCTGAGGGAGGGAATTTCCACCTCAATTGGAAGGACCGCTTCCATGCCATATACCAAAGAGAATGGCGTTGCCCCAGTTAATATTCAGACTGATGTGCGGTACCCATGCAGTGCAAACGGGAGCATCTCATACCAATTGTTATAAACCCCCATCATCTTCTCTACGATCCTTTTTATGTTCTTATTGGCTACTTCCATTGCTCCGATCATTTTCGGATGATAAGGAGATGAATTATGATGCTTAATTTTGAATTGCTCACATAATTCTTTCATCAACTTGTTATTTAAATTTATCCCATTATCTATGATGATCCTTCTAGGTAGACCATATCGACAAATTATCTCCTTTTTAATAAACTTAACAACCGCACTTCTGGTTACACTCGAATAAGAACTTTTCTCCACCCATTTGGTAAATTAATCTATAGAGACCAAAATGAAACGATGCCCGTTAGAGGCTTTGGGTGTGATGGGACCAATGACGTCTATGCCCCACATATAGAACGGTCAAGGCGCAGCCATTACATGTAAAAGGGATGCGAGTACGTGAATTTTATCCGTATAAATTTGACATTTATGATATTTCTTGGCGTACTTGATGCAGTCAGATTGTAGATTACTAATAATATCCTGGTCTCAAGATTTGTTTGGTCATCATATGTCCATTAGTATGAACTCCATAAATTCCTTCGTGAACTTCCTCTATGATTTGATTCGCCTCCCTTGCATCAACACATTTCAAGAGCACCATATCATGGTTTCTTTTGTAGAGTATTTCACCATTCAAGAAGAAACCCATGGACAATCTTCTAATAGTGCGTTTATCATTCTCATAAGCTTTGGATGGATATTCTCCATTCTTTATATACTGCTTGATGTCGTAATACCACGGTCTTATGTCTGGCTCTTCTTCAATACTCATACAGTGAGCAGAAAAATATCGCTTCTCAATTTTTATGGGTTGCATTTCTTCCTTAAAGTCTGCGGTAAACATGGATGCCAGAGTTGCCAGTGCATCTGTAATTTGATTATTCTCTCTGGGTATATGGTCAAATGAGATCACTTCAAAAGTTCGGCTTAGCTTAGTTACATGTTTGTTCTAAGGTACCAGCTTGGAGTCTCTAGCTTCCCAATCCCCGTTTAGTTATCGTATCACCAATAATGAATCTTCGTACACTAGAAGCTTCTTTATCTTCATATCATAAGCTACTTGAATTTCCATGGAACATGCCTCATATTCTGCCACATTGTTTGTGCAGTCAAAGCATAGTTTTGTCGCGAATGGGAAAAACATTCCCTCGGGAGATATGAGGATTTTCCCAATTCCATGTCCTACATCATTAGACGCGCCATCAAATAACATTATCCACAATTCTGGATCCATATATTCTCCTTCATTTTTTAATATGACTGATATGTTCTCATCAGGAAAATCAAACTCCATAGGCTCATAATCTTGCACTGGTTAATCAGCGAGTACACTTCCTTTTATTGATTTTCTCGTGACATAAACAATATCATATTCTGTGAGCAACATTTACCATTTAGCGATTCGCCCAGAAAGTGATGGCTTTTCAAAGATATATTTGATTGGATCCATCTTTGAAATTAACCAAGTGGTGTGGTATAACATGTACTGTCTAAGCCGATGAGTAACCCAGGCTAATGCACAACACGTTTTCTCCAACATCGAATAATTAACCTCATAATTTGTGAACCTTTTACTTAAACAGTATATTGCTTGCTCTTTCCTTCCAGAGGCGTCATGTACGCAACCCATGGATTTTTCTATTACTGTAAGATACAAAATGAGTGGATGTCCTGGAATTGGAGGAACAAGTATGGGCGGATTTTGCAAGTATTGTTTGATCTTCTCAAAAGCAATTTGACAATCATCATTCCATCCTTCTGTATCACTTTTGTGGAGAATTTTAAAGATATGTTCACAAGTTACAGTTAGCTATGAGATGAACCGAGCTATGTAACTTAATCTCTCCAAGAAACCTTTAACTTCCTTTTGAGTTTGAGGTGGTGGCATATCAATGATGGCTCGAACCTTGTTAGGGTCAACTTTTATTCTTTCCTTGCTCACGACAAAACCAAGTAGTTTCCTTGAAGACGTTGCGAATGTACATTTTGTCAAGTTAAGCTTTAACTGGAACTTGCTCGACTGTCCAAATAGTTTTCGCAGAGTGACTGTATGATCTTCCCATTGACGAGATTTGACAATCATATCATCAACGTACACTTTGATTTCTTCATGCATCATATCATGAAACAGTGTTACCATTACCCGCTGGTAACTCGCCCTTGCATTCTTCAGACCAAATGGCATAACCTTATAACAAAATGTACCCCCACAAAGTTATAAAAGTCATCTTTTCACGGTCTTCAGGAGCCATTTTGATTAGGTTATACCCCGAAAAACCATCCTTGAAAGAGAAGGTTGAATGTCCTGCAGTGTTATCTACTAAAACATCGATATGGGGTAATGGAAAATTATCTTTGGGGCTTGCCCGATTTAAGTCTCTATAATTGATGCACACCCTTACTTTCCCATTTTTCTTTAGCACTGGGACTATGTTAGCAACTCATTCAGGGTATTTTGCTACTTCTAAAAAACTCGCATCTTCTTTGATCTGTACCAGCATGTCTGGTTTCATTTTTTGTAACTTTTGTCGCACTGGTTTACTTTCGGGCATAAGAAGCAAATGATGAACCACAATATCAGTGTCTAGACCTGTATCTTGGTAAGACCATGCAAAGACGTCAATATACTCTTTGAGTAAGTTAATTAATTCTCGGTGGCTTTGGCTTGTCATAGAAGTGCCGATTTGGACCTCTTTCATCTCTCCCTCTAATCCTAAATTTATCACCTCCGTTAACTCTTGATATGGTTGAGTTATTTTTTCATCCTCCTCTACCATTCTTAACATTTCCGGAGATGGTTCAAAATTATCCTCGTCATTTTCATCTGACTCTACGCTAAGAATGGGATTGTCAAAGTTATTGCTTATGCTCTTGTTTTCAAAATCACCATTCTCAAACCTGGATCGGATTATTGGATGAAAAGAAGGCGAGAAAAAAAAAATAAACAATGCATGAGTATGAACAACATTTCAGAAATGGAAACAGTAGACATAAAAGGAAGAACAAAAAGAACTGGAATTATATTTATCATTAGCAAAAGGAGACGAAACAAGTTTTTAGATTTTCATTCAAAGAGATGACATGAAATAGACGAGAGCATAGGCCCATAACAATGAAATTCCTAAGGCATTAGGTAGAATCATTAGAATTTTGGCATGAACACATTACTCTTAAAAATTCTCGAGAAGCACTGGTAGCTCGGTGACGTCCCAATTGTTAAGTTCATGATATGAATCGTATCGAGAAACCAAGTCCACTGTACTTGCACTTGATGATTTTACCAAGATTGCGGATATTGAAAGCTCTGCGATATCATCTTCAAGGTTGTACTGCTCTACTATAACCGGTTCTTCGAATGAAATTCCCTCACTTCTAAAGGATTTAGAAATATAGGGTATGATCGCCAATTCCATATCGAATTCCCTATTTTCGAGCCTAGCAATCCTCTTTTCTTTCTTTTGAGCTTCCACTCTCCTTCTATCAGCCTTGGTCGGTCTATATCCAAGCTCAAACCTTTATTCATTCTTGTCCCACTCGATTAACTTATTTATGCCTTGATGCTTACCCCCGAGTCTTTTGCCTGGCTTGTATCCCCCTTTTATCATCAACTTTGCCACCATCTGAGATGCTTTTGATAGGCTTGATGTTGGAGTGAGTTTCTCACTAGCAACAAATGTAGTGTGCGCAATCTCAAATGATCGAAATGTGCACTCCAATGCTTCTTCTTCCGGCATGGTAGCCGGCTTAGATACCAATAAATATTCTTCCCCATATATACAGATGAGTTTATGCTCCATTATAAATTTCAACTTTTGATGTAATGAAGACAGTACTGCCCCGACATAGTGAATTCATGGTCGACCTAAAGGAAAACTGCATGCTGGATTTATGTCCATCACTCGAAAAAGAATATTGAACAGGCATGGCCCGATTCGAATTTGTATCTCTATGTCTCCGACTACTTCTCATCGGGTACCATCGAATGCGCTTACGATCATCATGCTCGGTCGCCTATATGTTGCGTCCACATGGAGTTTTGCTAGTGTGGATCTTGGCATTACATTTAGAGCTGAGCCGTTATCAATCAATACTTTTGTAACAATATAATCCTTACATTTTACGGATATATGTAAAACTCTGGTGTACCCAGTACCATCGGCCGGGATTTCATCATCTGTGAAAGTGATAAAATTCGATGCGGTAATATTTTTCACAATTCCACTCAACTTCTCCACCGTAATATCATGACAGACATATGCTTGATTCAAAACCTTCAATAATGCTTGACGATGTGGTTCAGAATTCAAAAAGAGTGACAGTAAAGATATGCGAGCAGGAAAGCAATTAAGTTTTTCTATCACCTTATACTCGCTTTGCTTGATGAGCTTCAAAAACTCACATACTTCTTCTTCAGACATTGCTCTTTCTTTCTCCGTACCTCTTATTATATCTGGGTTTATCACTTGACCACCATGCATTTCTCTTTGGAATTCATGACCATTGTCGCCCTCTTTGGCCTTCCCTTTCCTTTGCCCTTCAAACTCATTGCTTTTATATGTTTTTAAAACTTCTGGCGTGTAGCATCTGCCACTCCTCGTCATCCCACCTACTCCTGAAATATTAGTTATGGGGAGATCGAGGTCAGACGAATTTATCTCTTGAGTTTTGTCGTTACCACTTGTAATAACCTCATATTCGTACGTCCATAGTATTGCTCTTAAATATTTGTAAGCTAACGCACCCGGTATTTGAATGGTGATAGGCATCGGAGCATAAGACATAGTGGTGTGAGTTGACTTTTTCTCGTAATGTATTGTGAGAGGTTTTAGGATATAGGACGACATTTAAACATTAACTTCATATGATTCTTTAGTTATCATGAGGACTAAAGAGTCATCTTCTTGGTATTCCCTTTCTCCTTTATGACTTATTGTAACTATCTTTTCATCCAACAACTTTTGCACTTCCATTTTAAAATCAGCACATTCCTCAATTGTATGCCCCGTCACATTCTTATGAAACAAACAATCAAAGTCATGCATATGCTTCCTAGAAATACCATTATTTTTTAGCGTGTTGGGTAGGTGTACCCTGCTCTAGAAAGAAGATGGAAAAGTGTTTTCATTGACGTGCTCACATCTTCCACGTCCCTCTTTCCATATGAAAAATATTCCTCAATTGCATTTATGGTAGGATTCCCATGATTTGGTATAAGGTTGGAATTGATATCTGGATTCCCATTAGCCTTTTTGAAATTCAACCATCCAGCTATGATCAGTGCCTGTACTCTACCTTTTAATACCGTGCAATTCTCAGTCGAATGTTCCACTGCCCTAGCATGATAATCACAGCGAGCAGTCGGATCATACCACCTTGGGTATAGTGGTTGTAGAGGTTCATAAGAAATTGGCATCAATTGATTATTCTGTATCAATTGAGGTAAGAGTTCTGTATATGACATGGGGATTGGATCATATTGGATAAGACGTTGATTATTTCTATTTTCCCTTAGAGACTGATCAGCCTGACCAACATTTTGCTAGTGAGTCGGTGGTCTGAAACCCGGTCTCGGGTTGTTTTGAAATGTTGATTGTTGAGAGTGATAATTATACGAAATTTGTGAGGTATTTGCCACATATGATGTCACAGATTTGGTCCCCTCACTATACTTTGGAAATCCCTGCCTCAAGTTAGCAGCTTGTGATGGGTACCCAAAATTGATTGTCTGTACATCCCTTTCTTTCCGTTTCAACGACGGCCCTTTTTTTACGAATGATGTACCAGATACGACTTCCAAAATTCTTCCATTCTTTACCCCATATTCAATCCTTTCACCAATCACTATAATGTCAGAGAAGTTGTTTGAAGCATTTTCAATCATCCTATCGTAGAATGGAGATCTCAAGGTGTTGATAAACACTGTAGCCATCTCATTTTCTGACAAGGGAGTGTACTTGAGCAGTTAATTCCCTCCACCTTTGTGCATATTCTTTAAAGCCTTCAGTAGGCTTTTTCTCCATCCTTTGTAGATCCAAACAATCAAGAGCCACGTCTATGTTGTACTTGTATTGTCTTAAGAAAGCATCGGCTAAATATTTCCACCTCCGAATATGTTGGTTATCCAATTAGATATACCAGCGAGATGCAACCCTTGTCAAGCTATCTTGAAAGAAATGAATCAGCATCTTATCATTATTTGCACAAACAACCATCTTTCTGCAATACATAATAAGGTGGCTTCTTGGACATTTACGAGCGTCAATTTTGATGATAAAAGAATAAAATAATAATCACATACAACCATGACATATGAAAATAATACATAAATAAATACGAAGAGATAACAACTATAAATAAAAAAATAGTAATGGAAATAAATGTTAGATATGATAAATATGTATAATAAATTTTAAAAAAGAATATGCATAGTGAAAATAATGAAACAAGACGTGAAATAATTAAAAATAAATATAAAAATAAATTACAACAAACTAATAATATCTACTGAAAAAAATAGAAAAATATAAACAACAAAAAAAAAACAAAAAAAAAAATTAAAGTAAAAAAATTTGTAGAGGGTGACATCACCATTTGTTAAGTGAGGGAGGGCGATGTCACCTTCTGTCTTTTTTTTTTAATTTTTCATTTTTTACATATATATATGTATATAATTATTTAGTAAATAAATTGATAATAAATTTTTTATGTGTAAAATTAATTAATCTATGAAAAAAATGTTTAATTTCATACATGATTAGCAAGATCATGCTTTTCTTACTACATGGTCTATTAATTATCATTTTTATTTCTTCACTCAATGCTAATCAAATAGCAAAAGAATGGTAATTAATTTAAACAAGTGTCACTAAAAATAAATAAATAATTTTATTTGAGATATAAATATACCATTTTTATTTTTGAACTACTTAGTTCACTAATTACCATTTTTCCTTTCTTCATTCATTACTAGGAATGATCAAGGATGATTACTAGTTTAAACAAGTGTCACTAAATAAAATCCATAAAACTTTCAAAATAAAATAATTTTTGTTTGAGATAAAAATATACCAATTTTTTATTGGACTACTTAGTTCATTAATTACCATTTTTTCTTTCTTCATTACTACGAATGATCATGGATAGTGACTAGTTCAAACATGTATCACAAAAAATGATGGTCAAAAAATTAAAAAGAAAATAAGAGAACATTTGTAAGAACATAAAAAAAAATCAAAGCTTAAAATATTTGCATAATCTTGTATAGATGTTTTATTCTCTATTTTATGCATTTTTATGTATGAGAAATTATCATAGAAGATCTTTTCATCAAATGTACACTTTCAACCCATTAAATGGTTGATTCACATTGAGTTAATTTTACACCCCTCAAAATTTTATCCGCATTCTCATTGATTGAGTTGATGATAAAAAATATCATCACTAATCTTGTAGAGAGATAAACAATATTTGAAAACAAAACTTAAGATTAAAAGTGAGAGAAATGATAAAGAATGAGTAAACAAACCTATATATAAAAAATGAAACAAAGAAATATCAAATACCTGAGTATAAAAAAGAGAGATGATTAATTAGAATGAAAAAAATATATTGTAAGCTAAAGTGTAAGATATTTGAACTACTTTAATAAAAAGAACATGAGAAGATGGAAGATGAATAGAAATGAAAACTCACTTTCTTTCGCTTTTTCACTATTTTCTCAAAACCTCTCTCTCTTTAAAATCTCTTCTCTTCCTCACTCTCTCAAATCTCTCCTTTTAAGTGAAGACCTCCCCTCTATTTATAGGCAAACTTAGGGCTTCACTTTTTTTAATTTTAGTCTTTTGTTCCTTTTTTTTAGTCCTTGGACAAATTTTCTAATTTTTTAGGCATTGGGCTATTTTTCAAATCATACACATAGTCTTAGACTAGTATATGCGCAAAAAAAAATTATATTTTCAAAGTATTGGACCGGACAAAATACATTACCTACAGACCTTATCTTCACTTGTGAGTTGTAATGGCGGGCCACCCTCTGCTTAAATGATAACGTTCTCAGGCGAGCTTAGTCTCGATGTTCTTCAATTAGGTCGAGTCAGACTCTGGAGGCTTCTTCATTTACATCCTCATCATACGAGCACTGTCTTTTCGTTGGCAGCCCAATTTCTACTGGGACCATTGCGTCCATTCCAAAGTCAAGAGAGAAAGGGGTATCTCTCGTCGACCCCCAGACCGTAGTTTAGTAAGACCACAGGACCCCAGGAAGTTCTTCTGGCCATGATACCTTCAAGTCTTGAAGCCTCACCTTCAGGATGTGCTTGATAATTTTGTTAAAAGCCTCCACTTATCCATTAGCCTGCGGATGGGCCGGGGAGGACTTGAAATGCTTGATGCCAAAACCATCACGAAATTCCTTAAAACTTGAATTATCGAACTGTTCCCATTATCTGTCACGATAGTATGAGGAATGCCAAATCTACATAAAATATTGTTCCACACAAAAGTAGTAGTCTTTTGTTCTGTAATTGTCGCCAACGAGCCAGCCTCAGCCCACTTGATGAAATAGTCCACAGCCACTATGGAAAATTTCACTTGCCCTTTGCCCACTGAGAGGGGACCTATGAGGTCGATTCCCCACTGTGAAAAAGGCCATGGGCCAATCACGGGAGTAAGCTCCTATGGGGGCTGCTGAAGGTGAGGGGCGAATTTCTGGCATTGGTTACATCTTCTCGTGAATTTCTTTGCATCTTTTTTTATGGTAGGCCAATAGTAGCCTTGCCTAATTAATTTTTGTGCGAGGGCTTGCCCCCCTAAATGTTTTCCACACATCCTTCACGCACCTCTTTCATGGCATAGTCAGCCTCCGTTCTTCTTAAGCATCTTAGATATGGTAGTGAAAAATCTCTTCAGTAAAGGATTCCTTCTAGCAGTGTATATCGCACTGAGGCATATCGAACTCGTCTGGCTTCAGTCTTGTCTTCTGGGAGTTCCCCTTGACTAAGATATCGAATGATGGGATCCATCCACTCGTCCTGGGCGAGGTCCAACCCTATGGACTCCAATCCCCAATGCTTGGGCGGGGGAGGTGTTCCACTGGAATAGTCCTGTCTAGTTCATGTCCAGATGTTGAGGCTAATCTTGCCAGAGAGTTTGCATTATTGTTCTGGGACCTCAGGATGTGGTTGACTTGATGGTTACCAAGTCTCAATAGGAGGGTCTTGACCTGGGTAAGGTATTGTTCCATGCATTCCTCTTTGGCTTGGAAGTCCCCCTTCACTTGTCCTACTATAAGTTGTGAGTCGTATATTATGAGATTCTTCACCCCCAAGGTGACAGACAACCTCATGCCCGCAAGCAACGCCTCATACTCTATTTCATTATTCGTGGCTGAAAATCCAAACTTGAGGGCATACTCGAGCTTGACTCGGTCAGGAGTGATGAGGACAAGACACGTCCCACTGCCAGCTGCGTTGCTGGCAGTGGATAACTCCACCAAAAAATCAGCAACAGCTTGACCTTTGATTGCAGTCTTTGGTTCAAACTTTATCTCAAACTTTGATAATTCTATAGCCCACTTAGCTATCCTTCGAGACACTTCGGGTTTCATCAACATTTACTTCAGCGGATACTCGGTCGTGATGGTGATTGGGTGTGCCTGAAAATATGGTCTTAGTCTTCGGGCAGATGTAAAAAGCGCATAACCTAGTCTCTCCAAGTCTAGGTATCATGACTCGGTGTCGGTGAGAGATTTGCTGGTGTAATACACAAGCGTATGAATTTTTTCTTCCTCCCTGACTAGATCCGGATCATTGATGTGGATAGACATCTTAGTGACTGTACTTTATATAATAAGATTATATATGTCAGGACCGATGTAAATTAATATCTTTATTAACGTGTCGTTTATCATAAAAATTTAATACACATCAATTCGATGATCATATGTAGATCAGTCTGAATCCTGAATAATCATGAACTCATGCATGTCTACTAGATCTTTTGATACACTCATTAAGGTATGTTTGTTAATCAGGCTAGTAACTTTTGTTTTGGAGATTCAGTGATGTGGATGGCTGAGGACATAATCTTACAAGATTTGGAATCTAAGCTTTCCTAACGGGTCGTATATTGGTTTTCTTAAGTGTTAATTCTGAAACTGAATGGTTATTGAGCACAAATTTATAATAAGATTATAAATTAGTCATTCACTAGTGGATTAATGGTACTTAAGGATCAAAAGATAATTAGAACGGAAAAATGATAATTTTGGCCAGTTCTAATTTACGAACCAATAATTGGAGGACAGAACTACATGAAATGTTTATGTCAGTGGACTACATGAGAATACTCTGTAAATACATTATATAATCTCTAAGAGTGCAATTCCATATTTATAGTGGAGTAATAATGGAATTAATAAATAGGATTATTTAATTAAAGAGTTTAACTAATCAACTGGTTTATTGGATATTAGGATTATAGGTCTATGGTCATCAAGTCACATCTATACTACGTTGTCTGGGGTGAGAATATTTCAGGACATGAGAAAATGACTAATTTGTAAAAGAAATTTTTATTCTGGGGCAAGTATATAATTATGAGATAATTATGTGTGATTAATTAATTAAGAATTAATTAAATAATTTATATATTTAAATATAATTTTTGTAAATTATATATATATATATATATAACTATCAATTTTTTTAATTATCGATAAGTGAAATAGAATATCTAGTTTGTGAAATTAGATCTTACCAAATAATTTAAATCAACTAAATCTATTATTTGTGAAATAATATATAACATGGTTGATAGGGATAATCAAATATGTTAATTTTGTATTAACTGATATCTAGATAATTATCATGTTCAAATAAATATTTATTTCGTAGTGATTGCCACATGTCAATCGCTGATAGAGTATCAGAAATTGACATAGACTATTGTGGTGCCACGTGACACTATAGTAGTGAGTGTGCAACACTGTAGTGTCACAGGGTACTACAGTGGCGCCGTGACGCACTGTGCTAGCTCACGACACACTGTGGCACTGCAGTTGTGCATAATTGCAATAGGACCCTCTATAATTGGTAACTTTACAACTAAACATTATTTTAGTTTGTCCCTAAAAATTTGATATGCCATTATATAGAATATATACAGATATTATTCTAATGGCCTTTGTTGTTGAAAGAAGAGAAGAGAATCAGTTGATCAGATCATTAGTTCATCAATCAAGAGTTGAATTGAAAACACAATTGGTGTCGTGTGAGATTTTCTTCTGCGATTAAACGTTAATCAAATCTCTAAAAGAATAATCATCACATTCTTTTAAAGAATCGTCTCACTAAAGTACTTCTCAGTAAATCTCTAGATCTCATATGTTGAGAACAACTAGAGACAAAAAGTGTCTTGTAATATTCTACGTGCTCACACACATCCTAGTGCATTGAAGATTGATTTGGAAGATTTTGGTGTGGATTTTAGAGTCTAGTGATCGTTGTAACGATTTAGTGGGAACAGAGAATCGATTGGTGTTTATAAGGACACTTGATATAGACTACAAGAGGTATATGATTCCTAGCATTGTATGTTGTAGACTTAACTTATAAATATATAATGGATCTTGACTGATTGAAAAAGCATTTTCAATAAAAGTTTTTATTTGGTTACCGTGGCGTTACGCAAGTTTTGTTTTATTAAAAGATTCATTTTTATTAAAAGTTTAATTTTTTTAAAAGACAACGCTCCTCCACGCTTCTGTCACGCAAATGCCACGACGACCAGCATTAATATGACATTTAATGACTAAATAATAAATATTAACATCATAACTCACATAATCGACATCAGCTGATGGAAGAACTTAGACTAGAACATCATTTGGAATGTCAAATAACTCACTACCACCATCTGGGAGTGGTAACTGAATCTACCACAGCGTTAATGGGATTTTAGCCATTCTCATATCATCAACGGTAGCACTAGCCGACCCTGATGCTCCTAGTGTTGATGTGACTGTTGCAGTTATTGGTGCTGCTGCATATACCAAGTAGATTACAAATTTACATTGTATAACAATATGAGTAATCTCCTATATTTAAAAACCACTTTGAGACGTTTAGCAACTGTAAAGATGCATCATAGTTGTAAGACAACCAATTTTTCTAGAATTCATCATAAGTATCTTCATCATTGTCATCTACATCAACGATGAAGTATGTCACTCTAAAACCTCTAAGTCCACCAGTCAGATCCTCTTTGGTGAATGGTTGATCACATAATATTGAAGTTGAGGGTCTATATGGGATGTACGGTGTCTCGGTTCCCAAACTCTACCGTGAGATGCGCTCACCCAAGTATCACGCTCTTCCAGTTGGTCCTTGCAATAAGATTCTCAGGGTGGTAGAAGGTATATTGTTGATGCAATACTCAGGCAAGTTTCTAGGTTGTCCCCAAGGGTTCTTATTGATCTGCAAGTTCAAAAACAAATAGTTTGTCAGTAAAACATTATCCATACTCAAGGGGGAACAATATAAAAATTGATAGAATAAAACACATACATCATTGGGCCTCACATATCGAAGTTTAGCATGGAATTCTTTTAGGCAGTGACCAACATCTCTTGTTCCCAACTCAATGTCTATCTAATGTGCTACTCTCAAGAACGTGTCTGGACAACCTAATGATATGTTCAGTGCCAAATACAAAAAGTACCCACACGTTCATACCTCTCATGCTCTCCAGAAACCCCCAGTCCCTACACTTTTACCGCGGCATAAAGTGTCCATATTGCAATACAATACGCACAACGTCGAACCACCTCAATTATACTCTCGTATCTCATCTTTTTTATGTAGGTTGAGGAGGAAGTACAAATAAACTTTATTACTCGTCACAAAAATTTGTACCATCCAAGAGCACCAGAAGAAAAACTCTCGTCAAAATTTTCTCCTTCTTAGGATTAGTACACTCGTAATTAACATAATTATCAAAAATTCATTTATAACTAACTTTTTTTCTCTAAGCTCCGACAACGGTTTGTCGAATAGCTTCCGCAATTTTTCAACATATTTATAAAGTACCTAAACCCGAAAGCATCGACATTCCTTTTCACATTTTGAGAAAGCTTACTGTACCACTGAGCTACCAGTGTAGTGTTCCAAAAACTACGTACACCAAGATCATAGAACTCAGCTTAGGAAACCAAAATTTAAGTCAATGACTTAATGAAAAATATGTGTGAAGAAAGATGTATTACATAGGAAAAAATATCGAAGAATGTAATGACAATAATCTATAATCTCTATTGTGACATTTCGTCGAACATTTTACGGGCACATAAACATACACTATAATTTTTCAACTAAAACATATATCACTACCAATAATCACACATTTCTAGAAGCATCACATAAAAAACACCCAATTTTAAAAATGATTCAAGTATCTATTTGGTGTTTTAACATTGTAACACATAACAACCAAGTGTTTTGTTAAAGAAACTTACATTTTTTTTCTTGGACGGGATATAGCATTTCATCAAACATTTTAGGGGCATTCATATAAATACAGTATAGACCCCAATGTGGCATTTTATCAAACACCTTACGGACAATGATAAAAATATGTCATATAATTCATTATAACATTTTGTCAAACAATTTACGAGCACTCATGAAAATACTATAGTTTTTCATTCAAGACATATATTTCTACCAACAACCATACATTTCTACAATCATCACATAAAAAATACCCAATTTCTAGAACGAATCAAGTATATATTAGGTATTTTAACAATATAACACACAAAATTCAAAATCTTTAAAGAAAAACCTACATCTTATTTGCTTGGATGAGATATATGCTCCATCAGAGCAATATGAAGAATACGGCTAGTAAGATTTCGATTCTTTGGACGAAATCTTTTCTCCCCATAACCAGCGGCATCGTATAGCCCTTTCGAACCGCTCAAACTTGGTTGCATCATTAAACTCAACGTTCCCTTTGTAACTTTATGCTTTCCTCTAACCATTTTTTTGTGAAAAAATACAATATTAGAAGGATATAGGGTCGCGGGTTGGATAAATTTGACTCGGGTTGGGTGCGGGTTTGACACGTGTGTTGCAACGGGTTTGGCTCAGTTTGGACGAATTTCGGGCTATGAAGAGATGAAGATGAAGAGATAAAGAATAAAGGATGAGAGTAGAGTATTTGAGTGAAGAGGAATGAAGTGTTGAGAGAGGGGGGAATGGTGGGTATCGTGTTTTTTAATAAGAAGGGGAATATGGTTTTTTTAATTACGGGATGAATTTTGATAAGAAAATAATGTTAGATTTGAAAAATGTATGCATAGGGTTATAAATTAAAATGTAAATAGGGTTATTTTCTAAATTTTATGGGGTTATTATTATAAAATAAAAGGTTAAATTTCAGATTATAATATTTAATTTCAAACTTTTAGCGGATATGTACCGGGATTCACCAAATACTTACAAAATTAATAATTCTTAGAGGGGTTCAACCCAATATGTACTGTGGTTCACCAAATATGTACCGAAGTCACCAAATACTTATAAAATTAATAATTCTTAGAGGCGTTCATCAAATATGTATTGTGGTTCACCAAATATATACAAAATCATTTTATACATATTTGATGTACAAAATCATATTTGGTGAACCCTAGTACATATTTGATAAACTCATATATATATTTTATGAATCCCTACAAGAACTATTAATTTGTACATATTTGGTGAACCCTATTAGTGGGATTCACCAAGTATGTATTGAGGTTCGCCAAATATATAGTGGGACTCAGCAAATACCTATAAAATTAATAATTCTTGGAAGGATTCACAAAAAATGTACTGAACTTCACCTAATATGTACTAGAGTTCACCAAATATGTAGTGGGATTTGTCAAATACGTATAAAATTAATAATTCTTGGATGAGTTCATCAAATATGTACTGAAGTTCACCAAACATGTACTTGGGTTCACCAAATGTGTATTGGAGTTCACCAAATATGTACAAAATTAACCTTGTATATATTTGTTTAACCCTACTACACATTTGGAGAACCCATGTACATATTTGATGAACCCCAGTATATATTTAGTGAACCCCTTCAAGAATTATTAACTTGTATGTGTTTGGTGAACTCAGTACATATTTAGTAAACTCTAATACATATTTAATGAACATTTGTACATATTTAGTAAACTCTAAAAAAACAAAAATATAAAATATAAAATTTTCTGCAAGTGACCAGTTGAGTCTTGTGCGGTCCAAATTACTCTAAAAAAATTTAAGTACCACAGAGCCTCATTACGGGGAATAAATTCTCAGAATTAAATTCCCTGCACTATTAGCCAGCTCCGCTTATTTGGTATGTAATGTAAAACTGTTAAGTGAACTAATTAGTCATGATGTTCGTTCTTTATAACTAATCAGTTTCTCTTGTATTAGTTACTTAATATTATATAAATACAGGAACAGTGAGCTCTGAAAATCAAGAGGCTCAATTCTTTTAATTTGTTGACAAATAACGATTTTTACAATCCTTCCATGTACGGGGAACAAATTTTTATAAACGGTCACAAATACCGATTTTACAATCCTTTCATGTCTTTTAACGAAATTCAATCTTTTTATAAGAGAAAATATTAAATTACTCATTTAGTTTAGAATTTTTTTATTAAAACTAGTGATTGCTAAATCGGAGTCTAGCAAATTTTTTTACTAGACTCCGATCTAGACAGTGTAAATTTAAATGGTGGAATGCTAGACCGGGTCTAAGAGTAATTTTTTGCTAGACAATGATCTAGCACGGGGCATTTTGGTTTTATCTCATAATTAAAAAGTCACATTTCTATTAACAATGAGGAAATATCTTAGATTTTTAATCCTTAAGCTTACTTTTAATTCTTTTGTGTATAACTTGCGGTGGAAAGAAACTATAGGAATTGTTAGGATAAAGCTAGGGTTAGAAATACCCTTACTAGGATTATTGTTAATACTGTTAGGGATAGGATCTGGTCCCTTAGATCTATTCTTTGGACTCATGCTACTGCTATCATTGTATATAAGTGGGACTTATTTCTTTATATTTTAGAGAAGTCTCCTTGTGTTTTAGTTTGGGTTGGTGATTCTAGGGTATGCCCATGTGCTTTTGTAGTCTTGATTATTAATATACTCTTTGTTTTATTAAAAAAAAATACAGGGCTGACAATGACTTGAGTTGAGGCTATTAAAAAAGTGTCACATTTCAATAAAAAAGTATCAAATTATCTCAGTTCTTCATTACCAGTGAAACTAAAGAGTTCTTAGTTCTATTATGAACTATAATACCGCAAGTGATGTCTGCTATGCTTTAGAACGTGATTGTGCTAGTCATTCAAGAGCAAAATTAATGCAGCTTAAGTCTTAATTGCACTCAACTTAGACTAAACTGTTGAACTTTTGACTAATAGCTAGAAAAATGTACATAAAATCTTAACTATTGCTGATTAACTTACTGTTTTTTTATTAATTAGAGACACTATTGTATGTTAAAATAATACAATTTTAGTTAAAAATTATTTCATATCCATTTTAACCTTGAATATATTATGACACATTTTATTTATATTAGGGAACAATTTGATATTTAGAAGTTTTATAAATATCAAAATGTGTTTAGATAAATCTAAATAAATATCATGTAAAATAGCATTTCTGAATGCATTTAAACTCCTTTCAAACAAAAGATGCTCTCAAGCCGATCACCATTGGTTTTTTTATAGAGCTTTATTAATTAAGGGGTTGTTAATCTAAGCTACTTCTCATTTGCATTTTGTGAAACTCCTGATCCAATAGGCTTGGAAAGAATGGAAGGAAAATAGCAGAAAAATGAAAGGTATATATCAGATTAAGTTCAAAGAAAAGGACAAGTATTTAACTGAAATGTGTTCATATTACTCAAGATACTAATGCTTAATTAAGTGTTGTTTTTAACTAAAATTACTTAATTATCATGTAATCCAATATTCTACAGCTAAAATTTTTACCAGCTTCATACACCATAATTATCACCACCAAAAAACTTGTGAATTTCAATGACAGAGTTGAACACACTCTTTGTCAAGGTTGATTGACACATACTGTTATTAAACTCACGCTCACAACCATATCATTGTTGGTTTAAGTCATCTTGGTCATAATAATTATAGGTTATTCAATTATTTTCTATGTATTAGGGAAATGGTCACGTTGACAATTAGTAGGGGATTGCAAATCACTACTCACATATTTAATAAAAATACAGTGTTTGAAAAGAGATTCTCATCATTCTAAATACAATAGTTAAAAGATAGTGAGTTAAAGACTACTCGATCTTTGTTCAATTTTTTAGACATCGGGAGATATCGGGTGCGAAGATTTATTTGTGACCTGCATAAACACAATGTATCATACGTTTAATTTGATGATCAAGCTTATGTATAGTGGACATAAAGTAATAAAAAGTGGGTTTTGTTAGACTAACTAAAAGGTGTTAATATCACAGGACCTAATTAAAGGAAATGATTAAAGCATACGAAAACCCAAATAAACAGAAGAATCCTAATCATCAACTGTAGTACTTAATTAACAAAAAATGTGGAAAGCTTAAGATTAAGTAGTGATATAATCAAAGCTTAGAATGAGAGAATCTTGGTGGTGGGTCTCTTGGGTCATGTGAGAAACTTTTGGTGCCCTTGTCATTGTTCAAGTGTGCTATTCAATCAATCCAATTGCATGCTTTCTTTTCCCAAAGTGTCATTGGAATTTTGCTTGGAAACACAATTATTTTAGAGAGAGAGAGGCCTTAGGTGTTGCTTTGTGAAAGGAGCTTCTTTTTATTCCAAAATAGATTAAAGGAAAAAGATCTAAATCACAACCAGACCCAATACCTGAATATTTTAGTGAAGATGACTCCAAAGAAAGTGAAATTTTGCTTGTTCTCATGTATGTATTCATATAATCTTATCTTCAACTCGATAAATCTAACGAGATTTACGTATTGTTTACTCATATTTTTTGTTAGAATGTAATTTTACATCGTATGACTTATTCTTTCTGTGTTGGTTAAAAAACTCTAGTACGTTTATCTTTGACATATACATTTTAATGAGTATAAAGCGTTTGGTTTTCAACTAATTAGTAATAGAGGTTGGTTGGATAACATAATTCACTCGTGTTTAGTATATTGCTTCAGCAATTGTCCTGCGTTATAGTCTAAAAATATGTGGTTCGAATGTTGTTTCATTGGTCTGACTTTGTCTCTATGTATTATTTGAAAAGTTCTAATATTTTTATCTTTTTCAAGGTCAAATAGTACATCGATTTTTCACACTTACGTATTACGGAGTAAAATCCGGTTTTCAACTCTCTTTTTTCACTGAAAAAAGCAAATCGCCAATTCTAATATGAGGGACATAACGCAAGGATTTGACTAGACCAATTCCTTGGGTTGAGATTTTGCCACTTACACATCTTGGATTTGAAGTTAAAGAGAATTTTGTTTTATTCACAAGATAGAAGAATCTCTATGCTTGTGGGATGAGAAGTGGTGTAATCTTTTCGGACCATCAGGATCACATCAGTACATATATAATTTTTTTATTTTTTTTATTTTTTCTTTTTCTATTTGATTTTTTTATGTTAAATTTAGACCGTCCATTCTTAAAATGGACGACCCAGATACAACTGATTATTCTCATATTTTAAAAAACATGAGAAAATCTAAATCTTAATCTTGATGGACTGTGAGTTGTTTGTATTGATAGTGTATGAGTAACAGGAAAACGGTCTGGAAAGGGACAACACCGTAGAGGAGTATTTTATAGGGATTGAGATAACAACGCCAAACAGAATGTTTGTCTAATCAATTCAGCAAAATTTGAACGAATCAGATTGTGTAAGGAAAAAAGAAGAAAATTTAATGTAAAAAAATTATTTTAATATAAAATTAGTTGGGTTCAATTTGATATGTTCAAATGTAGATCGAGACAAAAGGGGTTTCATCCACTCTATAAGACTTGTGAAAGTGATAGAAGGAGCCCTCTTTTATTTCTCCCTCTCTCATTAAAGGGAAATCCCAATATTTAGGGTAGTGTATTTGAGATAAAATAAATATATTTTTTTGGCAATAAAACAAGGGTGCAAAAATAACACCCCTAAAGAACTTTAATAATGAATTCTAGAAAAGGTTCAACAAGGGTAGAAGCTTCAGTAGCCAAACATCCTCTTTTAGGACAAACATGACCCAAGATATTAAAAGAACGATTACAATGTAAAAACCGACAACTAACGAAGGAAGACTTCAAAGAAACAACATAAAAAATTAACGAGCTAATTTGATTATCAACGAAGTTAGCTGGATTTACTGCTTCGATTAGATCTATCAAATAAAAAAAATCAGTAAGTTTTCTATGCAAAAAAGCCAAGATTCCTCTAATCCCCAAATCATCGCACGAGCCTCCGCAAGAAAAACACTGGAACAAATAGAAATGGAGTTGAAACCACAAGCGATGAGACGACCTTGAGGATTTTAAAGAACCCAACCAAATCCCTCATGATAATCTACCGATTTTCAAGCTGCATCTGAATATAATTTCCAGCAACTCTGAGAAACAAGAACCACTTTAGAAGCGAACAAAGACGGAATAGAAGTTGGTTTAAGCTCCTTTGTTGCCAAATATTCAGCCAACTGATTAGAAACCTACGAACAGCACGAAGGTGAAATAATTAAGTCCAAAACACAACGATCGTTACGGATCTTCCATAACCTCCAACACCCGACGACCCACATAATATTATACAATTCAAACTCATCAGAACACGACATACATTCCAGAATCTCCTGCCAAATATCTCTAAAATAAGCACTCTTTAATTTGTCCGAAAATAAAGAGACAGAACTAATGAACCATAAAATTCTAGCAAAAGGGCAGAAAAACAGAATATGTTCAAGAGTTTCATTATTTTTACCATAAGTAGAGCAACTTGGATTAATATTCATCCCTCTTTTAAGTAAATTACCCTTGCAAGCAATGAAATTATTAAAACATCTCCACTAACATCTTTTAACGTAGGAGGGATACTAACCTTCCACAACAACTTCCAATCTTTCTTATTAAGCGCCACGCTACTAGTATCACCCCTGAAAATACTTCTAGAATTAGCATCATTCAAAACCCGTTTCACAGCTGAATACAGATTTCGCAGAATATTAATTATATGTTAACTAAAATTTAGATAAGTGTATTAGAATTGTAGAAACAATTAATCATATAAACTACAAAAAATCTTATTATATAAATGTTTCTCCCAATATTTTTTTAATTTAAAATGAATGACAATGACAAAGATTATTAGTCCAACTAGTTTTTCACGTGATGTAGTTTGATCACATGAAAATTTATGCTTTTACAAATGATAAAAAAGAAAAAATGGTGAAAGTTAAATAATTTTTTTGTTGACAAGTTGAGTTGATCCAGTTGGTTAAGCCTTACACTCATGCCTTAAAGATCGTAAGTTTGAATCATATTCTCCTATTACTCTTAGAAATTGTAACTTTGACAAAAAATTATTTTTTTGTTTAAATTTTGAGGACTTTTCCATATAATAAATGTTAAGGTTAAATGCATTTTTTATTATTAACCATCATAACTTAAACTTTTAAACCTTAATTGCTCCCTAAACTATTTCAAAACTCATTTAAACTTTTCATTTATAATCATTTTTCATGTCATTTTGACTTTTAGAGATGTCATATAGTTCATTTCATGTGTCCTTACTCATGTCTCTTATTCTCAGTCATTCGAGACCACTCGTATCCATGTCATTCTTTCGAATGATGAGACCACTCGTATCCATGTCATTCTTGCGGCTGTAGGGAAGTTCTAGGGAAGAAGATAGTGATGAATTTTAAGCTAAATAAAATTGTATGGAAGGGGAAACAAAAGTGTGAGTATGTGAAATCAGCTACAAGACAAAGTTTGAGCAGTTTCAAAATTTAAAATGACTTTGAAGAAATAAATGGTTCTAAACACAAGGTTTAAAATAAAACTTTTAATTAGTTTATGGAATGAATTTTGATTTTTGATCTTTAGGATTTAAAGTGTAATTTGAAAATAGTTTAAGCACAAAAACGTACTCAACTATAACGGCATGTTTGGTATAAGAGTTCATGGGGAAATCAATAGATGTAATCAAATAGTCGTGTTTGGTTGAAAATTAGAATAAGTGAATTATCATCCGACATCTAACATCTTCTCTTATCACGAGAGGGTAAGTGAAACTCTCCCAAATTAAAGGTTTCTTATTCCAAGAATTTTAAAAGTTGTTTTTGCCAATATTGTCATTTTTCTCATCATCTTACTATAAATCCATGAGTATAGTTGGAACTTTAAAAATAAATATCATGATTCTCTTTACAACTTTTTAGAAAATATCATGTATCACTCAGTATGTCATTCCCATCTAAGCGTCTTACATTCTCGTAATAATATTTTCTCACTATCTAATTTTGAAAAATAATACATTCTCGTAATAATATTTTCTCACTATCTAATTTTGAAAATTATTTTTCAAAGTACTTTAAATATTAAATATTATAGAGATACAACAATATTCAAATCTGTGATATTTATCACCGGACTCTCATTTTCTCTTTAATCTTGGTGCATTGCTCTTTCCCGTATTAGAATTTCAAATTCCTTTTTACAAAATTTGACATTTCTAAATCATTGTCTGTGGCTGTAGGGAAGTTCTAGGGAAGAAGATAGTGATGCATTTTAGGCTAAATATAATTGTAGGGAAGGGGAAACAAATGTGTGGACCTGTGAAATTGGCTATAAGACAAAGTTTGAGCAGTTCTGAAATTTAAAATGACACTGAAGAAATAAATGGTTCTAAACATAAAGTTTAGAATAAAACTTTTAAGAGAAAAGTACTTGACTAAATATTGTAATTTAAGAAAAGACACAGATCTCCCTTAATATTTTATTTTGAAGACTAAAAAATTCAAAAACGTTATTTCCCTACTAGTGGCGTTAAAGTTTCTCAAAATACTAAGAATACCCTTATTTTTCTATATTGCTTACTGGGTAGAACCCAAATTTTCGTGTTTTAAGGGTTTTCTCGGGTTATGAGGAAAATAACCAAATTTTATGTTTTGAGAGTTTTCTCGATCCGGGTTCTCTCAGGTATGGGTCTTCTCGGGAACGAGTTAATATACTTAAATGGGTCTGGATCTAAAATTATTTTGGTCATTTCATTCTAAAATTTAACTATTTGTAATATATTGAACTAATTTATCCTTTCTTAAATTATAAGGGGTATTCATGTCTTTTAAATAAATCTCATGGGGTGTGCAATTACTTTTTCCAACTTTAAATTAACTTATGGAACAAATTGTGACTTTCGAGCTTTAGGGTTTAAAGTATAATTTGATAATAGTTTAAGCATAAAAATGTAGTCAACTTATAGTATGGTATAAGAATTAATAGAGAAACGGATACATGTAATCAAATAATCATTTTTGTTGAAAATTAGAATAAGTGAATTATTATCCGACATCTTCTTTTATCTCGTGAAAATAAATGAAACTATCCAAAACTAAAAAATTTCTATTCCATAAATTTTAAAAGTTATTTTTTCCAATGTTATCATTTTCTCATCATCTTACTACAAATCAAAGAGTATGGTTTGAACTTTCAAAATAAATATCACAATTCTCTTTACAAATTTTTTATGAAATATCATGTCTCACTAAATATGTTAGTGTCTTACCTTCTCCTAATAATATTTTCTCACTATCTAATTCTGAGATACATCAATATTCAATTTAATGATATTTATCGACCGACCTCATTCTCTCTCTAAACTTGGTGCATTGCTCTTGCCCTGTATTGGAATTTCAAATTCCTTTTTCCAAAATTCGACATTTCAATCACTGTTTGTGTCTGTGAATGAGTGTGATTTTCTTGGATTATAGGTTTTCTCCAAACAGCTCCACCTCACCTCAACCCATGTTCTCTTAGAATCTCTCTTTCTCTCTTGAAAAAATCCTTTTTCTCCACTAACAAAACCCCACGATCTATTTTACTTGTATGAGCTATTTTACTATACACTTTCCATGGATTCGTTTCTTTATAATTTGTTTTGATTGCTGTGTTCTTGAGAATTGATCTTGTACCCACTCAGAAAAACAAATCTCTTTTGTAAATTTCGAAAACCCCACCGCACGTTCTGCTGCAAAAAGTTTCAATCTTTGTAAGGTTGGGTTTTTAACCCCTTCTTTTCTGAGGTCCGTTTCTTGGAAATTGTCATGCTCTCATCTTTTAAAAGTTGCCCCAGAAAACCTTTTATTATCTCAGATCTTCGATTCTCTCTCAAGAACACTGAATTTTCCCATCCATTCCGTGTATAGATTTTGTTCATTGCCTCTTAATTTGCTTCTGAATATGGGTTCTCCTAGAGATGTCATGTAGAAGAGCCCCACAAGATCAGAATTTATGATATCCATATCATCACGACCAAGAATCGCATATTCAGAAGATTAATTACTCCACTTATTTGCTGTTTCTTTTAGGGAATTTCTCTGATTGAGCCTCTGAAACATGGGTTGTGTATTGGGTAAATGTTGTTGTAGTAGACCTCACTACTCTGACTCATCGGAATTTTACAAGGCATTTGCTAACTTACTAGCAGACGATACGTCCGATAGGCAGGGGTGGCACATGCTAACAGAGAGAACTTTGGAGCGTGTTAATGTAGCTTCCCATGAGTACGATTTGCTCTTCTCGGTTCTTTCGCAGCGCGGCTACTACCCGGATTCGCCGGAGAAAGAAAACCAAGATAGTTTCTGCATTAGAAATTATATCCAAGGTAACGGAAGTGTACATTTCTTCGGTGTTTTTGATGGGCACGGCCAATTCGGCACCCAGTGTTCAAATTTTGTGAAGGATAGGCTAGTAGATGTACTAATTAATGACCCCATGTTGTTAGATGATCCTGTAAAAGCCTATCATTCGGCATTTTTAACCGTGAATAATGAATTGCATAGTAGCGAAATTGATGATTCCATGAGTGGTACGACTGCAATTACTGTGCTTGTTATCGGAGACACCCTTTTCGTGGCGAATGTGGGTGATTCCAGGGCGGTGATCGCTGTTAAAGATGGGGATGAAATTGTCGCCCAAGACTTATCACATGATCAAACCCCGTTTAGGAAGGATGAGTATGAGAGAGTGAAGCTTTGTGGAGCTAGGGTTTTGAGTGTTGATCAAGTGGAAGGGCTAAAGGATCCAGATATCCAGAACTGGGGTGATGAAGAGAGCGAAGGCAATGATCCTCCACGATTATGGGTACCAAATGGGATGTATCCCGGTACCGCATTTACAAGGAGTGTTGGGGATAGTACGGCGGAGAGTATTGGTGTCATTGCTGTTCCTGAGGTGAAAATATGCAAGCTAACCTCTAATCATCTTTTCTTTGTCATTGCAAGTGATGGAATTTTTGAGTTTCTCAGTAGTCAAGCTGTTGTTGATATGGTATGATTCTTGACCAGATTCACCCTTTGTGCTATCCATCTATACCAATGATTGTACTTTTGTAGTACATGTTGATCAATTACATTCAGATTATATTGGAGAAATGTAGACTTTGAATATCTTTTTGACAATTACGGCGGTTGAATGTCAGTGATAATTAAGATTATCTGATGCCAAACACTTTCACTGACCAATCTTTTGGTAGTTTGTTTTTAATGTTTACATACATGCTATGTAATTTTTTCAATTTCTAATGAGAATGTATTACATACCAAGTTAATATATATTCCATCCTGGAGTTGTGATGTTACGTTAGTCTCAGTCCTACAATTCCAATCCTGATAGATTTCTGATATCTCTGCCATGTAGGGGGCAAAATATACGGATCCCCGGGATGGATGTGCTGCCATTGCCGGAGAATCATACAAGATATGGTTGGAACATGAAGGCCGGACAGATGATATAACAATTATTACTGCCCACATCAAAGAGTTGACTAATGTATAATTAATTAGAAAAGATTGTTATTTGGACAAACCCAAATATGAATATCATGTCATCATTTCTCTATTTCTTGGTGAAGATACTGGTGAATTGTTGGACTGATAATGGTGGCCATTGGAGCATGAATAGTTATGTTATAGATATTATGTGGTTTTACCATAAGATGCCTTTTCTGCCATTTTGACTGTATCTAAGTTTTAGCTCACGTGCATGTCATGAATTGAGATGGTGATTATAATGTTCATGGAATCTAATAATATATGAGAATTTCATAATGGTTTGATAGATTATCAAATTTTGGGATTTATGATAAGCTTCTAATGCGTAATTTTCAATGCATTACACATTTACCTAGTGTTTTATTCCGGGTGATGTAGGCTACTGACGGGTCAAGTGCTATTAGTACTAAATCAGCAAGGACTGGAAAAGGAACTTCTGAGATATCTGCCACCACTGGGTCGGAAATGTATCGCTCTGTGAGAAGCGACTTCTCAGGTCTACAGTCGCAGCATGTTGCTCCGTCTCCAACACATCAACGACCCTTGGAGGTGGTGGATCTCTCTCCTGGATCTCTGTCATGTCTGTTGTTGAACCAACATATTATAATCTGAGACTGTAGACTTCGTTATGTGCATCACTGGTTGAATTGAAAGCCTAGAAGCTGTCTTAGATCTTCTGTCCTTTTTAGTTTATGCGATAACTGTCTACTTTACGATGAATTGTTAACGTGGTATACAACTCTGCCTCATGTATTCTATGATATCATCTTGTTATAATTTTTTCATCAGGGTGTGATCCTGGAGAAAGTGTTTAAACTATTCCATTTTGATACATTTTTATGTCTTTCTGGTAACAGGGATAGTAGTGCATTCTCATGTGGGAAGAAGCAGTTTGTCAAACATGTTAGACATGGTTTCTCGGACTTGTTTTAGACCTTGGTATGCTTCTAACCCATCAAGGCCAAGGAAGAACAGCATGTTCTCCTTCCAGCTGTAAAGAGTTACGCCATCTAATTTTAACTAGGGGAAGATAGTACAAATAAGACAGCAACAGAACCATGAATGTGGATGTATGAACGTGTGGGGATCTCATGCTCGTTTACGTGAAAGTATCCCGTGAAGTAGGAATCAGAGAGGAGAAATTCGATATGGTAGTTACAAATACTCAGTTTGTGGTTCTATAACTTGATGTTTGTAATGGTAAATGTTGTTATGTAGAGAGAGATTGTTAAGTGTATTCTGTTAATAATGTCAATTAGAATGTTCATTTTCATATATGAAAGCAGTGCAATTTCATTGAAATGTGTTGGGTCTGCAATTTAGCTCATTTTTTGTCCACAGCCAAGAAAACTGACTTATAAAAAAGCCATAAGACTGGATGTTGTAGAATGTGGCCTGTTACCTCAAATGACATCCTTGGAGCTGGAACTGTCCCACATGTTTCTTTGCCCATTAGCCTATCCTAATATCTCTTGTTTTTCTGACAAGAGGTAAAGTTAGGATTTCTCACAAGAGGTAAAGTTAGAGAGATCTGGGTGGCTTAGGTCGGTACAAAAACCAAGAAAAGTAGGGTTCTTTGTTTTGTTTAGTTTTTGTTATTGGTTTTTAGTGAAATCTGATCTTGGATGTCCATTTCAGCATGGATGGCCTAAATTTAACATAATATGTTCTAAGAAGATTTGTATTCTCCAAATCGATGGCAAGTTGTCAGGCCAGGAATTGCTGTCGGCAGAGTTGTAGCCAATCAACCAGATGACGGCCCTCCTGTTTCACTGTTGAACAAGGAGGATTCTAGACCAGACTGTCCATGTCTGTTTTGATTAAAAGACAAAAAGGATATGTTTTTTTGTACAAATCTGAACAAATTACTCAGATTTGATACACTCCCACCTTGTTTTGATTTTGAAACAAAGTCGATCAAGCCGATTCTGTTTTTTCTTTGGAAAATATACAATCAATTATGTTGCCAATAAAAGAAGAGAAAAGCGTAATGTTAACTAGTCATGTAGCGCGTGCATTGCACGTGTTATAATATTTCAACATGTCTAATATTTTATTGTAGGTAAGTTAATAAAATCCAACTAATTGATTTCATTTGAACGAAAATAAAACATTTTCTTCTGTAAATAAAACAAAAAGGAACACAAAAAGCATAAGGGTCAAAGTTAAAAAATCCATAATCACATAAAATTTAAAGCGTCTCTTAATTAATTATTAATCAGTCAAACTAATAGTAGATACATTAACAAGGATAATTAAAATATTTTCACTAAATTTTATTAAGTAAATATATCATCCAATCACATTTAACCATATCAAAATAATAAACGGTAAGATTAGAATAGTAAATTACAATTAGGATTAAACTGTTCATAAAATGATTCTCACGTCATGCGACACATTATCTATATTTATTGAATTCTTTTAATAATTGTAATCTATCAACTCATACTATTCAATATTAGTGACACGTCAATCTTTTTTAAAATTAGTCTAATTATTCAAATTGTAATCCTAATTATTCATTTAGCTTTTCCAAAATTAAAGTTGCGTCTAAATATATGATATAAATTGTAAGGGTAATTTAGATAAATTACTGAAAGCAGTAAAATATCATTGTGGATATTTGTGAGAACTCTTAAATGTTTATTATTGAATTTCGTATTTGAATGTCAATTAAGAAAATTTGAGAATGATAAATAGACAAAATAATCTAAATGATTCTCATTGTCTTACTACTTTTAGTAGATTATAGATATATCATTACTCTATACAACTGTGCTAACTGATATGGTATGAGGAGAGAGAGAGGGGGGGGAGAGAGGGGGGAGACAGAGAGGGAGACAGAGAGAGATGTTACTATTACTATATACCATTAATAAAAAAAATTGAAATTCAGTAAGTCAGAAATAAAAAGACAGCTTCTCATCTAACGTGTTCTGCAATATATTACACTGCTCTAACAACTTGCTCAACTTTTCTCCTTCAATATTCACTCTTCCAGCAATCACTATCTCCCTACTTGTATTTTCTTCCAATTCACCACTAATACAAAAAGGAACATCCTCGCAACTTATTACATTATTTTCCTCTGTTAGATTCCTCTCATCCTCCACAAAATGAGTTGTGTTAGAAATATTTCTAACTCTACCATTTGGAACTCCTTTTGCGACCGGTTGATGAACTTTTAGCTGTCTTTGACCCACATCAAACAAGAGAGGGCTGCAGCCAACTTCGATTGTCTCGTCTAAAGATGGCTGGTTTAAATGATAAACAGATACTTCACCGTGTTCTCCTGAAACTGAACAAGTAACATGACAGCAATCCAATATATAAACAGAAGAGAAAGCTCCACTGGCTAGACTCATTAACCGCCAGTTGAAAATTCGTCTGAAAATCATAACCCACTTCGGAACAATAGAGTAGCAGAAGTTTTGAAGCTGAAGTTGAGCGTATCTCTGTAGCATTATGTAAGCCTCCTTCGAAGCAAGAGCATGTCCCATCATTTTACTGGACTGTGACAGATATCTGGTCAAGCTAGTTTCGAGTTTTGCTCTCTGGATCTCTAACTCCTCACACATCTTACTATTCTGACTTATCCAGGATTTATCATCAGGAAAATTAGGAAGTTTAAGGTCCAATAGTGCATGCTTAAGTGGTTCAACGTTTTCTGCTAAGCTCCATCCTATGCTAGGCAACCACTGGGTCAACATCCTGTTTTCATCACTAGACTCTTCCAGCAGAGCAATCTCTGGACAAGGCCAATTGGTGGGATTTGCTTCAGCAGCATCAGAAATTTCGTCAATCGACTGGTCTAAGGCATCGTTGAAAGCTGATATACAGTTGTTTGGACTTATGTTATAGTCTTTCATACAACTGAGCCTCTCCAAGGACAAATTCAAGTGGTTAAGAATTAGGCCAAGTGATTTCACCCGATGGGGGACAGGTTGCAAAGGTGATTCCTTTGCCAGCCACTGTAACCCCTCCCTCAGTTCTGTGTCGCTAAAAAACCCATCAAAATGTTTCACTTGCTGTTTTGCTACAAGTGGAACAACCAGAAAGTTACTTATCCGTGATTTGTCCAAGTCATTAAGACAAAGTTTACTGACCAACATAGGGAAAGGATCTGAAACCTCCTCGTTGAATGAGCCACTCAATATTAGAAGGGGTAAACAGGAACCTGTACGTATTGACATAACCAGCTTATGAAGTTTGGCTTTTTGAAGGTCCCATGGGATGCTCTCAGAAATAACATACAAAACCGCACTTGCCCCAGCCACTGTTTCATAAAGATTATCAAATTTTGTGTCCTTAATTATCGACAAGCAACAAGTCATATTGGTATCGGATTGGCTTGAAACCCATTTTTTCCATATCGATAGGCCAGAAGATGAGAAAATGAGATTATCATCACTTTTATTGGAAGGCATTAGCTTCGAAAGCAGCCAGGATCCTGCGGACATATGAGAAACGTGGCTCCTCTGACCAAGATCATCTCCTTCTGGGTTGCTCATTTGAGAGCACACAACTACTTTCCAACAAAGGCATTTAGGTTCCGAATATCTTCTTCTTAACGTACCTACTACAACATCTGAAACATTAAGGCTTGACCATGATAGTGCATGCCTCTTATGCCTTTCCCTCGTGACATAGTCAATGTCAAACAGGTCAAAGGTGATTGGTTGCTACATAAACAAGTGAAAAGCACAAATAACATAATCAATCAAGGATGGAAAACAACACCAATAAGATTTTCAAAAGAAAAAATGTGTAACATAATTTGAACAGCAGCATGACGTCAGATAGATATAAGACTCGTTCATTCACAAGAACGAATGTATCACATAATGCCTGATGTTCAGAAATGAAGATGGGCTCAAGTATTTAAATCAGAATAAGCAAATAGGAGAGGTATCAGTTGGTAACTTCTCTGTAATAAATTAGCTACATTCATACCTTGTGGGAGATAGAAACAGGGTAGAGGTACAAATTTGAAAAAAATTGTTTAGGCAATACACAAGCAACAAGAAGTGGGAATCAAAAAAAGAAGGATAGGAAAGCAAGTCAAGTAATAAGAACATCTTACATCTTTGTTCAGATGGATCAGTGGCCCCAGCGATAATGAGTTTAATGCAGCATTTGCTGCTAATAATCTTTGCTCCCGCAATTGTCTTCTCTTCAAAGAACGGCGCCTCCATAACCTGAAGAGACAGAAGCGCAAGGGCTGGGCATGCAGAAGGACAATGAACTGAATATACAACCAAGGCAATAGAAGAAGCTATATAACCTTAAGATCAACTTGAGTTTAGCCTCAGCAGCTTCTTCCTCATGATGTGCAACATTGTCATCATGTTTACTTCCCTGATCAGTAAGCGGAAGCTCTTCATCTTCCAATATATTAATGACCGAGCTCTGGGGCAGTGGATTTACAGCATAACTCTTCTTAACAACTGGAGATCTCTCTTCTGGATCTGCTTTTGACACAATCGGGAAGGAGGCTTCCATTCTTGAAGGTGTATCTCTCACCACCGAGTTCATAAAAGGACAAACATAATTTGGTCTCCCAACATTTCCAACCTCAGTGGGCTGAGGTTCGAATGATGGGAAACTCCACGATGCATGAGAGGGACGTGCCACTTGATTAAAATCTTCACGCAATTGACCAAGTACAGACGGTTTAATAATAGGTTGCACTTGCTTGTCATCTTCTGGCTGTGAAGCCTCATCTTCTGGCATCTCTTCATCAATTAAAGGAGCAGAACTTTCCTTCTCCACAGATGAAAAGGTACGTAAAGAATTTTTTTTCTCAAAGGACAAAACCCTTTGTGGTTCCTTAGTAATCCTTGCCAACTGTGTTGGTTTAGTTGCTTCAGCAAGTAAGGTTTTGATTTGATCAGGAGGTGACACGTCCTTAACTATCCTTCTTGACTTTTTCATGTGAACAAGTTTAGAACACTTTGTAGGATAGTCCTTGTCACTATTGAGAAATGGTCCCTCCTTAACCATGTAGGATTCTTCAAATACCTTTATTAGGAAACCATGATACTGTAAAAGGCCTTCAATGTCTTCTTCCTGACCCACTCATTTTGGACACACAGATCAGATATTTCACCACCTTCAAGAGGTTCAAAAAGGATAGAATCTAGTCTACACCAAGCCACAAGAAAAATACCTCCATTCCTAGCCACTTAGCAGCATGGGAAACAGGAAGACCTTGGTTATTTTGTAGACCAGAGTGCAGTGAAGCAAGAGCCTGGGTCCGCAACTGACAAAACATAGTATGATGTCAGACAACTTTAGTACATTACCTAAGTTCCCACAAGTAAAAAGGGAGGGGCAGAGAAAAAATAACGTGGTAAAAATGTTACAAATTCTGGCAAGAAGGCATAGTTAGCAACTTGAAATGACATACCCCAGCAATTTCCCAATATCTATTTTATTTTTTATTAAGAGAAATATATATTTGGATAGAGATGAAAGTATGGAACTAAAGTATGACTAACCTATTGCTCTCTGTCCAACTTCTACAAGCCCACTAAATATTGAAATGCTCACTAATTAACTCATGTAACATGCTTTTGGGGTCAAAGGTTATATCTGAAAAGGTTTTATCCGGTTAAACTTGTGCTCAAGAACTGGACCATAGAGGCAAAAGTATCCATACCTTTGCAAAGTGTGCATGCATTAAGCATGCTTGGAGGTAACTTGCCTTCCTTGTAAGCCGAAAGAAGGCAATGAAATTACCTGTCCTGCAACCTCTGGAAGACCAGATCGATTCAAGGTGAGCTATTAGGTTTACATTAACATCATAACAAGGTAGTAAAATTTTTGTCAAGCAACAACCTCGCTACATCGCGTGCAAATAGCACCTCTGGAGTTTGTCTCATCTCTGGTGTCATCTTGGCAAGATCAAGTGAGAGCTCTGCAGGTTCGACCTAGCGGGAATTTGCTTATTCTCAAAGACAGCAACAAAATGAAATATGAACAATTGAGTTTGCCCGCGTACTCACTTTATAACCAGGATGCTTGTCCAGCTTGAGAAGCGCATAATAACCTCGAAATTCTTTCTCTGTGGTGACATTTATCCCTTTCTTCCTATGATCATCATACATTTGGAACAATTCAACTGATGTTTTGTTCATTTGTTCAATATTTAGGTGTGCATCAAATCCTTCTGAAAACCCTTCTCCTTTCGAGTATTCGCATAGTTCATGCATAGCAATGATATGAAGCCTTATCTGAAATTCCAAGCAATCAGTTTAACCGCATTAGTCTAATGAATAACCCTAGAATGTGTTGATATAACAAAATATCCATATCAATGGAAGTAGAATAAGGGCAGCTCGAATGTTGAGAACAAGGAAATACCATTTGTTCCAACATGGTGATGGAGTCATTGTTGAATATATGCTGCATTCTCAGGTCCATGCGAATAGCCCGCATCCTATCCCACAAGAAGTTATACATGCCAAGAAAACTTTCACCATAAGGCTCATCTAACAAATTGAGCAGATAATCAATTGTCTTCTGCAGGATCGGCATAGGTCTAATCAGATTAGCTTCCCGCTCAGCTGTCCTGGTATACTGTAGAAGTAATGCAAGAAATAAACTATGGTTGTAATAAACGGTGATGACTTTTTCGTAAAAATAAAAATACAAGTAATGAATTCAGCAACCATGAGCTAGGAAAGAAGGGGAGGAACCAATATATGAGTCTAATTGATGTTAAAATCCAAATAAAGCTACCTTCTTTACAGCAAGGAATTTGTTAGTTTGATTTCTATCCCCATCCAGCCGCTCATATTGGTCAAGATCCCCTTTTCTCTCTCGTTCTGCCCTTTCTGACTCTGAAACAGGAAAGAATTTTCTCTGTGGTCCCATTTGAAATAAAAATTTGAAAACAAAAACTGAAGTTGATAATAAATTTGAAGACCATTTTATGACTTGGTATTACATGATTCAGTTCCTATCTTCAAAATGCCATAGTCATTTGTGGATAAATTCTTGGGGAAGGATAAGAAACTGAACTAGTAACCTCAGAGTTACAACTGAACTACGTCAAGTTTTACAATCTGACTTAGGAAGTTAGGTGACATACCCGGACACATATCTGGACATAACCCAATTATAATGCTAGATGACTCGTGTCCTTCATAATCAGATAAAGAATTCCCATTGGAAACATCTCCAGAAAATTCTATTGGACGATTGGACATATACTTTGGCCTTTCCACTGTGGCCTTCTCATGTTTATTGAGAGCAACATTTTCATCTCTGGTACTATTTTCCTCATTTTTACTTAATTCAACCTTAAAGCGGGCCAGTCTCTTCGCCTTGGCTAGCATTTCACTGCAAATTACACAGAATGGTTAAGAAAGTTATCGATTGGCTTACACTATAAAGACGACGGAATGAGTCTTAAACAAAGACAAAGTACCCAAATTTTTTACCGTTCAGTACTGTCCTCAGTAGTATAAATAGTTCCCTGAAATACTTGATCTGATGAAGGTAAAGGAGGTGACCTCGTTCTCTTGGAAGCTGAGAAGCTGGTGGACTTAATTGGGGCAACTTCAGCAGAAGTGTTATTCTCAGATAGCAAAGACCATTGATGAAGTCGAGAATCGGGATCATGAGAGATACCATCCGACTTAGGACCCCGTCTAGGAGGAGAAACAGATACAGAAGGCCTAGAAAAGGAAGTATATATATCGTTTACGTAACCACATACGGTACCATCATTTGAAATTCCAGAGAGAAGGGCTAAAAATCTTTTTTCTAATAATCTCATCAATATACGGTTCCTTATCATCACTATCAAAGATTTTGCTACGGCAGGTTATAGTGCTAAACCATTACATCTCATGGTAGTGTAGCCCTTCAATTTTCTGGAACTCCATGCTTGCAAGTTAATGGTATTAAGTACTTTAAAACATGACTTTTGAGACAGAATGATATCAATTGTTGTATTGAGTACTAAAAATTCACTCAGGTCTGAATTTGTCAAGTTCTTCAGAATAGACATTGTCAAAATATAGGAATAGGCAGTGATCAAAATCTATTCATGCATAGAGGCTATACAAATCTATCATACTTCTTGGAGTTGTTCAGAGTCAAAAGAGAATCTTCGTGAGGAATTCTAGTTGTGGATGGTAATACTGCAGGCCTGCTTCTTTTTTGCGTTTTAATATCATCAAAGTCAGTTGACTCCATTCTAAAACTTCTTCCAGAGTCATAAGATTCCACAGGAAGTGATACCAAGGGCTGCTCTTGATGATATTGTGACTTAGCATAGTTGCCAGGCTGCCGCAGGATATTGTCTGATATAGGGGAAGCTAGAGCAGACCTGTAGCAAATAAAAGCATCACTAGCCGGAAGATTGCACATTATATATAGATTACATAGGAAAAGTCATGAGCATCATCACATAAGTAAACGCCAAATCGTAAGAATAAGGGAATTTGTTCCCTATTTTCTCTGATCTCAAACATGTTCTATTTTCTGAGAACATGAAACTGATCTGGGAGCCAACTCCTAAAGAGCACCTAGAAGGACAATCTTCTTATGATGGTTCCACAGATGACAACACAGAAAATACCCCCTTTTTCATTTTCTTTTTCTTTTCCTTTTTTTGGGGGGTGGTTGGGGGGTGATTGCTATTTGTCCCCACAAGAAAACCCACAAAATTGAATTATCAACACGTCATGCAACAAAAAGCAGAGTAAGGCACTTGATTAATGATATGAAATCAGCCACAAGACAGGACTTACTTTGACGAGCGCCGAGTCCAAAATACATCGGATGATTTGTTACTGTACTGACTTCAACAAGCACGGAGTCCAAAAATACTACATTGGACGATTTATTACTTTACGACTATCCTACATTGACAATCACTACTGAACCCAAAGAAGCTATACCAGATGATCTGTTACTATACAATTAACTTTGACCCCCCAACACACACACACAGAGAGACAGAGATGACTTACCTTTGAGTTTCAGAACGAGGGTAAAAACCCTGAAGAGAATGATCATACTCATAACCCAAGGGAGGTGTCCGTGTTCTCAAGTGACCTAATTCACTACGCTTGTCAACAGGATGAATGGGGTGGATACTGAAGCATAAAAGCAAAGCAGGTGTAAGACATAGAATATGGAAGATGTATAAGCCTATGAGGCCTTAATTCTTTTTCATAAAGTAAATAAACAAAAACCAAAAAATGCTCTTAGCAAGACAAAACATGCAGGAACCAGCATGGCGCAAACACGCTCTCTCCCTCATGCCAGAGTGGGGAGGGAGGAAATCCAACAATGTTGGCCAACTCTTCACCAAAACTATCGATATCATAACTGCCATCAGGATTTCTTATTAAATTATTACTGCGACTGTTGCTTTATTTATAAGAAAATATTATGCAACAAAAAAATTTCAAGGAAATTTCAGAAAACTTACCCTCTAAGGACACCTTGACCGGAATTTCTAGAGTTTTCTTCACCTCCAGATAGTAAAGGAGGGGATCTCGTTCTCTTTATCTGGACCTGGTTAACCTCAGCTCTACTGCTAGTTTCAGAACTGTGTGAAGCAACAAATGATGGCCTTATAGAACGCTTTTGATGAATTTGGGCATCAAAAGTTCCAAATAATTGCTCGTTTACCAACCTAGGAGGCGAAGACAGAATAGGCCTGGGAGAAAATTGGGCTACCAATATATATTATATTCTAAGGAATATGGTTAATCACATAGTAAACATATACCTTATAGACATGAATAAAAATCTCTTAGGAGCAAGAAGAAGCTAAAGCTAAAGTGGTCTAGCTTTTCTTGATTATTAAAATGTTTTTCAACTTTTACTCTTCTATTTTATTTGCTCAACCTCTTGTATTTTATATTTAAGGACTTCAGAATACAGACTGAAACTTTTCAATGGTTCATTTATCTATAAGCCATGTTTTAATACCTTTTTTTATAAGAACGTGAGTTTTAATAACTTTTCAATGGTTCATTTATCTATAAACTTTTCAATGGTTCATTCAATAACTGTCAACTAGGATCATAGGTTACTGTGACTGCAAATCAAAAATTATTTCCTGCCTCTAGTAAGCCGTTTTCTAATAAGAAACAAAGATTACCCCAAAAAAAACACTCGTAAGCAGTTTTATCAGATAGTCAAAGAGTTCAGATTGTAGAGAACTTCATTAGACTATCTGGCTCTAGAGATTTACTTTACTTATCCTGTTCTGGTTATACTGCTTCTTTTTATTACTTTCTGACTAATTTTGCTGCTATCCATATATAACCATACCTACAATACGAGGACAGAGATTTTTGTCCCTCCTTATTACATCATTACCATTATCATGAATTGACACGACGGACAAGGTGAGGACTGCCATTTATTTGAGGATAGCCCAATTCAATTTCCCGGATAACACCCTAAAGGAAGGCAATTATGGACTTAAATGATGCTGGATAATGCTTCTCTCATTGCATATATAACCGTTCTATTTCCCCAGCATATATTATTTAAGATCTTTCATGTATCATCTTTCAAGAACATTAATTTTGTACTTATTCCATAATTCTTGCTCTTATCACTGATCCTGAACAAAACAATATGCGGAGACACACACACATACACACAAAGACAGACTACAAGATTGTATGGTCTGTTAAGTCCTACCTATAAACTCCTGCAGGTTGGGAATGACTTGCAACAGGTCTGATGCTCTCAATACCAAATGGTGGAAACGTCTTAATTCCAGCTGCTTCAGGTGACCTTATATTCAAAAGCAAACTAGTTAGTTCTTTAAGATAACTACAACTAGAAGAGAGTTCAGACCGTTCGTCTTGCTTAAATTTACAAACAGGTTCCAAAAGAATATGTTGTGTCATTGGTTTTCAAGTAGTCAAACCTGTACACCTTACGGTCCATACAATTGAAGTATAAAAGAGTGCAATACATGTGCCGTGCTTAACTAATTTTGTGTCTTCACAGAGATAATTAACTGTTTTTGCAAGAGGCCGAGTTTAAGCTCTCAAATGAATCTTTTACTTTATTTATTAGGTGACAGAAAATCTAATTACTAGAAGTTCTTTTTTCTGGCTTTCCACTCAAGAAAGTCTATCTTCTGTGAAAGTCCTTGAAAAATTAACATTCCCAGGGCCTATGTGATAGAATAAAGAAATTTGTCCAAACGATGAGAATAAATAGTGATAAACACGCCATTTAGCCATAGTTATTACCTCTGGAACCCAGAAGATTGATGATGGAAACTTGGTGCAGGGCCAGTGTTTTGAAAAGCCAAATGGGGTGACTGAACTCTCCCTAAAACCTCAACTCCGCTGTTCGTAAATGATTCACTACGTTATCCAATGAGAAATAGAAAGGAAAAAAATAGAGAAAAAATAAATGAGCTTTATTACAAACCTAACTGCTGAGTCCTGACAGTTGAGACATAAAAGAAACAACCAAATGACGTATGATTAGGAACTTGCTTACAGCACTAGATGTGGAAATAGCTTGATTAAATACACTAGCACAACCTCACTTTTGAAAATTACCCAACAGCTTGAGTCCAAGAATCAGTGCTTTAATCTTTAGAACCAATTTTTTGCAATAGTCACGTCACCTCTTGGAACTTGTCTATGGATCTTAAACCTAAACGCACTTTTCGTGTAATCATAGGCATTCAACCGATAAAAAAAATTGGATTGGACATTCAAGCTCTTAAGCTGTTAATGTACGGACTCAGTAGATATAACAACCAACTTTTTTTTATAAGAAGTAGATATAACAACCAACTTGATTGCTTAAAATATAGGACTATAGAATATTTGAAGGGAGATGAAGAAAACAATGGAACACTCATTCACATAGCAGTCAAATTGAAGGAGCCTAAAAGAAATCCATAAGAAAATCAGACAGCAATTAGCGAAAACTAAAGAGAGAACCTGGAAGTTTGGGAAGCAGGAGCATTGGGAAAAGGAGGGGTAAGCGGAGAAGCAGAAGGTGGGCGATGAAAATTGCCGAAAGAAGGTTGTTGCTTGAGGCCTCCAGACGGACCCGAGGCCTTCCCAAATCCCTGATAAGACATTTTTCTTCTTCGCCTTCCTATTATATACCGGTTCTTCGTCTTCCAACACACAGACACACACACTCTCTCTCTCTCTCCCGCTCGCTGAAAGTACACGGAGTTTAGTGATTCTGGTTTTGAGCTGAAACTATGTCCGTCGCACTTCCTCTGTATTCATGGTTGAAATCATGAGTCAGGAAGGAATGGGTGTTTGGATCATGGAGCTACTGAAATTCGCTCATTCTATTTCAGCGGAGGAAGTAAGCTTATGACGATCTCAGTCGACATGTTGGCGAAGATGTATCGAGTAGGCACTTAATATTCGACATGTAGTAAAGTGATACCAAAACGACATGTTGGTTTGCATCAACAACGTATTAATTTTGTTTGAATGGGAATAAATTTTTGATTTTTCTTTTTAACGTTTAAGTTCTTTAAAATAACATACAACATTAAGTATTCTACCTATTTTTCATTTATTTAATTTAAATCTAACATTTTTAAATAGTTTATAAATTAAAAAATTTATAATATTGTGGAATTCAATTCCATAAAATATTGATTTTGAGATTTATTTAATATGCAAGGAATATTTATTTTTCAGTTAATAATTAATTTATCCATTAGTATTCATACAAATGAATTTAGAGATTAATATTTTCTAACAATCTAATACAAATGAATTTAGAGATTAATATTTTCTAACAATCTAATAATGATATGATCATTACTTAAGAATGTGACAAACTGATTAAATAAAATTATTTTTTTTATAATATTCAAAAAATAATGTTATTTATAATTTCAAACATCTAAAAAACTTATATTCTTATATTTTTAATAATTTACTAGATAATTAATTATATATATATAATATTAACACATTGTTTTGTGAGAGTGTGATTGTTACGCATTTAATTCAAGCTCTAATAAATTTTAATTCATAAATATTAAAAATTAGTAAATCATCTTTTGTCTTTTATTTTATAGTATCTTTTATTTTATAGTGAATAAATGAAAAGCATATGCTTAAGTTTTTTCTAAATTTCAATTCATAAATATTAAAAATTAGTAAATTATCTAGTGAATAAATGAACGCATTTAATTCAAGCTCTAATAAATTTTAATTCATAAATATTAAAAATTAGTAAATCATCTTTTGTCTTTTATTTTATAGTATCTTTTATTTTATAGTGAATAAATGAAAAACATATGCTTAAGTTTTTTCTAAATTTCAATTCATAAATATTAAAAATTAGTAAATTATCTAGTGAATAAATGAACGCATTTAATTCAAGCTCTAATAAATTTTAATTCATAAATATTAAAAATTAGTAAATCATCTTTTGTCTTTTATTTTATAGTATCTTTTATTTTATAGTGAATAAATGAAAAACATATGCTTAAGTTTTTTCTAAATTTCAATTCATAAATATTAAAAATTAGTAAATTATCTAGTGAATAAATGAAAGAAATATGCTTAAGTTTTTTCTATGTAGTGGTGATTAAAAAAATAAATCATCATGTGTATTATAATGCACATATGTTTTTGCCAGTTTTAAAAAAGTGTTATATATCACCATTGTGATCTCATTAATATAATGGGTTGGTGTGTCTAATCTTATATTCCGTGTGAAATGTTGATAACAACAAAATAAAATTTCAATTATGACTTAAATTTGTTATCTCACACCACGTAAATTACCATATTATAATTTATCCAATAGTGCTATATAAGCAACTAGAGAAACGACTGAGTTTTCTTCTCTGAATGAAACTACAGTTAACTGTTGAAGATTTTTTGTAATATTTTCTTTTAAGTAATTTAATATAGCTACATTAATATGAAAGTAAAGGAAAATTAGAGAATTTATTATTCATTACTTGTGCTCGAGAAAGTAATATCAAGAAAATATAATGTGAAATAAAAATAATATCAAGAAAATTGTTAACACAAGTTGGAATGAAAAAAAATTGCTCGAGAAAGTACGAGCAAAAAAATGATAATGGCGATAATTTTGTAAAGTAATAATAAATTTTTTTTCTCCTTCATCGTTGTTGATCCTTCCTTCATAGTGGTCATCGTATAGGGAGAAAACTCACCCCACCTTTAGACGACAAAACCCCCTCTTTTACATCTCCTAGGCAAACGAATAGGAGTGCTACAACTCATTCTTATTCTTTTGACTATGAAGCACTCCAGTACAACAAGTTGTGAAAATTATAAGAAAGCAGAAGACTTCTGATAAACAGAAGCAAATCTTGAAGATAGAAGCGGAAGAAGATAATACAGAAGAAAGGAAGAAGATGAACACTAGAGAGGGAGAGAATGAGAGAGAAGCAAGTATTCTTTTTCATTAACAAACTAAAGAGAACATTACAGCTAAACAACACAACTGTCAAGAAAGCTCACAACTGTCACACAACTAAGGCAGTTAAGTCAATGACTTAAAAGTGACCTCTAATGTCACAATTTCTTGTAGATTAAGGGTACTAGATATCAAACACATGATCTTATAATATGGTTGTAATATTTTAACTACTATGACATCCTATTTTATAAACATTAAGACACCTATTGGAAATCAATATCTAACAAAAAGGAGTAAAAGTAGCTAGGTGCTAAATCCTCATTATTATTTTTATTTTGGAATGTAATGGAAAAAATTCACAGTCTTTATTAATTGATCATGAATTTTCTATATCATAATATGAAAACCAAGAGAATAATTTAGAAAGAGAATGAGAAAATAATGACACCATGATTTACATGAAAAATCCTTAAAGGGAAGAAAAATCACTAAGAGACTTTGATAGTATTTCATTATGGAAAATGGTTTACAAGGCTAATGCAAGTTACATAGTCAGTTTGTTTCTTATGGGTGCTGAGAGTTATTGTCTTCTGTTTGGAGTTACATTTTACCTCTATTTATAGGCCTTCATATAATCTGATACAGTTTATCTAATTTTATCTGAAAATATGATCAACGAAATATTTTTCTAAGATCCAGTTTATCAACATTAACAATTTAAGTAATCTTGACTGTTTGAACAATATAATGGCCCTAATTAGCTTCTCTTCGGATTGTCATGTCGGCAATCCATGTACTTTCGTCTTATTGGTCTGTTCTTCACAACCGTCTAGTTGATCCTACGATTCTCGTTCTATCTTCTAATCAACGGAGTCTTCGGTCTAGATCTTATCACGTGTTGTATGAAATTTTGCCTGTACATTGGCCCATGTTACACTCAACAGAATTTTATTTGTTGAAGTGTAATGTTTATATTTTCTGTCATTATCACATATCATCGCTCTCCGCCTTTTTGGGCATCATTTATGGCTATATTTTCCGTATTATTTTGTCATTTCATCTTCTCATTCAGAGAATACCTTACATACGCTATTCTGGAACAACTTTTCATCTTCCCGCTCAAAGAATGTTTTACATGAGTTATTCAAGAACAACCTTTCATTTCCCGCTTAGAGAATGCTTTATACGTGTCATTTCACAACAACTCTTCATCTTCCCGCTCAGAGAATGCCTTACATGTACTTTTTTTAAAAGCAATCTTTCATCTTCCCACTCAGAGAATGTTTTACATGCGCTATTCCGAAGCAACATTTCATCTTCTCGCTTGGAGAAAATTTCTCAAACGTCATTTTAGAGTTGGCATTGGTCTAGTGCTTTTTAAAAAAATATCTATCAGTTGCCAAGTGTCATCCTTTCATTTTATGTTATATCTTTCTGTTCCTTTCACTATGGGCTCATTTATAGAGTTTTTTTCTTTTCTTTCTCTCATACGTTGAGATCTATGACAAGAATGTTGTACAAAAATAATATAATAATTAATTGAAATGAGTAAGGAGCAAGTGTACCATTTCATAATTGCATCGCATGAGTTTGAGTTTGATGTTCTGTATTTATTGGAAGAGTTTCTCCTATTTTCTTTGTTATGGGCTCATGGGAGAGTTTCTTCTGTTCCCTTTGCTACAGGCTTCTTGGAGAGTTTCTCCCATTTTTCTCAATGACTTAGGTTCAAATAAAGTATCATAGCCCCTTCTTTATTACGAACTACTATTTTCTTTGGAGATGAGGAGTCAAGTTCAAATAAAGTATCATGACCCATTTTTCACTTTGAGAGTGACTTACGAACTGCCAATTTTTAGGGACTTGAGTTCAAATAAAGAACCATGACCCCGTTTGTAAGCCTGTTTCATGTTCATTATCATGCCATCATGAGTGTTTCCCTCTTTGTGAACAACTTCAGCTTGGTATTGATAGGACTTGATTTGACTATTTTCATTTACAAGTATTTTTTTAACATACTTTTTCAAACTGTTATTTGACAGGCCGTTGTTAATCTTTATGTTGAGGATGTTGTTGTTAACTTTTATATTGGAGATGTCATTGTCATAGTCTTTTTTTGTATGTTTTATAATTTTTCTTTCTTCAAAACTTTGCAAATTTCATTTATTCTTTCATCCGCTTCTCACTTTGTCTTTCTTTATCCACTTTCCCTTTCTTTAATTTCTCTTCTCATTTTCCACTTCTTCTTTCATCATTTTCACTTTTCCTTTCTCCACTTCCACTTTTCCTTTATCCACTTTCACTTCTCCACTTTTCGTATTTCTTCCTTTCTTCTTTTCGATTTTCTTATATGAAGTCAACACAACCATTGATCGCTTGACCTCACAATTCTCATCTGGTTCTCTTTTTTGAATTTATTTTGAAGTTTCATTTGCTTCTCACCTTGTTTTCCTTTGTTTTCTTTTTTTTCCTCGCTTTCATATTTCTTCATTTCTCCCTTTTGGTTTATATTTTCTAAGTGTGGAATACTCTTTCCAAGATTTCGTCTGCGTTCCTCATTTGTAATTCTCTTTCCTTTTCAAACTTCTTTCTTTTTAGAACTCTTCCTTCTCAGAACTTCCTCCCTTTTTTAGACTTCTTTTTTTTAGTTCTCTTTAGAGGGTAGTGCTGTAGACATTATTCCTCATGGACTTAAGCTCTAAGTGAGCTCACGGGCCCGTTTCCACTTCCTTTAAAAATCAAAAGCCTTCATGGACATAAACTCTCGGTGAGCTCAGGGATATGTTTCCTTTAGAAAGTAAAAGCCTTCATGGAAATGACCTCTCGGTGAGCACAGTGGCTCGTTTCCCTTAAAAAGTAAAAACCTTCATGGGTATGAACTCTTGTTGAGCTGAGGGGCCCATTTCTGTTTTCTTTATAAAGTAAAAACCTTCATGGACATAAGCTCTTAATGAGCTCAGAGATCTGTTTCTTTCAGAGAACGATGTCCGTAGACACTCTCAATGACATAAGCTTTTCGCAAAGCCTAGGGGACCTAAATTTCCTATCGGGCTCTTGTTAGAGATTTCTCCCGTTTGCCTTTCTTTTTTTTGTTCCCGTACACAAATATCTGCGACAAGAATGCTAAACAACACCATATATAATATTTTAATAGAATGAATAAGGAACGAGTATACCGTAACTTTCTTCTAGAATCTCAAATCTTATTCCGTAAAGAATTTCAAAAAACAGACTTCTGTAGCTTTGTAGCGAAGTTGAAATGTGTTGGTGAAACTTAATAAACAAAGTTGATAGTGCTGCATAGTCTTCTTTCCTGAACATACTCCATGGGAATTTTCATAATTTTTTATCGAGATCTCTGAACTAAATTCCGTAAAAATCCATGAGAAGTAGACTTCTAAATCTTTCTGATGATATAAGATTTGCCATGTAGCTGACTCCCAGTAAGTTCAGTTTAATTTTTGAAATTGACCATCCTGCCTATTCTACTTTCTCGAACAGTCTTTACAAAAATCGTCATAACTTTTTGTTGTGAGCTTCAAAATCAATTCCGTACAATTTTCTAAGAAATAGGCTTCCATATCTTTGTAATAATATATGATTCTTCATGCGGCCAGCTCCCAGTTGATACAAGTATAATTTCCTAAATTTACTATTCTGTGTAATCTTTGTTTCTGAACAGCATGTACTGAAAGTACTATAACTTTTGATAGCGAGCTCCAAATTGAATTCCGTAAAATTTCTCAAGAATTACACTTTCGTATCTCTTGTGATGGTGTATGATTCACAATGTTATCTGTCCCGGTTATTACAGTTTAATTTCTGAATTTGATATCTCTGCATTATTTTCTTTCTGAATAGCTTATATGAAAACTACCATGACTTTTACCCCGAAGCTTCAAATTGAGTTTCGCAAAATTATTCAAGAAGCAAAATTCCCAGTCTTACAAATGATGTATGATTTTCTATGTAGAACTTTCATTCAGTACACTTTAAAAGTTGAATCTGATTGGTATGTAATGGGTTGTACGTCAAAGACCATCTTAGCTTTGAATTCAATGTGTTTTTGTAAATGTCGTTTGCAAGTTCTTTATCTTGTTGCTCGTCCTCGTCAGTCATTTTACCGCTTTCTCTTCATGCACCTTCATTCTTGGTTTTGATTTGTGAAATTGCTCTACGAGTCATCGTTTACGTTTCGTTGCTTATTCATCTCTTATTTTCCCTTTTTCACTTCCAGCTTCGTTGTCATGTCATTTTTGTTTTGGCTTCCAATTTGTTTCCATTTCTAGTGTTGTACCTATTACCATTTTCATTCTCATTGCCACGACGTTTCTATTGTCGTTGCCACAATGTTTCCCATTCTCATTGCCACAACGTTTCCTGTTCTCAACGTTTCTCATTCCCATTGCCACAACGTTTCTTATTCTCAACATTTTCCGTTCTCGTTGTCACAACGTTTCTCATTCTCAATGTTTCCTGTTCCCGTTGCCACAACGTTTCCCGTTCCCATTGCCACAACGTTTCCCTTTTTCAATGTTTTCCGTTCCCGTCGCCACAACGTTTCTCGTTCCCGTAGTCAGGACGTCTCCATTTCCATCATTTGTTCATCTTTTATTTTCCTACACTTTGGCATATAGAATAGGAAAGAGCTAGTCTCCAAAAAAAAAATATGCATATCAAAGTCCATTCCTCATGCAATACATACATCAAATCAATTTGAATATTGTTTACAATATTTCATGTTATCCATAATAGGGTCAAACTATGAATTATATAAAAACAAATGACCTAAACCGGATAAATGTCATTTTCATAATTACATCAAAGTATGATAAAATTTAACACGGGGAGCTAATTAATTATTCCCTACACAATTAGCATAGAATTAAATTATACTAGTTTAATATACTTGAACTATTGTGTAAATATTTTTCTCAAAACATTGTACGATATGCTCATGCAATTATTCAATTTTTTAACGAATAATATATGTATTTAGAGGCAAAGCAATAATTTAAAAATAAATACTTAGCTTGTAATTTGATGCCCTTCATATGTTTGCATAAGGTGACCCGTGCTTTTGAAAGCGGTAGCATCGACGTAGTTTAATTTTGAATGAGGTTGAACTAATTCATTTTCTAGAATTTTTTGTGAAAGCTTTGAAAGCTCATGGATCAAAACTCATAATTTTAATGGAGATCATCGATGTGATCCCTTGATTTTGAGAAAGTATGCAGATCTGACTATGATGTCTGCATCCAAATCTTGAAACTCGTTCTTTCCTGAGATATTAAATAATGTTGATGCAAATAATTGCATTATTCTCCTAATATTAAAAGCACATCAAATAACGTAATTTAATTAATGACAATTTTGCAAATGAATTGCATAATAATAATAATAACGTAAATAAACCTTCGATAAATGTTGTATTTATTGCGTATTTGCTTTGCCATTTTTGTTTATTTAGAACATGACAAAATTGACTTGGAGCAGTTGAAGTGGGTCATTTGAAGGAGGGAGCATGCGTTGGGCCTATGAGGAGCTAGACAAGGCGCTGTGCTTGTCTCTGATGGACGCGCGGGTCGTGGACGGGTGGAGCTCTCAACCTGGTCGTGAACGGGTCGCGTTAGCGGGCTGCGCGGGTTGGGCTTGTCATGGCTTTACTGGGCTGGCCCTTTGTAGAGTGTTTGACCCAAAGGCTAAATGGTCCAGGTAAGTTGACCCAGTAACTGGAAACGGGTAAAGACGATGATTGTCATCGGCGATGGCGTGTGGGGGGGCGTGCGATGGTCTCTAGTGACCTTTATTGGCCGTGAACGACTTTTAACCGACGTGAATCATGATCTAAACTTCTTTATGGTGGTTTTGGGGCTTGAAAACGCGTTGACCGTTGTAGATCTGAGTTCTTATGCTCGTCGACGAAGGGAGCTTCTTCTCCATCGACTTCCATGGCTTTTTTCAACCTGAAAGTCTCTCGTCTCACACGTATTAGATCAGAATTGGGGGTGGTCACGGTCGTGGCTTCTCCTTCAGATCCGACGATTTGAGATTGTTTTTGTTTTTGCTTGAAGCTTCCGCGGTGGTGACGTTTTCATGGTGGCATTGCTGCCCCTCATAGTTGGTGATGACAGCGGTGATCATTACCATAATTTTTCAGATTCGATTCCACTAATATAGTTAATAATTTTTTTTAAATAATAATTGTACAAAAGAAATATTTTAAACGAATATGAGTTTACCGCTTTTCACTTCCGTTTTGGGTTCCGTGGTCATTTTCGTTTCTGCTTCTATTTTGAGTTTTCATCCCGTTGTCTTTTCCGCTCCTGCTTCTGGTTCGGTTCCCGTTTCCACTTCCGCTTCCGTTGTTGAGGGGGAATTTGATTGGGTTTTGAGCATTTTGGAAAGGGATTTCTAGAGTTTTTCTCACAACTCCCAACAAGAGCACCAATTGTGAAGGAAAGAATTCATAGTCTTTGATAACCGGTCATGAATTTCCTACATCATAATATGAAAATCAAGATAATAATTTAGAGAGAAAATGAGAGAATAATGATACCATGATTTACGTGAAAAACCCTTAAATGGAAGAAAAACCACTAGGAGACTTTGATAGTATTTCATTATGGAGAAAATATTTACAAAGCTAATGCAAGCTACATATCTCAACTTGTTTCTTATGAGTGTTGAGAGTTAGTTGTTGTCTTCTGTTTGAAGTTACATATTGCCTCTATTTATATGCTTTCATATAATTTGATACAATTTATCTAATTCTATTTGAAAATAGGATCAACATAATATTTCTCTGAGATTCAGTTTATCAACATTAACAACTTAAGTAAATCTTGACCGTTTGATCAATTTAATCGGCTTGATTAGCTTCTCTTTGGATTGTCAAGTCAGTAATCCATGTACGTTCGTCTGATTGATCTGTTCTTAACCACCTAATTGATCCTACGGTTCTCGCTCTATCTTTTATTTGATGGAGTGTTCAGTTTAATCTTACCACGTGTTGTGTGGAATTGTTCCTGTACATGGAACACATCCTTTGATAGTTGATGTTTACTTACCAAAGATAACGTTGTTAAAAAAAATTGATTTTAAGACCTTTCTCCCGTGTTAATGAAATTCAGTTTTTTTACAGAGAATTAAACGGTCTCAATGTTTAAAATTTTATAGTCGAAATAAATGACTCTAGATCAGAATATTTTATTAGATTATAGAGTATTTTATTAGATTATAGTCTAACGAGAGTATAAATTTAATGATAAATTATTAAATTACAGTTTAACAGTAATATTTTTATTAGAACAATTGTAATTTGAAATTTCACCTATCTAAAAATAATTTTTGTTTTTGTCCTCGTTTAATGGGAGACACAACATGTGTTAATTGTCAACCCCTCTGTCTTGAATTCCAGTCTACGTTCATTTCCCGGAATTCTTTTACATATATATCTTTCCGGCTTTCCCATAAAAACCGAGCCATATCCATCACAACCGAATTTCTCCTACAATTTTCCAGAGACTACTGATTGTAGAACGGTGAGAAATGGCTGCTCCACCATCTTCGGTTGAGAAGTCAGAGGAGGAGTGGCGTGCTATTCTCTCCCCTGAGCAGTTTCGTATTTTGCGTGAGAAAGAAACCGAGTAATTCTTACTTCCCCTTTCATTTGCTCTCTCCTTCTGCCTTCTATTATATATTTGGCCAACTCTTTCAGTTTTGGTTCTTTTTCTATTTACTAATTCGCCATGTGATTCTGGGCCTCTGATCTGGATTTTTGGATCTAATTATTCACGAATTAATGTCAATCGTTTGAGTTGTTGTTTGAGTTTATGGTGATTTACATCCTCGGAAATTTATTTGATTCTCGTTTATTAGTGAAGAAGTGTTCCGTGTTTTCTGCCTGAACTGCGTTTTGATCAAATAAGCAAAGCAATGGGTGAGAATTTTCGTAAATTATTGAGCCATAAGAGCAGTAATACAAAGCTCCTCAAGTAGCTAACTGGTCATTCATGGATGCCGAAGGCTACTAGTTGAAAACTTTTCTGTCGTACAACGTGTCACTCTAGACTTCATTGCTCTGAATTCCTTACAATTCTGTGTTCTGCTTCATTGTATGCTGAAGTTTACAATTTGTATAGCAGAACGTTTGTTATCCAAGCAATTATACGAGTAAGGTTACGTTTTTGGATCCTGGAAATTATGATGGAAATGAGAAAAATTGTGTGGAATTATGTTTCCCATTGTTAGACCATTGGAATATGGAGAAGAAGATAGTTTTAAGACTAACATTTGTTAGTTTATCCCTTTTCTTCTTATTCTCCTTACTTTTGCCCTCATTTTTCCTAGAATTTTCATGATCCAAAAATAGCATTGGTATTATACAATGCCAAGGCTACCAAAAACTAAGGCTAATTATGTTGGTGAAGAATAATAAATGTCTCCTACAGCCTACAGGTAGCTGTTACCTCCCTTCACATAAGATAGCAACAAATTAGCCTACAGTTAGCGTGTTATTTCAATGCTTTTGGGTTATAAAGGATGTTTGTGGGGACGTGCAGCCAGGAGGCTATACTATTTTGTTGTGGAAGACCCTATCTGTTTTTAGATATATTGTTTGGTTATGGATGATTTCAGCACAGTTAATCAATCTAGCTAAAATTTGTGACAATGCAGGCCTCGTGGCACCGGAGAATATGACAAGTTCTATGAAGAAGGAGTTTACAAGTGTGCTGGTTGTGGAACACCTCTTTATAAATCCACCACCAAATTCAATTCTGGCTGTGGTTGGCCTGCTTTCTATGAGGGCTTTCCTGGAGCCATAAATCGCTTTGTGAGTTTCATTTCGCTCATAACTCTGTCTTTATCATGATGTATTCTATCATTTGTTGTTCTTCTTTGTTTGGGATAAGTAACCAGAAACCTTGCTGTACTCATTCAGCCTGACCCAGATGGGAGGAGAACTGAGATTACATGTGCTGCTTGTGGTGGGCATTTGGGTCATGTTTTTAAAGGCGAGGGGTTTAAGACGCCAACGGATGAACGTCACTGTGTCAACAGCGTCTCTATCAAGTTCACTTCTGAAACTGTGCCACCATCACTATGAACTCAAGTGTTTTGAGATTGTCAGCGCCTCAAAATCAGCCTAATATTCAAGGAATGCTTATTGTCCTGTCCTGCTTTCGTTAAAACCCCTTATGGTAGCTTCTATAATAAAACTTTCTTTCTGGCTTGATTGGTGTTTTTCAACGTGTACTTTCGCGGACGATTTCTTGGCCTTTTCCGTAAATATTACATTAAGATATCTATCAAACTACAAAAAATAATCACTTGTCGATGCTTTGATATAGATTAAAAAGTTCAGGAAAATCTTACCCATCCTTTGTTGAAAAACAGAGAAGGGTGAAAAAAAGCATAGTGTTTGTCCTTTAGAGACGAGAAGAGCCATCTGAATGGCCATCACTGCTATGATATTACCTAGCAGAGACCCGGCAAACTGCCCAATCTCACTGCCTGCACAACCAATACTCCTTTACTTACCGACACTACCGCCTATCTTCATCACCATTCATTCCTTCTTCTAAAGAAAAATACATCACTTTTCTTTTTCTCCTTTCCTTAGCATGGTTGAAATGTAGCATTGTAGGGTTTGAGTTGATATGTTGGGAATACTGAGTCACTCGATTCTTTGTAAATAGGATAGAGAAATGAACGCAGAAGAAGACTGACTATCATGTTGGGGTGTGATTATATTTAATACTGTATTGACTCTTTTGTTGTCCTCTGCACAAGGACAAAAATACATAGAAGACAAAAGCATCTTTATTATTTATTTATTTATTCTTCAGCACCTACATCAATTTATGTTTAACCATACTACAACAGTATTAATGTAAGTTAGACACATTAGTTAAGACTCATCATGAAGTTATATAGGGTTGAATATTACTTTGAAGAGAACATTCCTCTGTAGTTTTAAACTAACACCGCTTAAAAACCTTTCATATTATATTTCAATAATAAAAAAATCTAAAAACCATTAAATTCTAAACTAACACCGCTTAAATAATATAAAATATCAAAATTACTCATCGTTTTATTCTTAATTCTGAAAATGTTCAAATCAATTAATTTTAATATTGAAATTAGAATTCACCTGAACTAAAATAACTTTAGGTCGGTTTATATTTTGGGTTAGAAAAATTGTTGATCATATTTGTTATAAGAATAATTTTGTCATTTGGCACCTAAACTAGTAGATTTGTAAGGTAATTAATTTATTTGTAATTTTTTCAAACTAGATGTAGTGTCTCTGCCATTTAGACAAATTACAAATGGTGTTAGAATAAATTTTCCTACTTTAATCCCCTTACAAATGTAACATTGACAAAAAAAAATATTGTATTAATGTACTCATTATTTTGATGACAAAATGTACTTATACAGATTTTAAAAAAAATCAAAATTTACTCCACATTTATTAGTCTTTTTATATTTTATATTGTTTTCTTTTGTTAGTTGGAATTACGTTATAAATCAGCGTAAAATGAGGGAGAAAGTTAGATGAATTCGAATTCAAGTTACAGAAAGGTACGTGAGAGTTAAACTACTAAACAAAAACTCAATTGTATTTTTATATTGTTCATTAGGTCATGTTCGACTGAAAATAAATAATAAGAGTGAGTCAATTTCAGAAATATATTATAGTACATAATAGGATTGGACATAATCTTGTGACTATTGTTACATATGAGAGGATTCAATCTTGGATTTACACATACAATATGCTAATAATTCATCAATATTAGAAGAAAATCTAATACATCACCAAATCATGTTTGCTTTGAAAATATTAATTTCTTCAATTTATTATATTATTTTCTCATGAATATCATCTCCAATTAATTTGGAAGGAAATTATATTATATTATGTGTGAAAAAGGAAAAATAATAAAAACTACTGAATTTAGATGAGTAGCTGCCTTAAATCTTCTAACCATGGTTAGCCTACAAAGGCATACAGCTAACCCTGGTTAACATGTAAAAGGGAAAACACTGCACAACTCCTTCTAACATGTTAGAGTGATATAGGGAGGGTCATATATCAATTAGCAAAGGGGACAAAAAGGAAAAAAAGAATTAAATTAAAAAGAAAAAAAGAAAAATATATAGATTTTCCTTCTGATTCTCCGATGCTCTGAGATTGGCCGCACCTTTGATTGCTCGGAAAATAGCTCAATCTGGTGCGTCTGCGATCGTTGATATTCTGTTCCAACCTCAGATTATTGTATATCTATGGGGAATCTTTCAATTTATAACAGTGGCCAGTATAAATTCTTGAAAATTGCTAGATTGTTCATTGATTTGTTGGGCTGTTATCGATTTCTAATTGGTATCTTATTCACGTAGATGCTTAGAAATTTCCCCTTTTGTCTAATGGGTACTTTTCAGACGCCTAGCTTAATTAATTTTGCTTCTGGGTAGTCTACGATTAATTTTTTTCCTTGCTTTTCCCTTTTTTGGTGGTCGCAGATCGTTGATTATTTATTTATAATCATATTACTGAGATTTAAGGTATGTCTCCTAGTCTCTGTAAAGCGACATGATTTTTTGTTGCAGTTATTTGTTTTGTGTTCATTTGCAGTCGCCAGATTAATAAGCTGGATTACGATTCTTTCATTTCGATGATAGTAAAATATTATGCTATTTTTCCTGGGTTTTCGTGAAATGGGTAATCATAATTATTGTACTGCTACTGCATTGAGGTTTTATGGATGGATGTACAGGAAAGAAGGTACTGAAAGATAAGTTGTTGTGTGCAGCTGAAAAATGGCGTCAATGGTTGCTAAGGCCAGCTGTAGTAGCAGCAATAGCACTCTTGTTTCTTCTGAATTAGCCATTCAAGAAAAAGGAAGTAGGAACAAGAGGAAATTCCGGGCTGATCCACCTTTAGGCGACTCAAACAAAATTATCCCTTCCTCTCAAACTGAATGCTCGAGTTATGAGTTTTCAGCTGAGAAATTTGAAATAATCCCAAATCATGGACAACCCAGTGCATGTGACCTTTGTAATGTTAACCAAATCCATTTTGATGGATTGAAACTTGATCTTGGATTGCCTAATGTCGAAGGTTCAATTGAAGTTGGTCCGAGTTGGCCTAGAGAGGAATTAGAGGCAGATGAGTTTCAAGATGCTGATTGGAGTGACTTTACGGAATCCCAGCTTGAAGAACTTGTTTTAAGCAATCTGGACACAATTTTCAAGAGTGCAATAAAAAAACTTGTTAGTTGTGGGTACACTGAAGAAGCTGCCACTAAATCAGTCTCGAGGTCCGGCATTTGCTATGGGTCTAAAGACACTGTGTCAAATATAGTGGATAACGCTTTAGAATTTCTTAAACGTGGCCAAGAGATTGATCATTTAAAGGAGCACTGTTTTGAAGACTTACAGCAGCTGGAGAAGTATATATTGGCAGAACTTGTTTGTGTTCTTCGGGAAGTTAGGCCTTTCTTTAGCACTGGCGATGCAATGTGGTGCTTGTTGATTTGTGATATGAATGTGTCTCATGCATGTGCAATGGATGCTGACCCATTTAGTAATATAATCAATGATGGAACTTCAAATAGCAGTTCATCAATTTCCCCACCTCATTTAAAAGCAGTAACAAAGAGCTCTGATATGAATCTTCCAAATTCTAGTAAGACAGTTCCTTCAATCACTTGTTCTCATGCTTCTCTATCCGAGGCTCCAGCCTTGACAGGGTTTCCAAACGTTATGAAATCAAAGAATTCTTCGGTTCTGAATGGACAAACATTTGATGAAGAAGGCACAAACTCTACATCTGATGGTCCGGATAAAATTTTTGGTATGGCAGGGACATCTCATTCTGCATCAGAAGGAAAGACTGGGGGCAGTAAAAAGCAGCATTCTAGCATTATGAAGAGAGACTATGTACTTCGACAGAAGTCACTGGAGAAAAACTTTCGAACTTATGGATCAAAGGGGTCTTCAAGGGCTGGGAAGCTGAGTGGTATGGGTGGTTTATTATTGGATAAGAAACTCAAATCCGTTTCAGGCTCTACTTCAATAAATTTAAAAAACGCCTCGTTAAAAATAAGCAAAGCCATGGGAATCGATGTGACTCAAGACAATGGGAACCAAAATCCTTCCCCAATTGTTGGATCCTCTTCCCAGCTAGCATTTAACTTGGAAACAGTGAATAGCAATTCTGCTCTTCCTAAAACCGATACACAACCTGCATTACCTGCAACAACTACCGAACTTGTATTACCTGCAGCCAGTACTTCACCAGCAATATCACCTAGTGACACCGAGCTCTCTCTTTCGCTGTCCTCAAAAAGCAGTACTCATTCATTACCCATCAGCCATAATGCTGAGTCTTCTAATAATAGTTATGGTGGGAAGCCATATGACAAGTCCCTTGCGATGTGGGTCCCACAGGACAAGAAGGATGAGATGATTCTGAAGCTGGTTCCTAAAGTTCGGGAGCTACAAAATCAGCTACAAGAGTGGACTGAGTGGGCCAATCAAAAGGTTATGCAGGCTGCTCGTAGGCTGAGTAAGGATAAGGCTGAACTTAAGACGCTGAGGCAAGAGAAAGAAGAAGTTGAACGGCTGAAAAAAGAGAAGCAGACTTTAGAGGAAAATACAATGAAGAAGCTTACTGAGATGGAAAACGCATTGTTCAAGGCCAGTGGGCAGGTCGAATTAGCTAACACCACCGTCCGGAGGCTTGAGGTGGAAAATACTGCTCTGAGGTATGAGTCGGAGAATGCAAAATTACGTGCTGTCGAATCGGCTGCTAGTTGTCAGGAGGGTTCAAAGAGGGAGAAAAAGACTATCGTGAAATTTCAATCGTGGGAGAGGCAGAAAACTGTGTTCCAGGATGAACTTGTGGCTGAAAAGCGTAAATTAGCACATCTGTTACAGGAAATAGAGCAAGCTAAGAATCTCTTGGAGCAATGTGAGGTATGTGTTTTGAAACTTTATCTTCAATTCCTTAAGACTACCTGCTCGCCTCCATAATCCACATATTGCAAGTTTATCTTACATTGACTTGATTGTAAGCTTATTTACTGTAGAATAGAATATATGCATCTGGGACAAGCCGAGAGTGGTCAATCATATGTTTAAGATCTTATCAAAGTTCATGATCGTGGAATGGCGTGTTAATAATGCCCATTTAGGTATAAAGCCTTATTATGATCCAATTGAGGTTTAAATCCGTTGGCATCAGATATGTGTTAGCCTCGTGCTATGTACACTTAATGGCTCAGCCTATAAAATGTGAGGAGTTTCTGGTCTGAAAAACATACAAGGAGTTTCGAGTCCCATCTGTGCATCATATGACTACGAGTTGCCCCTCTGCTGTATTAAAGAAAATTTTCAGGTAAATGCTTGAAGGTGGTGCAAATGTTCATGAATTTGCTGGTTAACAAGTGGCAGAGATGTTTTTAGGATATCCTTCTCAAGGCATTCATTATTTCTCAGTTTTGGTGTGGAGTTATAGTTCCTCCTTTTTAGTCAAATTTTTCATATCCTTTCTCTGCAAGTTATATGATTGCATCCTTTGATTTATATTTATAAAGTTGATTAAATTTAGGGTGAGTTTGGGAGCAATGGCTTCCGCCATTTCTATACAGGAGCTCATTTGTTCTATATTTTTAATGGCTTTCAGTTAATTGATTTTGTTGAACTATTTTCAACCATATATTTCCTTTTTCCTGCTAGAAGTTGCATTTGAAGAGAAAATTCTGAACATTCCGTAAGAAAATTTTCCTAGTTCTTGGCTCTAGTATATTTTGTGTTCTACTAGTGAATCCTTTCTCACTGGGAAGGAATACATAACAGGCTAGGTGGAAGCAGGAGGAGAAAGCAAGACATGAACTATTTATGCAGGCAACTTCAATAAGAAAGGAGAGAGAACAGATAGAGGATTCAGTTAAAGCAAAGCAGGAAGTGATTAGGCTGAAAGCCGAAAACAATATGCAGAAGTATAAAGACGATATCCAGAAACTCGAAAAAGAAATCTCCCAGTTAAGATTAAAGAATGATTCTTCTAGAATAGCTGCACTTAAGCGAGGTATAGACGAAAGCTATGCCCGCATAGTTACGGATACCAGAAATAGCTCTGATCACCAGGAATCTTGGACCCCTAATATCCTTGCATCAGTGAAAGAGCTTCAAGCCCATTCTGGAATCGGAGGTGTTAAGAGGGAACGCGAATGCGTAATGTGTCTTTCAGAGGAGATGTCTGTAGTTTTCCTACCGTGTGCCCATCAGGTAGTTTGCACAACCTGTAATGCATTACATGAGAAGCAGGGAATGAAGGATTGCCCTTCTTGTAGGAGTCCAATACAGCACCGTATTTCTGTGCGTTATACTCGTTCTTAAGGTTTATATATTTTCTGATCCATCGAGATAAGTGTTCTGAATAATGTTTGTTGGACTCCTACATATAATGCGTTTGAATTGCTCATTTTCAAAAGAGAGTTATGAAAAAATTAAGTTACTTCAATGTTGTCAGTATATGCTTCATGTTTACATATATCCTTTTAGTGTTCACTGGTTTGAGAGTCACTTTCTCTTTGACAGCCATTGCCTAACAATGCTCTCTTGTGCTCCTGCCATAGTTTTACTGAAAATAATAACTGAGCCCAACATTCTACTGTTGGTTGCTGCTATACTTTTGTCCAAGTGTCTGTTCTAGCATGTGCATATCCGTTGATGTAGGTAACAATTTAGGAAAGATTTTGAAGATTAATTGTACTTTTAAATATATTTTTATAATTTTCAGAATTTTAGTTGTAGTTATTAGTTGATACTTTAGGGTTTAAAATACGAAAACAAAATTCATATATGGTAGTATGTGGATTTGGTTAAATTTAGAATGTTTTAATTAGTATTTTAAGGTTTTGTGAAGCCTTTAAACAGGCTCTGTTAGTGTCATCTGAAAATAAGACTTGCTGAATAAATATTTTAGATTTTTTCTCTAATCTTTGTTTTTTCAAAATTTTGGTCTTCGTATGCGTGCGCGTTAACAAAATTACGTCATTCTAGTATTCATGCGTGAATCAATAGACTGGCAGAAGGTTGTTTTTAATCTTTCATATCTGTCTTTCTCATTGAAGTTGTGCTACTTCCGAGAAAAGTTGGATTGACATGAATAATTTAACCATCATGTGAATACTCTCGAAGTCGTTGACTACAGGTTATTCTCGATCCAATGTATTTGACCTCTATCTTGTTAAGGAAAATGAAAGCAAACATAAATTCATTATTCGTAAGCTAACATAATATAAAAACTGTTGTTATCATAGTTTTATTGACTTTCATGTGCACCATAATTTTGGGAACACTTTTGGAGGAGAAGAAGTTTGTAGTGACATTTGCTTTGAAATTGATACTAGTAAACATCAAGATTTGGGCCATACAAAAAAATGAAGCTGATATGTTTTTGTAGAATTGGATTAGGGGATAAGATAGAGAGGTGAGGAGGATTTCACATTTCCTTTGTGTCCAGTACTCTGCCACGTGTCTTAGCAAAATGAATCTAGAAGTATATCCCTCGATCCCACACTACTTTTCTACTGTGTGATTACCATATACGAGGAAATATAAATTCCCAGTAGGATCTAACGAGACAGTTATGAATATAAGTTTGATTGATATAGTTGGTTAAATCTCTACACCTATATTTTTCTTTAATTATTTTTTCTTTTTTGTCTTTTTCTAAACTGATCTAGATCGTCTAATTTAGAAAAAGACATCATAGATGAGACATAACCCCTCATGTTCTCTCTAACAAGAGGGATCTTAATTCAGAAAATAATATGACAGAATACAAAAAATCTTCAGAATATATTTGTATTCTTCATTCTGATCTAGTTTAGTTATTGAGACAATTGAAAAGGGTATTTCCTTGTTCCGGGATCTTTTATTTTTGCCTTGAATCATTGGGTTCAGACATTACTTCGATGATCTTTAATTGTTTCAAAATGGCAGCAACATACCATTTTTTTATTTCTTTTTATCAAAGAATCTTATGAATGATTGATTCTCGCGTGATACACTTTTTATCAAAAGACTTTTACTAATTCTAACATCTCTTTTCAGTACGTCACTGTTAACATAGAATTTTCCTCCTTAACTTTAGCTTAACAAATTAAAAGGTATAAAAGAGAAGTTCAAATATCTTTATATCCATGCGTATGTGCATTACAAACGAATGAAGGAAGTAGATATTGTGATTTTATTTGAAGTATAGGTGTAAGGTCCCTGATTACCTTACACTATATATATATATATATATATATAAGATTTTGATGATAATGCGACTTATATTTATGAATTTTTAAGTTCGATCATTTACATCAAATCATCTTTAATATATTAAAAGTGATATGAGAATAAGAATATTTTTGTACCATTTTATCTACTATTTATCTTACAGTTTTAAAATTATCCCTGAATCTATTGATGTTGCACCATTAATTGTAATTTTCTTATTTTATTATTTCTCAAAATGATGTATTTATTGAGCAAACTTTTTATTTTATTTTTAGATATGAAAATATATTAAGTTATTTCATCGTTAATATATTTAATATATTAAGTTAATATATTAAATTTATTAAGTATATTAAGATATACATTAGAAAAATTCAATCCATATTCAATTAAAGAATAAAATATGTTTTTAGTTCATTTATTAGTAGAGATCAAAGAAATAATGCATTAAAAGAATCTAACTAAAAAATGCATAGAGAATGTTTTCTAACATAACTAACTTAATTGAAAGCATTTTAGTGAGTAAAACTTATAAAAAACATAAAAGTTATTATTGAAGTTTTCTAATTTTATTTACTAATAAATATATCTTATTCAAAAAAAATTATTTCTATGAACGAGTAATATATAAAAATAATTAAGATAATAAAAACGTGTATATCACGTACACCGCACATATAATTTAACTAGTTTTAGTTAATATTCATAAACAATGTCTTCCTTTCTTTTCTTTTATAGCATTAGGGTAATTGAATGACAACTTTATTGAATTCTTGTTTTTTTTCTCGTTAATCTAACTTTACAAGATTAAATTCACAATGCTCATTTTACAAATTACAAGCTCCAGTCTATACTCCAAAGTTCTTGAGCCCCCTTCTCTAATTTAGCTAATTCACTGTCGTGTCAATTGGTACGAGAGATTATTGACGTCTTATATGAATTAAATTGAAGGGAATATGATGAGTAAAATGAGATGTATAATAATGTTGAATTATAATATTTGATAATGCATGAGAATCGTCAGAATGATTACTAAGAATGTAAAATATGAATTGAAAAATTATTATTGGAACTTTGGAATAATTATGACAATGTGAGGTGAAAAATAAATATTTGTAAGTACCTGATTTCTTAGTAGGAAGTGAAGATATTTTTCATACGTTAAGGGGTTTGGATCTCTTTTTTTTTTTGCAACTAGCATAAAGCTAAAAATGAAACTATAGAGCTTCAGACTAAGTTTAATCTAAACTGCAAGGTGGACAAACGGCCAACCAAGTTTGGTTGTCTTCGATAGAAAGACTCCAACGAGTCAGACGATGATCAGCTTCATTTGTTGAACGAGAGCAATGCATGAAAGACGACAAGAACGAATCCACATGTAGACTCCTGCAATCTTCAACGATTCCCCCAAATTTAGAACGATCCTCTGAGTGAGAGATTGGATCTTTATTAACTTGAAGACATGTTATTTACTTGGGAATTAGGTGATTTGTCAAGTAAAATAAAATTCATTATAACAAACATAGAAGTATCATTAAACGATCGTTCTTATTTTCGAATACCCTCCAATTATATAACTTTTGATAATGCTATATCAGCCAAAAATAAAGAAATTCCAACTAAAATTTCTCAGGTCTCGTTTGGTTGGAGGATATTCAAACAAAGAGATTTATTTTTTTCAACAAGTGTCATTTGTTTCTTTCTACCTATTTTTTTTCTCTTCTTCCGTATTCTCCTCTAAAAGAATCTATAGACAATATTTTAACTGAGACTGGTAATATAAGCCTCTATATTAAGAGAAGAGGGGTTTACAGAGAAGAAACTTTTAATTTTTATTTTTATCTTTTTAAGTCTTTTTTAAATTATGAAATTATCGAATAAATTAGAAAATTCATCTATATTTCGTTTGGTTTATTTATATAACAAAATTTATAAATAGATAAGAAATTAAATACGAACGCGAATAATGCCCATAAAGATTAAATTTAAGATCTTTCTATATACACGGAGTAGTTATTTTTTAATGCTCATATTAATTTGTTATTGATTTTGTAAAATTTATATTATGCAATATTTATGTTATTAGCAATATAAAAATCTATATAAATGAATTTAAAGAATACATTGACATATTTTGTAACAATTTATTAACGATATAATCATTTCTTGGAAAATGTTACAAATTGTTAAAATAAAGTCATTTTTATAACATTTAAAAAACGACGCTACATAGTATAATTTCAAGCATCTAATTTTCAATTTAACACATCTCATTTTACGTAAACTGTGTTCTAGCACTAAAATTTCTAATATATATCTATAATCTATAATTACTATATTAAAAGAGGTTTAAATGGGAAAAACTTTTGATTTATCATTTTACCCTTTATAGCCTCCTAAATATAGAACAATTTAAGTATCTCACTTTTTTTCTCATTTAATTCATATAATGAAATTATTTTTCTATTTAATGACAATTTATTTTTAAATTATTAGTAAAATTAAATAGTTTTATAATATTATGAAGTTAAAAATGAATCTCCGTCAAGATAAAATTCGAGATATTTTGTATAACAAAATTTCTTTTTAAATCAATATTAAATTTTTTGGTAAAAAATTATAAATTAAACATGTTGTAATTTTTATGATATCAGAAACATGAAAAATTCATATAAATGAATTTAGAAAAATATATTATATGTTAACTATCTCTTCCAATATGATAATTATTTTTTAAGAATATGACAAATTGATAGAATAAAATTATTTTCTATACTATTCAGAGAACACTATTATATATGCAATTTAAAAATTATAAACAAGTTAGTGTATTTAAAGATTACAACAAGTTTTAAAGATAATTGATATTAATTTCAAATAATACATTTATTCTAGATTAATTTAATACGTGCGAAGTATGTATTTTTCTATTAGTTATTTATAAAATTTTGAAAAAAAATTAAATGTCTCTTACATGTATATTTGCATGATAATATAAAAATAACAAAAAATCATTGATACCCCTATCTAGAATCAAGGGCGAATTAGAAAAATCACCATAAATTTTAAGGGTATATTTTACATACCAAATTTATTATTTTACATTCTCAATAATTACGTGCAAAATTGTGCTTCTAATACAATTATATCCATCAATTTAAATTTCTGTGATTTATAAAAAGAAAAACTCAAAATTAAAATTTTCCCATTGATATGTGTGCCAAGAGAAATAAATAAAACTAAGAAAATTTATGCGGTCAACACGTACTGCTTCACATCCGAGTCATAGAAGAGGTAATACGTGTTTCCATTTTATTGGTCCACTTTTCTACATAACTACCACTAAACGACGAGAGTTCAGGCACCAAGAAGGGTAGTTTGGAGAGTACACAGGGTCAAATTGTATGGCAACCAAAAGTCAAAATTTTGTTAAGAGAATGACTTAGCGCCATAACCGTGATTTCGTCCACTCATGTCACTCATCACCACCATTATGCTCAAAATTATTTCAGAAATTCCCCACGATTAAAAAAAAATCACTATCCGCCATTTTTTCTCTTTGTTTTCAAAACTCTGATCCTCAAGATCGAGGATTCCAGACCCATTCAGGAAATTCTTCTGCTACTGCTTTCAAGTAAGCCAAAACTTGATCACACGGTTTGAAGAACATTCATTGGTCGCTTGATTTTTTCTTTTATTTTAAGCAATAAGATTGAATATGTTTTACATCCAGCAAAATCTGAAGTAGTATAAGCTATCAAGCTTCTGTAATCTGTATGATCGTTGAGTTTGAGCCTTAGTTTTCTTTATCTGTACGCAGTGTAATGATGTGTTTATGTTGTTTTATTGGCACTGGCTGAGTAGTTCCTTTTTTGTTGTTGTGGGGATTGGTGGTAAGGGAAGATTGAAGAGGAAAGATGTCTTCAATAATGCAAGGAACATTTGTTAGGACTAAAGCAGACCAAATTTGGAATCAAAGACTGTTGAAGGGGAAATATGTGGATCAGAATGATATTCTCAGGGAAAAAGTTTCGTACCTGAAAGTGAAACGATGTAGCGGTGGTGTTGGAGTTGCTCGGTGTCTAGAGTTGCCATCAGTCCAAGCCATCCTTACTCCCACTACGCCTACTACCAAAAAGGTTCGATTTGTTTATTTGCATAGTCTACCTCTGTCCATCTTATTCTCTGTGATGCAGGGATGAGCTGACTCGGTTCTCCTTTGTTTACGTGCACAGCGAGTTTTCACTTTCGGTAAAGGAAGGAGTGAGGGCAACAAGGGCATGAAGTCCTTGGTACGTTTATGTTTCCTACTTCCTTGCTCTCTCTCTCTCTCTCTCTCTCTCTCTGTTTTTTGTCATGTTTATCTTATATCCAAAGTGGCCGCTGCCATACCATGATCATAATGAGCATCCTAGCATCGTTTGCAGCTATAGTTATACCCGAGCATATTGGGGTTCAACTAAAATCAAACCGTAAAGGTCGAAAAATTCTCTGTTGTGGCCTAACCGAAGATGATGGTATTCAATCAGTTTTAATATATACTTGGGGAAATTTCTATTGTTTTGCTGATAGCATAGCCGATCAGTTTTAATGCTTATATGGTTATTGGTCATGCTGATGCATTGATTTGTACAATGCTATAGTTAGGAGGGAAGGGAGCGAACCTTGCAGAGATGGCAAGCATTGGGTTATCGGTTCCGCCTGGACTAACCATCTCAACTGAAGCATGCCAAGAGTACCAACAGAGCGGGAAAAAATTGCCAGATGGCTTGTGGGAGGAGATACTGGAAGGCTTGGAAATCGTGGAGAAGGACATGGGAGCCTTTCTTAGTGACCCTTCAAAGCCCCTCCTCCTCTCAGTCCGCTCTGGTGCTGCTGTACGTTTTTCCTATTTGTATCTTCAGATGTTTTTAACAAAAACTCTACAACTTGCTTTTGGCAGCTTGGTCCAAGTTAATACTTTAAAGAAACATTTTCTAGGGTTGAAATGAAAATACCCCGTCAGCTTGTATTAAAGAATTGTTTCATGATACCAGTAATTCTTCTTGAAGGATAGACAATTTTCCATGAATACTGATATCTCTTCTATAATTCTAGATCTCGATGCCTGGCATGATGGATACCGTCCTTAACCTCGGACTAAATGATGAAGTGGTTGCTGGATTAGCTGCAAAAAGTGGAGAGCGTTTCGCTTATGACTCTTATAGGCGATTTCTAGACATGTTTGGAGATGTTGTAAGTGTTATTTTAGTTGCAAAAAGAAAAAAAACAATGATAATTGATAAATTGAAGTTTCTACTATTTCTGATATGATAATATGATTTTTTATATGTATTTATCTTATTCTTCCACTCTAATTGGAGAACACACACTCTTTCTTTTTCTTTATTGGAGGTATTGGGCATTCCACATTCATTATTTGAGGAGAAGTTAGAAGAACTGAAGAATGCAAAAGGAGCTAAACTGGATACTGACCTAACTGCCTTTGATCTGAAAGAGCTAGTTGAACAATACAAGAATGTATACCTTGAAGCCAAGGGTGAAAAGTTCCCTTCAGGTACTTCAAACAGAAAGCGTGTTGATATTCACCTTTTCTTCAGAACCATTAATCCAGATTTGTGAACATAAAAGCTTTTAGTGCAAATTTTGGCTATAGTCAGGCTATTTCTGTTGTGTTTGACTAGTATAACTGTTTACAGATCCAAAGACACAATTGCAACTGGCTATCCAAGCAGTTTTTGATTCTTGGGACAGCCCGAGAGCCATTAAGTATCGTAGTATCAATCAAATATCTGGGTTAAAAGGAACTGCTGTCAACATTCAATGTATGGTGTTTGGCAACATGGGAAATACTTCTGGGACTGGTGTTCTATTCACTAGAAATCCAAGTACTGGTGAAAAGAAGCTTTATGGAGAGTTCCTTATCAATGCTCAGGTTACATGAACTAGTCCATCTCTGCCTTCAATTAAATCTTTTCCTTTCCGCTTTATGCAAATGTTAGGATTCATTTTATTTCTAATGATTTCATGTGTAGCTGAAGAATGGATTTTTATCAGGGAGAGGATGTAGTTGCTGGAATTAGGACACCAGAAGACTTAGACACCATGAAAAATTGCTTGCCTGACGCTTACAAAGAGCTGGTGGAGAATTGTGAAATCTTAGAGCACCACTACAAAGACATGATGGTAATTTCTAATTGAACGTCATACTTAGGACTTTAATTTTGAGTGTCATTTTTCTCTTGATCTCTTCAAAATTGAATTTTTAAGCAGGAATTCTTTTCTTTGCAAGTACAGGATATTGAATTCACTGTTCAAGAAAATAGGCTGTGGATGTTGCAATGCCGTTCTGGGAAGCGTACGGGGAAAGGTGCAGTAAAGATAGCTGTGGATATGGTAAATGAAGGGCTCGTCGATACTCGTACTGCGATTAAGATGGTTGAGCCACAGCATCTTGACCAACTTCTTCATCCACAGGTATGCATACTATTTCCATGGCATAGAGAATGCAGGTAATCTGCACCACGCAGAGCTTGAGACTCCACTGTAATCAGAAACTCTCATTCAACAACTGATTATCAAAGAGCAAGTAATGTAATAATGGATCAATGCCCCCCACCCTCCAACAGAAGGACAGACTTGGAAAAATAATTTGAGACAAGAAGTAATAGAGAAAAATGGCTGTTTATAGCTAGATTATTAGTCTTGCAGTTTCATGAGTTGCTAATGTCATCCTTGCATATCAATCTGTCTTTTACTTCTCAGCGCTTCATATAAGCATTGGTATTTGCTGGTTATTGTGATTCCTCTTCTGGAAAATTTTTAATAGGATGACTTGACACTCTATACATGAGTGTAGAATTGTATCGTTCTTGTAATTATCTGATTAAATTCAAATGCGTTCTTGGTAGTTTTTTCCTATTCTTTTTACTTATTTATTACTCTCTTAGTTGGAGGATCCACCAGCATACAATGGCTTGAGACACTATACATGAGTGCAGGATTGTACCATTTCTGTAATTATCTGATTACATTCAAATGCGTTCTCAGTAGTTTTTTCCATTTCCTTTTACTTATTCATTACTGTCTTAGTTTGAGGATCCGTCAGCATACAAAGACAAAGTGGTTGCTACAGGCTTGCCTGCATCTCCAGGTGCGGCAGTGGGGCAGATAGTTTTTAGCGCAGATGATGCTGAAGCCTGGCATTCACAGGGAAAGAGTGCCATCTTGGTATGGTTCTTATCATTCTCAAATACCTTGACAGAGATTCCTGACAATAGTGATTGCTTTATTCAATTATTTATTACTATTGATTCCTCGCATCACATAATGTTGTTATTAATCTAGACTGGAATTGCAATCCAAATTCTGGCTGATACATAATGACACTTAAGAAATAGAGTTGCTTAATCTTTGGATGAGAGAACAAGCAGATTGACATTCACTCATTCACATAAGAATAATATTTACTTCTATCATATTACGCATTTGTATCGAATTTCACAATCTTAAAACTGTGTTCTGTGAAGGTAAGAATGGAAACCAGTCCGGAGGACGTTGGGGGTATGCATGCGGCCACAGGTATATTGACAGCCAGAGGTGGTATGACATCTCATGCGGCTGTTGTAGCAAGAGGGTGGGGAAAGTGTTGTGTTTCTGGCTGTGCTGATATCAGAGTAAATGACTCCGAAAAGGTTTGCTTTTCTTGATTTCTTCTTTTACAGCAGATGTTAGAATAATAATTACAGAGAAAATTTTTCTTTTTACAAGTATTGTATTGAAAAGACAGGAAAACCCAGAGGTCTGTACGAAAATAATATTTTCTCACTTTCTCTCAGTTACAGAGAAAATATTCAAATGGGGTTATATAATTATGCAGGTTCTTGTGATAGGGGACTGGGTAATTAAGGAAGGGGAGTGGATCTCTCTCAATGGATCCACAGGTGAAGTGATATTGGGCAAGCAGCCTCTATCTCCTCCGGCCTTAAGTGGGGATTTGGAGATATTTATGTCTTGGGCTGACGAAATAAGACGTCTTAAGGTGCTATATCTCCTTCAACTGCTAAATGGTTGAATTTATGCTGAACATTTTGTTAATTAACAAAACTTATGACAGGTTATGGCAAATGCTGATACACCCGAAGATGCACTAACAGCACGTAATAATGGTGCTCAAGGGATTGGACTTTGCAGAACAGAACATATGGTAACAAATGGGAAATACAGAAACATAAAATGTGCTAGTTTTTTAACTGTATCATTATGTTGTAAATTTTTGACAGTTCTCTTGTTATGGATATTCCAGTTCTTTGCTTCAGATGAGAGGATAAAGGCTGTAAGAAAGATGATAATGGCAGTAACATTAGAACAGAGAAAGGCAGCACTTAATTTGTTACTACCTTATCAAAGATCTGACTTTGAGGGAATCTTCCGTGCAATGGATGGTATTTGTCATTAGTGATTCTATGGAATACTGAATATTTTATCGACAGTACTAAATATATGGTTTCATTCGAGCACTTCTGTTATTGAGTGATGTGTAATGAATGGCTGCATAATTTCAGGTCTTCCCGTGACAATCCGACTCTTAGATCCTCCACTCCATGAATTTCTACCAGAAGGCGACCTGGAACAGATTGTCAGTGACTTAACAACTGAAACTGGAATGTCTGAAGATGAAGTCTTCTCCAGAATTGAGAAACTATCAGAAGTTAATCCAATGCTTGGTTTCCGTGGATGCAGGTATAGTATTTCAACTTTCTAACTTTTTGATACAATAATCCTTGCAAGGGACATGCATCATCAAACCTTACCGGTTAATTCCCTTACGATTTTCTATCATGTTTCCTCATCAGGCTTGGGATATCCTACCCAGAGCTCACTGAAATGCAGGCTCGTGCTATCTTTCAGGCAGCTGTTTCAATGAGCAACCAAGGCTTTACAGTTTTTCCAGAGATAATGGTTCCCCTTGTTGGAACACCTCAGGCATGAGTTTTTTTTTTCATCCCCATGAGATATATGAGATAGACCACCTAATACTCATTAAAAAAAAAGAGGGCAAAACAAGATAAAAAATCTGAATAAATACATTATTGGGTGGCAGGAATTAGGACATCAAGTCAGATTAATACGCAGTGTAGCAGAAAAGGTGTTCTCAGAGATGGGTTCCTCCTTAAACTATAAGGTGGGAACCATGATTGAAATCCCTAGAGCTGCTCTGGTTGCAGATGAGGTATGCTATGTATAATTTAAGTCGGTCAGCGGTAGCTTTCGTTCTTACTCTTTCTGGGTTGTCTGAAAATGCAAAGTTTAACACATGAATAATGTTCTTCAATTACGTTGATTTTTTGATAGATTGCAAAGGAAGCAGAGTTCTTCTCCTTTGGAACCAATGATCTTACACAAATGACTTTCGGATACAGTAGAGATGATGTCGGCAAGTTTCTTCCCATCTATCTATCCAAAGGCATTCTGCAAAATGATCCATTTGAGGTTGGTGATCTTTTTCCAAAAGCATTAGAAAATTTCCTAATTGAGAACAGATAAAATATAGATATTTTTTAAGTAACTATGACAAATGAAATGGCTTACTTACAGGTACTTGATCAGAAGGGTGTGGGACAGTTGATAAAGATTGCGACAGAGAAGGGTCGTGCGGCTAGGCCTAGCTTGAAGGTAATTAACAATTTCTTTTGTGAAAAACAAATTTAGGCGTATCTGAGCATATCTTCTTTCCTTCAAGTGTTTAATTAGTTTATCTCGAATTAATCGATGATTATGACAATGATAATGATCTCAAACAGGTTGGAATATGTGGAGAGCATGGCGGGGAGCCGTCTTCTGTTGCATTCTTTGCTGAGGCTGGGCTTGACTATGTTTCATGTTCTCCATTCAGGTTCGATTCCCCACTTGTAATTACTTCCACAATGAGATAAAACTTCTTTATTAAAAGTTCTTTAACATTGACAGGGTTCCTATTGCAAGGCTGGCAGCAGCTCAAGTTAATGTCTGATGCGAATACAAACGGTTAACTGTAAAAAATCCGATACATTATTCCGACTTTTGTGCAGTTGTAAATACCATTTCTTCACTGCCTAAACAATATTGATTATTTGGGTATACGTTATATACTTATATATAAGGTCAGGTATAGGAAAGTATTAAAGGGAAGAGTTTTTTTGTATTTTATAGCTTCTGAATGCATCCAAATTCCAATAGGAAATAAAGGAGAAGCTGTGTGAATTATTGTACTCTTGATTTGTGAAGTAAAATTGATCTAACAATCTAAACATTGTTTATCCATTGCTTTTTATACTACTCTCTTGATTTGTAAAGTAAAATTGATCTAACAATCTAAACATTGTTTATCTATTGCTTTTTATACTATGTTCTTGTGTTTATATAATATCATCTTGCACATAATCTAAATGTGGGAATTTATCCTCTAAAAAAAGAAATGTTGAATGAAATGATCTTAAATTATAAGATTTTGCGATTTCTGCTTCCTCTAAAGAAGATAGGAAAATGGAATTTCCACAATGAGTGCAACCCTCATGATAGAATTGGTTTATTGTTCAAGAACTTCTTTTCTTGAAGAAGAAGCAACAACAATATATGGGAAATAAACATCGGCTAATTCTGTGCCAGCAGCTGTGGTAATATAGTGGGTGCAAGTATTATCTAGAATGATTGGACTTAAAGCATTATCCGTTTGTAGGTGACTTTTTAAGTCTGCCGTCAAATCTCGGTGATCAACACTGAACAGGTGGTAGTGCGAAATGTAGATTAATATAACACTTGCATACATACATTATAAGAGAGAAAGAAAAAGAAATACTTAACATATATCTCACGCATAGTATCATAGGAAACTAGTACTACGAGGTGATCCATTCTTTGTGGGACTGATGCGCGATAATCTAAAGGTAGATTATTCTGATACTGGATATCATCCTGATATCAAAGCAAGGATTCTAGATATCACCTGTACAATTTAATCTGACCACATATCATAATGTTCTCTTTTTATTGAGAAATTTTCAGTCCAACACCTCTCAGAACCAAACAAATAATATTAAGACCCATATATTTTTTTAAACTATTTTTTTTGGCTTTTTTGAGAGATAGAAAGACTTATTTGCCCATTTCCTTGAATCTAATCTATTTCCCCTCCCGTACAATGTGGGGTGCGTAAAAATTGACCAAACCGATCAAACCGAATTGGACCAAATAAAAAATGATCAGTTTGGTCAGTTTTTAGCTAACTATGGTTGGTTCGGTCTTGGATTTAAAACTAGATCGAACTTTCGGTTCCGTCCAAAATTTCCCTGCATTTGGATCAGACCGACCGTTTATCCTCCCTCAAACATATCGTATTTATTTTCTCACATTTCCCCTTTCGTCTCTCTCACATTTCCATCTTTCTACATTTCTCTCACCTCTCTTTAATGTTTACTTTACATGTTCTATTTTAAATTGTGAGTTTTTATTATAATGCATGTAAAAAATCTTAATTTTTTTGAAATATGTATGATTAAATTCATTGATGGATATTTTAAAAAATAAAAATAAAAATTATTGGTGAATCGTAATACCCAACCAATTGCATTGCTTTTACAGTCTGGCCAGTTTTGTTTACATGCACATAATTGGTCGATTCGATCCTTATTATGACAAAATCATAAATTTCAGTTCGGTCCAATTTTTATGTTAAAAACCAGACCAAACCGACCATGCACACCCTCTATCTCTCTCTCACCCCTACATACTATTCACTTCCTCCTTCAACCTAGCGTTCCCTCTATCTCTCTCAACATCAACTCCTTTCCATCGTTGGTCACTCACCCTAAGTTGAGCCTCAACCTTTTAATTTATTTTGGTTATGAAGTTATGAAGTTTTACTAAGAAATTTTTTATTTGCATGTGAGTTGAAGTAGATATCAAATGGGTTTTGGAAGATGAGAAAGCTTCAGAACTCCATTAAGGGAGATTTCCTTCTTGATTCAAGGTTTAATTATGATATATTTCACACTTGGAGAACATGATTATTGGGCTGGTGAAGTTAGAATTTAGCTTTTTCAATATGAATTTGAGGTTATATTCATGTGTTGAATTTGAAATAAGATTGTATTCTTACTTTACCTTGAATTTTAATAGTGTTTGATTAAGAAGAATGCCATTTGATGAATTGTATGCTATTTGGTGCTCCTATATTTTTTGAACACCCCCACATTGTCACTATCCATTTTTAGTGGATTTGGTGCCTTATTTGGTGGTCTCTTCTTTTTGAAGTTGTTTCTTTTATTTCTTGTGAAAATTCGATGTTTTTTTGTGGATTTGGTGGGGGATAGTGCCATGCCCAGGGTGGTTTAGGTTTGAGAAAGGGTTTGGATGAATTATTTTCAATAAAAGACCACTTGCCGACCAAGGTCTAGTAAGTGTGCATGTGTTAGAGTAAGTGTGCATGTGTTAGACTGGGGAACTTCAATTAACATATAACTTACTAGATTATGATCTAGCAAGTATGTAGATGCTAGACCCTGGTCTAGCATGACTTGGTCTAATTTATGCCTTCCTTTTTTTCCTTAGTTAGAGATGTTAAAAATTGAACTGAGTTTGTTGTTGATATTGACTCTGTGTTTACATGGTTGAATACACGTTTGATTTCTTCATGTTAAATACCTTTTATTCGCGTAATCTTCATGAGGGTATATCCAAGTTGTCGTCTACTCTGCATCATGCTTATTTTATTTCCTTTTTTATTTTTAATTCCTCTTGTTGCACTGCGCATTAATATTTCTCCTATGATGATATTATACTTCAATGATAGTAAAAAAACATATAATATAGCAACTCTAGCTGTAGTCTTGTGAGGTGATACAATCTTTAAGTTAATGTAGCGGAGCGTAGAGTTTTACCAATTACTAAGTCATAGTCTAGCAAGTGTGCAGGCGCTAGACTAATAGCAACATACTAAATGAAACATAAATAGAAGTATCTATGTCAACTACAACATTTTAGTTGTTGGACTAATAGTAATATACTTATGTCTCTTGAACCTTTTGCATCACGTCAAGAGGCTAGTTCCCCAATAAGATTATGAGTATGTCGTTATGACTTCAAATATGATTTCTTATTGTTAATAATAATATTTGTCATTTCCTCATAAATGTAGATGTGAATGTGACATGTTCGCGTTCAAGTTTGTAGAGTTGTGCTTGGTGAACAAATTAGGATTTTAATGAGGGTACTCGAGGTAGGATGGCGAAGATTCGAGAGAAGAGGACAGTTAAAAGAACAAACACAGACGTGACATTGGAGAATCTAAATTATAGGATGATTTGTAATAAGCAGAGTTGTAATTTGATATATGCACTTTTTTAGACTTCAAGTTGTAGTGAATTATTTTTTTTGACTTAATGGAATATGTATTAATATTTTGCAACTTATGTTATTCATTCTTGAAGGTTAGTTTTTAGAATATTGATAGATATTGACAATAGTTAATATCATCGCAAAATAGTGTTTGAAAATATAGGATGTTAATATTGTCTCGGTATGTAGTTGCATGAATAACGATATATTGTGTGGGATGTAATGTTATAGTTGTTATATTGCTATTTTTAATATGGCTTGCAAGACCAGTCTAGCGCACATTTTATACTAGACCATAGTCTAGTAAGTGTTAATTTTAACGTTATAATACTATACCACAGTCTAGCATAACATTTTTTGCTAGATCATGGTCGTACAAGACTGTCAAATATAGTAAAAATAAATGAACACGTACATAACTCTCTCCTCTATAAATATGCACTATTTCCTACAACTTCATCACTTACCTTTCAATAGTTTATAAAATTTCATGAGGCTGTCATTCTAACTTTTTATAAAGATTAAATTCCAACCCCTATTTGTCATGATAGACAACTTACGTTCCAAGAAAGTTAATCAGCTTCCAAGGATATTAACATATATAATCAAACTCTATGACAATTTCGATGCACTAGATGGCTCATCATTCAGCCTCTTAAAATATTTTTAAGATATTGATGCCTGATATACAATCTCCATGCATCAAAATATTAATTTCTCTCACTCTTGGTTTTTGAATTTTGATAAAAATTTTAAAACCGATTTTTCAAATTGGTTCTTAAGATGGTAGTCTGCACAATCCTATCTTGAAACTATTTCAAATAGATTTTCAACAATATTTTAATTCATTTCTAAAGGTAAAATGTATATAAGCCCTCACCAATTGAGGCTTCCTTCCCTCAAGTCCTATGTTTCTCAAACAAATACAAAATATCTTAGATCCTAAAGTTTGTACAATTGAAGATGGAATTCTCACCCGACAATATTATGTTAAATGATGGGATAAATTTAATACCAAAAAAATCATTTACTCCATTAACCATGAATTCGCAAATATCCATCATAATCTAAAATTGGTAAACCCTTTTACTCAGGCTCAATTATCCATGAATTTATAAATATACACCAAACATAAAATTGGCAAACCCTTTTGCTCAAGCGCCATTAAAAATTAATGAACTCATTAACCCAAAGCCTCAAATCAAGCAATCTCATTCAAATTAATCCAAGGAATCCAAACCCACTTTAAAGGGAAAATCAAAAGTCACGAAACCTAAATCCAAACTTAAGCAAGAATTGATCCAAATAATGCTTCTCATTTTGGAAGACAATAATAATTTTGATTATGAATCATCTGCAGAGTCAAACCATTCAATTAAGCCAAATACCCAATCCACCAAAAGGACTACCCTTCAACAATTGAAGGACCAAAATACCCAAAAAGTTCGCGTCTTAACACAATTGGCTTGTGACGCACTTTAAGATTCTCAAGACCTATTTGATGACATCAATCTCAGTGATGAAGAATAAATAAAAAAAGAAAAAGAAACCTCTTTTGGTAAAATCACCAAACCTCTAGATTGATCAATGGTTGAATAAGTATAATAAAGGATTTTTTCCGTGGAAAAATGCCAATGTTAGAGTAATCAAGGAATCAAGAAATTTGAAGGTAAAGCAATTATTCTCTAAGTCGGACATGAAATCTGGATTTTGACAAATCCAAATAAATGAGAATGATAAGTATAAAACTGCATTTGTAACTTTATTTGGCCATTATGAATGGAATGTAATGCCTTTTGGTCTTAAGAATGCTCATAGTGAATTTCAGAATATAATGAATGAGTTTTTTAACCAATTTTTATATTGTTTACATTGACGATGTTCTTATCTTTTCTAATTCTGTTGATGAACACTAGAAACATCTTAAATTATTTTCCAAAATAATAAGACAAAATAGTTTAGTTATCTTTGCGAGTAAAATCAAATTGTTTCCGACTAGAATTAGATTTCTAGGATTTGAGATCCATCATTCTATTATTGAACTAATTGATCGGGTCATACAATTTGTAGATAAATTTCTTGATGAAATCCTTAATAAAACCCAATTACAATGATTTTTAGGATCTCTTAGTTACGTAACTGATTTCTATAACAATTTAAGAATTGATTGAAACCCTACTTCTGAAGGGCATAAGAAAAATCCCCCTCCTTGAATGACTCTCCATACCAATTTGATTAAAAAAATTAAAACTCATGTTAAAACACTTCATTGTCTTGGCATTCCAACTATTAATTCTTTTAAAATAGTCCAAACAGATGCCTCTGAAGTTGGATATGGAGGTATCATATTATAAAAAATCACTCTAAAAGCACCTGAATAAATTGTCAAGTTTACCTCTGAAACCTGGACCCAGTCTCTGATTACTTATAGTACTATTAAAAAAGAAATTTTAGTTGTTATATTATGTATTAAAAAAATTTCAAGATGATTTATTAAATTAAAAATTTCTTTTAAAAATTGATTGTAAGTCTGCAAAACACGTTTTGGAAAAAGATGTTAAAAATATTACTTCCAAACAAATTTTTGCTAGAGGGCAATCCATTCTCTTAGTATGTTTATTTTCGATATTGAATTTATTCAATGCATTAATAATTTGATTCCCGAATTTTTCACTTGTGAATTCTTGCAGGGTCGATAAGGATGGGGTCTAGACCCCAAGCTTAAGGCATCCAAGGCCAGAATCGAAAGGGAGTCTTCAACTCCACAATTACCCCTTAAGGCTCAAATTAAATAGGAGTCTTCTACTCTTAACCAAGCTCAATTAATAATTTTTGGGACATCAGACCCAATTTCCAATCAGCCTTAGTCAATTAATTTGACAATTTTTCAATATCTCAACCTTTTGATGCACAATCTCTCAATCTGACAATCTCTCAATCAACCAATCACAAAATATAAAAATCATCCCCTTACTTATGAAAAAATCTCACAAAAAATCTCTTTCATATTGAGCATCTATTGGCTCATATATAATATTCTGCTCAAATTGTAAAAGTTCATTTCATTCCTGATTTTCACTGTCCCTGGACATAAGAATAAAAGTCTTAGTTTCTACAGAGACATTCTCTTAAAAACTAAATCCATAAACATTAACCCAATTAAAATTTTGAAGGAAATATTTTCTATCATTCCTTCTATGTTCTTAAAACTGTGACTATATAGAACTGGAAGGCTCACCTTCCAGTGCTTAAATATTTTTAAATAAAAAAATAAAATTATTTTGATTATATTGATGCTTGGTATACAATCTTTCTGCATCAAGATACTGATTTGTCTCACTCTTGATTTTTGAATTTTGATAAAAATCCTCTTTAGTTTAAGCCTAAAGGGCTAATTGTGGAGTTGAAGACTCCCCTTCTATTCTAGCTTTGAAGGCCTTAGCCTAGGGTCTAGACCCCATCTTGTCGATCCTGTAAGAATTCACGAGTGAGAAAGTCAGGAATTGAACTATTAATGTATTGAATAAATTCAATATCAAAATAAAAAATACTAAGAATGGACTGTCATCTAGCAAAACTTTGTTTGAAAACAATGTTTTTGACATATTTTTCCAGAACATGTTTTGCAGACTTACAATCAATTTTCAAAAGAAATATTTGATTTAATAAATCATCTTGAAATTTTTGAATACATACTACAATAGATAGAATCTTTTTAATCGTTTTATAATTAATCTGAGACTGGGTCCAGGTTCTAGAGGTAAACCTGACAATCGTTGTAATTGGGTTCTATCAAAGATTTCATCAGCAAATTAATCTGTAAAGTGTATGACTCGATCAATTGGTTTAATAATAGAATGATGGATCTCAAGTCCTATAAATCTGACTTTATTTTGAATAATTTGATTTTACGGTGTTGATCAACAGATTTAGAAAAGATAAAAACGTCATCAATGTAAACAATAGAAAAATAAGTAAATTGGTTAAAAATCTAATCCATTATATTCTGAAAATTCACTAAGAGCATTCCTAAGACCAAAAGGCATTGCATTCCATTCATAATGGTCAAATGGAGTTACAAATGTAGTTTTTTACTTATCATTCTCATTTATTTAGATTTTTTAAAATTCAGATTTCATATCAAACTTAGAGAATACAACGACATCTCTAAGTTTGTTGATTAAGTCCCTTTTATTTGGTATAGGATATATTATCCATTCCAAAACATTATTAAGGGGGTTATAGTTAATGACTAATCTAGGAACTCCTCGCTCTATTTCATTGGCCTTCTGGACGTAAAAGGCAGATTTGCATCCCCTAATAATATTTTTATTAAGGAGTCTAGTAATTTTCCTTTTACAAAATTCAAGCATTTCAGAATTCATCTATGCCTTTGGAGGGATATCCTTCTCATCAAATCCTTTAATATAAGGCAAACTGGCAGTGTGATGCTTCCTATGCCAGAAAGCATTAGGAATGTCAGCACATAATTCCTTACAAATTTTTTCTTTAAAGATTTTAATTTATTTTTATAGAGTAGGATTTTGAAGTTGTTCTTCAATTATTTTAAATTTAATCTCATCTTGAAGAAAACATAATTATTTTTCTTTACAAGAAATTAAATTCACAGTTTCATAAATAGAATCTTGTTTTAAAGTTTTTGATTTCTCATTGTGAGAAAAAGAAAGAAATTTAATTTTGACAGAATTATCCATGGGATAAGTGATGATTCCATCATGCTCTGTTGTCAAATGATACAACAGAAAAATGAACGGTCAACCCAAAATAATTTCATATGTTCTATTTTTTACTAAAAGAAATGATGTTTTAAAACAACATTGTCTTGATAAATATGAACTTTAGAGATTTTATAATTGATATGAATATGAGTACGATTGGTAGAGGACAAAAATTCTTTTATCTTCTTAAAGTACTTGGTAGCAATGTTGCCAAAATCACGTTTGGTTATAGAATCAGGATCAAGTGAGATCGTGGTAGGATCAGAATATGATCAGTTACCGATCCTACCCATACCTTAATTTGGTAGTTTTTCGCCAACATCAAGAATATGTCATTTTTAAGGGAAAAAATAGCCACCAAATTAGAAGCAATATAAAAACTCCATGCAAAAAATCGTCACTCAAGCGCACCAATGAAATTTTGATTTTTTATCCATAAAATTTATATATTATATATTATATATATGAAATATACTACAAAAATTATACAAGTACATACATTATGTACTGTATTTATTATATAAATGATCAAAATCTGGAGCTATGACGCGCGTGGCGCAAAAACTTCCTTCCGTGTGGGAGTCATTTTTTTCAAAAATCATGCCAGGGAACTATTTTTGATATTTTTTATTCTTCTGGTCATTTTTTATGAATGTTCTTAGAAATTGACTATTTATTAACATACCATTTTTTTGGATTTATCCAATGTTGTCAAATGACTGGTTGTTAAAGCTCACTTTATAATTCTCCCTAAATCTAATTCAGTGTAATTGAAGTCATCTCCTATTTGTGTGTTTATTAAATTTTTAATATTCTATGGGCTTTGACTCATAATTTCTTAATAAATCTTTGAACTTATAAAATTTTATTTGTGTGTTTATGATATTAGGAGTAAAGTAGTTTTCGTAGAAATTTTTTTTGTGAAAATTTAATTTAATTTCAATTTTGAAAAACTTAATAAACTAAAATTGAATTATCTTTGTTACTTTACTCATTAGAATGCTTGAGTGAGTAAATTATTTTGAACAACTTAAAAAATTATATATTTAGGATCAAACTTGAGTTGACTATTTTGAGATGTTATATATTTCAGTCATTTATAAAGTAGAGTGAAACGTATTTTCATTGTTTAATTTTAATTAGAAACAGTTAATTTATTTTTTAAGGATAAATTTTTTTAATATTATAATTATTAACATATGGAAGGATCATACGGTCCTCGATCAGATCCAACGATCTGATTCAGAAGACCCCTCCACCGATCCGAGTCAAAAATATGATCATGACAACCTTGCTTTATAGGAAAAAAATCTTCCTACATACAATTTAAGTCAGCTCCTGAGTCAATAAGAGGTATACAAGTGAAATCAAAGCCTTGGATATTAATTTTGACCATTATGTGCCATTTTTTAAGTTTGATATGATTAGGGGTATGAAGGAAGTTGTCATCATCTTGTATATTGAGAACATGTTCTTCAAAATCATTATCAAAATGAATAAGCGATTTACTAGGTTCTCCTAGTTCACTGAATTTTTTTAATTAAATTTTCTATTTTCCAAAAAATTAATTCTTTTGTTATTTCAGAGTTTGAATCTTTTAATTCTTTTATTTCTTTCTTAATATTTTTTATTTCTTTTTGAAGCTCTAGAAGAGTGATTTCCTTATTTGTTCTCTTATTATTATTATTGAATTTTCAAGGGTTTGGGAAAGACTAACATTATTATTGTTAGACCTAGTATATTCTTTCTTTTGGATATCCTTTCTAAGTCTTTCAAGGTAATCTTATTTGAATTCACGATTTTCAATTCTACTTATTAAATCTAATAAAAGATTTTATTGTTCTTCATTTGTAGGTAAAACATTAACAAGTTTCTAACAACAACTATCCATGCATCCCATAGAGATGTTGAGAGAATCACTGTTAGAACCTGCAGATTTTAAATCATTTGAAAGAGAAATCAAAGTATTCTTAATCTTCATTATTACTTTTATAGTAATCTACCGATTCTATAATTCCAAACAATTATTGTTTTTCTTCATCAAAAATTTTTAATTGGTTAATTTTATTTGAACTTGACAAGTGTTGGAAAAATGACCATTTTGGCCACACTTAAAACATTTAATTTTACTTTTATCAAAAATTGTTTATTAGGTTTTCTAGTAGGTTGATTTTTATTCTTAAAAAAATATTTGTCAAATTTTTTATTTCTTTGTTTGTGAAATTTTCTCCTATAGGGTTTGTAAATTTTCCTAAGATTTATGTGAGAATTTTTACTACGATTTTGAGGAGGAGCAATAATAGGCAATCCAAATTACTCACAAAAATGGCCTAATTCATATTTGGCAGTTTTCATCTCTTTTTGAATTTGTTTATTGATTTTCATATCAATACACATTTTTAATCCTTCCTTTTGTACTATTGTGATGATGGTACCATATGTGAGACTATTGTAGTCTATGTTTCCTAGGTCATCACTAAGAACGATTCTAATTTTATGGGCAAACAAATTAGGTAGGCCATTTATGAAATTTTCTTTCAAAACAAGTTTTTCGCTCAAATTGAATATGAGTGAAAACCAAGTTATGAATCACGAATGGGAGAAGACATCATATTTATAGACAAAAAAAGTGGAATTCACCGGGAACTTCTCACTAGCCTACACTATTCTTTTCTACTTAAAGTAACAATATTTTACATTATAACTTTTGACTAAATACAGAGAAAAGGACAAATAGTTGTCTAATCTTTAGACAACTTTCACAATAAATTCACAAGAAGATAAAATACAAAGATTCTTGATAATTGCTATCTCAAAAATTGTATCTTGATTATTGCTTCATGTTAGAGAGTCATCATTGATATCTTGAAAGTCATCATGACTCTTACTTCACGTTGGAGAGTCATTATGATATCTTAAAATTGTTCAATCTTTGAATTTCTTGATTTTTTTATAATATCTTTTGCCATTTTGCCAAAGATATATTTCTATATTTATCCAATTGTTTGAATTTTGGCATTTTGCCAAGAATAAGATTCTATATTTTACTTGTTCAACCATTGATGAATCTGAAGGTTTGACGATTTTACCAAAAGATTCTTTTTCTTTTCTTTTCTCCTTTTCTTTTCTTATTCTTTTAATTATTCATTATCATTGAGATTGATGTCATCAAGTGGATCTTAAGAATCTTGAAGTGCGTCATAAGCCTATTTTGGTAAGAAACGACCATTTTGAATATTTTGGTCCTTCAATTGATGAAGGGTAGTCCTACTAGTGGATTGGATATTTGACTTAATTGAGTGGTTTGACTCTACAAATGATTCAGAGTCAGAATTATTATTGTCCTCCAAGAGGAGTAGTATTTTTTGGATCAATTCTTGCTTAAGTTTGGATTTAGGCTTCGTGATTCTTTATTTTCCTTTTGAAGTGGGTTTGGATTCCTTGGATGTATTTGAATGAGATTGCTTGGTTTGGGGTTTTTGGTTAATGGCTTCATTAATTTTTAGTGGAGCCTGAGCAAAACGATTTACCAATTTTAGCTTAGGGTGGATATTTGTAAAATCATGATTAATGGAGGTAATGATTTTCTCGGTATTAAATTCATCTCACAATTTAACATAATACTGTCGAGTGAGGATTTCATCTTCGATTGTATATTGTCACTTTAGGATCCAAGGTATTTTGTATTTGTTTGAGAAACATAAGAGTTGAGGGAAGGATGTCTCAATTGGTGAGGGCTTGTATACTTTTATAAATAACTTAAAATATTGTTGAAAATCTATTGAAAATAGTTCCAGGACATGACTGTGTACCAAGAGTGAGATAAATCAATATTTTCATGCAGGAAGATTGTATACCAAGAATCAATATAATCAAAATAAATGTATTATTTTTTAAAATATTTTAAGAGCTGATCTTTCATTTAGGATTTTTAATTGGTTTAACATTTATGGATTTAGTTTCCAAGAAAATGTCTCTGTAGAAACTGAGAATTTTATCCTTATGTCGAGGAATGAAATGAACTTTTGTAATTTTAGCATGATCTTTTATATTAGAAAATAGGGACTCAATATGAAAGAGATTTTTGCTGCGATTTTTTTGTAAGTAAGGGGATGATTTTTTATATTTTATGATTGACTGATTGAGAGATTGCGCATCAAAAGGTTGAGATATTGAAAAAGGGTCAAGAATTTTTAATTGAGCTTGGCTAGGAGTGGAAGACTCCTCTTTAATTTGAGATTACATGGCCAATTGTGGAGTTGAAGACTCCCCTTCGATATTTGGCCATGGAGGCCTTAGCCTATGATCTGGACCCCATCTTGTTGATCCTGCAAGAACTCATGAGTGAGAATGTCAGGAATCGAATTATTAATCCATTGTATAAATTCAATATCGAAGTAAAAGTACTAAGAATGGACTGTCATCTAGCAAAAATATATTTGGAAACAATTTTTTTACATCTTTTTTCATAACGTATTTTGCAGACTTACAATCAATTATTTTAAGAAATTTTTTATTTAATAAATCATCATGAAATTTTTAATACATAGTACAACATCTAAATTTTTTTTCTTAATAGTACTATAATTAATTTGAGACTTAGTCTAGGTTCTAGAGGTAAACCTGACAATTTGTTCAGCTGCTTCTGGAGTGATTTTTTGTAACAGGATATCTCCATTTTCAAGTTCAGAGGCATCAATTTGGACTATTTTGAAAGAATTAATAGTAGGAATGCCCAGACAAGGAAGTGTTTTAACATGAGTTTTAATTTTCTTAATCAAATTGGTATGGATAGTCTTAGGCCTTTCAAAAAGAGCCTTGGAATCAATTCTTAAATTGTTATAGAAATCCGATATGTAATTAAGAGATATTAAAAAGTGTTGTAATTAGGTTCTATCAAGAAATTTATCAGAAAATTTATCTGTAAATTATATGACCCGGTCAATTGGTTTAATAATAGAATAATAGATCTCAAATTCTAGAAATCTAACTCTTGATTGAAATAATTTAATTTTACTTTCATAGACAACTAAATCATTTTGTTTTGTTATTTTGGTAAACAATTCAAGATGTTTCTAGTGTTGATAAATTGATTTAGAAAATATAAGATAATCATCAATGTAACCAATTGAGAAAGCAGTAAATTAATTAAAAATTTCATTTGTTATATTTTTAAGTTCACAAAAAGGCATTACATCATATTCATAATAGCCAAATGCAATTACAAATGTAATTTTATACTTATCATTCTCATTTATTAGGATTTAGGAAAAATTCAGATTTCATGTCAAACTTAAAGAATACAATGACATCTCCAAGTCCATTGAATAAGTTTCTCTTATTTGGTATAGGATATCTTATCCATTCTAAAACATTATTAAGGGGCTTGTAATTAATAAGTGATCTAGGAACTCCTCGTTCAATTTCACTGGACTTTTGGAAATAAATGGCAGAACATGACTAAGGAGATTTGCTTCTCCTGATAATATTTTTCTGAAGGAGTCTGTAATTTCTTTTTTACAGAATTCAAGCATTTCAAAATTCATCTGAATTGGTCATTCCATTATAAGGATATTCTTCTAATCAAGTCCCTTAATATAAGGCAGACTGGCAATGTGATGATTTCTATGTTAGAAAGCATTAGTAATGTCAGCATATAATTCTTTACAAATTTCTTCTTCAAAAGATTTTAATATGTTTTTGAAGAGCATAATTTTGAAGTTGTTCTTCAATTCTTTTGAATTTTATCTCATCTTGAAGGAAAATTAAATTCATGGTTTATAAATAGAATCTTGTTTTAAAGTTTTCAATTTCTCATTGTGACAAAAAGAAAAAAATTTAAATTTGACAAGCTTATCAATGGGGTAAGTAATAATTTCATCATCTTATGTTGTGAAAGGATACAACAGAGGAATGAATGATAAACCCAAAATAATTTTATTTGTCATATTTTTTACTAAAACAAATTATGTTTTAGAAGATACATTGTCCTGACGAATATGGACTTTGGGGTTTCATAATTAATATGCATACGAGTACCATTAGCAGAGAACAACGATTATTTTATCTTCTTAAAGTACTTGGTAGGAACAAATCAATTCTGCATACAATTTAAATCACCTCCTGAATCAATAAGAGCCTTAGAGGTGAAATCAAAGTCTTGTATAATAATTTTGACCAATATGTGCCATTTTTAAGTTTGATGTAATTAAGGGTTTGGAGGAATTTGTCATCATCTTGTATGTTAACAAAAAGTTCTTCAAAATCATTATTAGAATGAATAAAGGATTTAATAGGTTCTCATAGTTCACTGAATTCATGTTTTTTTAGTTAAATTTTTTATTTTTAAAAGATTTAATTCATTTGTTATTTCAGAGTTTGAATCTTTTTATTCTTTTATTTCATTCTTAATCTTTTATTTTTTTGAAGTTCTTGAAGAGTAATTTCCTTATTAGCTTTCTTATTTTTATTGAAATTATAAAGGGTTTGAGAAAGGTTAACAATATTATTATTGGACTTAGTATCTTCCTTCTTTTAGATCACATTTCTAAGTCTTTCAAGGTAATCTTATTTTAACTCGAGATTTTCAATTTTACTAATTAAATCCACTGAAAGATTTTCTTGTTCTTCATTTTAGATCATTAGAATCAGAGGAAACAAAATATTCTAAGTCTCCATTACTACTTTCATAGTAATCTATGGATTCTGTAATTCTAATCAAATTTTTAATTAGTTAAAACATTTAATTTTATGTTTATCAAAAAATCGTTTATTAGGTTTTCTAGTGAAATGATTTTTATTTTTAGAGATATGTTTGTCAAAATTTTTATTTCTTTGTTCGTGAAATATTCTCCTATAGGGTTTGTAAACTTTCCTAGGATTGAAGTCTTACTGAGAAGTTTTCCTATGCTCTCGAGAATGAGCAATAACAGATAACCCATATTGCTCACAAAAATTGCTTAATTCATATTTAGCAGTTTTCTTCTCTTTTTGGGTTTGTTTATTGATTTTCATAGCAATACACATTTTTAATCATTCCTTTTATAGTCTATGATGGTACCATAGGTGAGAGACTATTATAGTCTATGTTTCCTAGATCATCACCAAGGACAATTCTAATTGTTTGGGCAAACAAATTGGATAAGCCATTTATAAATTTTTCCTTCCAGAATGGTTGATTACTATCATCCCTAGCCATTACTCTAGACAAAAAAAATATTTTTATACCAATCAAAATCACTTAAGTATGACACCTAAGATTGGTTATTTGACCATGAATATGTGAAGTAATATTACTTGGCGTTCTAATGAAGTGTTCAATTATTGTATAAAATAGTGTATTAATGCAACCAGACATTGTTTCCTGATCTTCTCCAAGAATTGGGTTTCCTTCGACATAAATATTTATTGCCGTAAGAATGGTATTGTTGAATTCTTGGGTGAGATGTTTTTTTCCACCAGGAATAAAGTATTTATGTAAATCCTGTGACTAAGAGTTTTATAACCACATTGTGAGCCAAATTGTGGGCGGTAATGTAACTATTGGCCACCATAGCCATGTGTTGTAACTTAATAAGAACTTCTTGTTCTAAAAGTTCATCAATATTCCATTCATATTATTTCTCAGTACAGACAGAAAATTGATTAACTATAAAGGATTTAATGATTTGAATATTTGAAGGAATAAGGCCTTTTATGCCGTTTTCTTTCAAGCTTGTTAACTTTGAGTTTTTTTTTTTAATTTTTCTTCAACATTGTGAATGATGGAGGATTCATAGGCAGAATCGGACCTATGACTTTTAGAATCAAAATTAATGTATTGGTTAATTACCTTAACAGAAGAAGATGACTCAGTATACGTATTTTTAAGATCTTGGAGCATTTGGTCAATCTCATTTTTAAGGGGGACAATTTTTAAAGTAGTTTTATTAGAAAGATTTATTAAATGAGTTTCTTTGAGGAGATTGTCAAAATTAGATACATGAATATCATCAACCTTATTCTCAATTTTGTCTAATTATTTTTTATTATTATTCAGTTTTGATTTTTGTAATTAAATTGTTCAACGATATTTTTTTGGGGATCATCATCCTTAGAAATTTTAAAAGGAGGGATAGAAATTAAAGAATTTTTATGATTAATAATGATTTTTTCAGGTGGGGGATGACTAGAAGACACCCAACTGGAGTCTTCTTAGACCCATTTGGTCTTAGGGATGACTTAAATATTTTTCTCATAAATATCCTCAATATAATCAAGAAAGAACATATCGATCCTAAGTTCTTGCATAAATAACTTCCATTCAACAAGGATAAGTTTTCTTTGATCCATTTTATAGGTTTCTCTAAATCTATTACGTCTATTGAGGTTGGTTGAATCATTCATGTATTGGTTTAAACCCTCCCAATCAGGCTTGTATTCTTGACTTAAGGTTCCTATATTAAGAACTAAGAGTTGAGGATTAACAGGAGGTAAGGCTCCTTGAAAATCATAGTAGGTGATTCAAATTTATCATATTGTTCAGTCTTAGTATCATAGAATGGCTGACTGACCTGCGATTTTGTTGCTATGCATTTAAATCTTAAATTTTTTATTTTTAAAATTTTTAACTCTAGTTTTAATTGTTGTATTCTAAGATCTTGATCGTTATTAAAAGTGGATTCAGAAAATGAATTTGTAGGAGTACTAGACTGACTAAACACCCGAATTTAGGGATTAGATCTGGAAGGTTGGAAATTAATTTTAATAGTACCATCCATGTACTTGAATATAATCAATATCTTCAATTGTTTCAACATGATGTTTGGGCTTAAAATAAGCAACAAACTATGTTGATTTGTAAATTTCTTTGCTGAGAATTTTAGGTATATTTCATATCTTATGATCATCAGCCAAATATTCAACATGTTCTTTATTAATTATGTTAGGAATTATATTTATTCTAGATTTACCACTGCAAGAAGAATGAATTTTAAATAATCTACTCATCGTTCTAGTTAACTAAAGTATTCTTATGTCTAAAAATTTCATTATATCTTCCAATTATCAAATCTGCTATGACATCTACAACCTCATATAAAGTTTTACTCTTCACTCATTTGCCTTTCAATAGCTACGCTACCTTAGGTTTTATGCATCACAAAAGGTCTTACTAGAGTCCCTCAAGAAAACTTAATAGAAGCGGATATGTCAGATTCACAGATTAGAAAATCAAAGATACAGAAAAATAATTTAGCATAAAAATAACCAGTCACTTTGACGAAGAAGCAGATTAATAGAAATAATTAAAGCAAGTAAACAAGTAAGTAACAATAACTAGCCAATTGGGCGGAGAAGAACAATAATTAAACAAGTAATAAATACCTACCAGGTTTGGTTTTAATGCCAAAAGAGGCAGAATTGCGTTTAACTTAGAGACAATATACTAAGAAGACGATTATCTTTGAAAGAAAATTAAAACTTACAAGAATACAAGATTGAAATTTGATTTGCAACAATTAATTAATTCTCCCACTCACTAATTAATGTTGAGAAGAAAAAAGAAAGATTACAAAAGAGGAGGAAGAAGAAAGCTTTGTTTTTCAAAATAAGTTTTTCTCTCAAAATGAGTATTAGTGAAAACCAAGTTATGAATCACAAATGGGAGAAGGTATCCTATTTACATGCAAAGAAAATAGAGTTAATTGAGAACTCATCACTAACCTGCACTATTATTTTCTACTTAAAGTAAAAATATTTTACATTACAACTTTTGACTAAATAAAGAAAAAAGGGCAAATAATTGTCTAATCTTTAGGCAACTTGCATAATAATTCCACAAGAAGAAAAAATATAAATATTGCTTGATAATTTATATCTTGATTATTGCCTCATGTTGGAGAAGTCATAATTGTTGTCTTAAAGTCATCATGACTATTACTTCATCATGATATTTAAAATCGCTATATCTTTAAATTTCTTGATTCCTTGATTATTCTGTTATTGGCATTTTGCTACGGATAAATTCTTTTATTTTACTTCTTCATCCATTGATTGATTTAAAGGTTTGACAGTTTTACCAAAAGAAGATTCTTAATTTTTCATCATCACAGAGATTGATGTCATCAAATGGATCTTGAGAATCTTGAAATGCATCATAAGCCCATTGTGATAAGGCGTGACCCTTTTTAGTATTTTGGTCCTTCAATTGTTGAGGGGTAGTCCTACAACTCTTAAAATGCTTTTGAATAAAAAAACAATACCATTATTTTGATTATATTGATACTCGGTATACAATTTCCTGCATCAAAATACTGATTTCTCTCACTCTTGGTTTTTGAATTTTGATAAAAAAATGTAAATTGATTTTCCAAATTGGCTCTTAAGATGGTGATCTGTTCACAGTCTTGTCCTGCAACTATTTCCAATAGATTTTCAACAATGCTTATTTTTTTCTAAAAGTATACAAGCCCTCACCAATTGAGACTTCTTCTCTCAACACCTATGCTTCTCAAACAAATACAAAATACTTTGGATCCTAAAGTGGCAATCTGCAACCGAAGATGGTATTCTCACCCAATAGTATTATGTAAATGGTGGGATAAATTTAATACTGAAAAATAATTGTCTCCATTAACCACGAATTTATAGATTTCCACCCTAATCTAAAATTGGCAAACCCTTTTGTTGAGAATCCACTAAAATTTAATGAGCCCATTAACCAAAGAGCCAAACCAAGAAATCTCATTCAAATTCATCCAAGAAATCCAAACCCACTTCAAAAGGAAAATCAAAAGCCACGAAGCCTAAATCCAAACTTAAGCAAGAATTGATCCAAAAAATGTTGCTCCTGATGGAAGAAAATAATAATCTTGACTCTAAATCACCTGTAGAGTCATGTCACTCAATTAAATCAAATATCCAATCCACGAGTAGGACTACCCTTCATCAATTGAAGGATCAAATTACTCAAAAGGGTCACGTCTTACCACAATGACCTTATGATGTATTTCAAGATTCTTAAGACCTATTTGATGATATCAACCTCAGTGATAATGAATAAATAAAAAAGAAGAAGAAAAGAAAAAGAGAAAAGAAAAGAAAAAGAAAAAGAATCTTTTGGGTAAAATCGCCAAACCTTCAGACTGATCAATGATTAAACAAGTAAAATAGAGAAATTTATTCTTGGCAAAATGCCAAAATTCTAACAATTTGATAAATAGAGGAACAATCATTGACAAAATGCCAAAAAGTACTATAAAAAATCAAGAAATTAAAAGATGGAGCAATTTCAAGATATCATAATAACTCTCCAACATGAAGCAATAGTCATGATGACTTTCAAGATAGCAATGATGACTCTTCAACATGAAGAAATAATCAAGATTCGATTTTCCATATCGCAATTATCAAGAATCTTTGTATTTGTCTTCTTGTGTAATTATTGTGCAAGTTGTCTAAACATTAGACAACTATTTGTCATTTTCTCTTTATTTAGTCAAAAGTTGTAATGTATATTTTTTTACTTTAAGTAGAAAAGAATAGTGCAGGTTAGTGATGGGCTCCCGGTGAACTCCACTTTCTTTGCCTATAAATATGAAGTCTTCTCCCATTTTTTATTCATAACTTGGTTTTTGGTTTTCACTTTGATAATAAGACTGGACAATCTAATGAATCTGAATCACCTACTACCTCTGATTTTCAAGAAGCCTTACCTCCTGTCAATTATCAACTCTTAGTTCTTAATATAGGCACCTTAAGCAAAGAATATAAACCTGATTGTGATGGTTTAACCCAACAAATTAATTATCCAACCAACCTCAATAGACGTAATAGGTTTAGAGAAACCTATAATATAGATCAAAGAAAAATTATCCTTATTGAATGAAAGACATTCATGAAAAAAATTTAGGATTGATATGTTCTTCATGGATTATATTGAAGACATTTATGAAAAAATATTAAAGTTATCTCTAAGACCAAGTGGGTTAAAGAAGATTCTAGTTTGGTGTCTCCCAGTCATCCCCCACCTGAAAAAAGAATTATTAATCATAAAAATTCTTTAATTTATGCCTCTCCTTTTTAAATTTTTAAGGAAAATGATCCCTATATAAAAGTTGTTGAAAAAATTAATTACACAAACCAAAGTTTAATCCCAATAGGAAAATAATTAGACAAATTTGAGAATAATGTTGATGATATTCATGTGCCTAATTCTGACAATCTCGTAAAGAAACTCCTTTAATAAATTTTTATTAAATTGCTTTAAAAATTATCCCCCTCAAAAATAAAAAACAACCTACTAGAAAACCTAATAAATGATTTTTTGATAAAAGTAAAATTAAGTATTTTAAGTGTGACCAAAATGGTCATTTTTCTAACACTTGTCATGTTAAAAATAAAATTAACCAATAAAAAATTTTTATGAAGAAAAACAAGAATTGTTTAGAATTATTGAATTCATAGATTACTATGAAAGTAGTAATAAAGATTTAGAAGACTTTGATTCCTCTTACTCTAAGGATTTAAAATCTTCAAGCTCTGACAATGATTCTCCCAGATTCTCTATGAGATGCAATGATAGTTGTTGTTAAAAATTTGTTAATGTTTTAACAAAAAGTGAAGAACAATAAAATCTTTTATTAGAATTTAATCAGTTATATTGAAAATCTTGAATTTAAATAATATTACCTTGAAAATTTTCGAAAGGTAATTCAAAAGAAAGAAGATACTAAGTCTAATAATAATACTGTTAGTCTTTTCCAAACCTTTGAAAAATTCAATAATATTAATAAGAGAACGAATAAGGAAATCACTCTTCAAGAGTTTTAGAATGAAATAAAAGAATTTAAAGATTCAAACTCTCAAATAATAAAAGAATTACATCTTTCAAAAATAGAAAATTTAACTAAAAAACATGAATCCAGTGAACTAGGACAACCTAATAAATTCCTTATTCATTCCGATAATGATTTTGAAGAACCTGTTGTCAACATACAAGATGATGATAGCTTGCTTCAAACCCTTAATCACATCAAACTTAAAAATGACACATAATGGTCAGAATTATTATCCAAGACTTTGATTTCACATCTATAGCTCTTATTGACTCACGAGCTGATTTAAATTGTATACTTGAAGGTTTCATTCCTACCAGGTACTTCAAGAAGATAAAATAATCTTTGTCCTCTATCAATGGTACTCGTAGGCCTATCAATTATGAAATCCCCAAAGTTCACATTTGTCAAGATAATGTATGTTTTAAAACATTATTTGTTTTAGTAAAAAACATGACAGATAAAATTATTTTGAGACTTACCATTTATTTGTCTATCATATCATTTCACAACAGAGTATGATGGAATCATCACTTATCCCTTGGATAAGTCTGTCAAATTTAAATTTCATTCTTTTTCTCATTAATAGAAATTGAAAACTTTAAAAGAAGATTCTATTTATAAAATTGTGAATTTAATTTCTTGTAATGAAAAAAACTACGTTTTTTCAAGATGAGATAAAATTCAAAAGAATTGAAGGACAACTCAAAAATCCTGATCTTCAGAAACAAATTAAAATCTTTGAAGAAAAAATCTATAGAGAGTTATGTGATGGCATTCCTAATGCTTTCTGGCATAAGAAGCATCACATTGTCAGTCTTCCTTATATAAAGGGATTTGATGAGAATAATATCTCTACAAAGGCACGGCCAATTCAGATGAATTCTGAAATGCTTGAATTCTTTAAAAAAAATTACATAACTCCTTAACAAAAATATTATCAGGAGAAGCAAATCTCCTTCGTCATGTTCTGCCTTTTATGTTCAAAAGGCTAGTGAAATTGAACGAGGAGTTTCTAGATTAGTCATTGATTACAAGCCACTTATTAATGTTTTAGAATGGATAAGATATCATATACCAAACAAGAAGGACTTAATCAACAGGCTTGGAGAGTTGATGTATTCTCTAAATTTGACACGAAATCTTAATTTTGGCAAATCCAAATAAATAAGAATGATAAACTTCATTTGGCCCTTATGAGTGGAATATAATGCCTTTCTACTGAATTCCAAAATATAATGAATGAAATTTTCAACCAATTTACTGATTTTTCTATTATTTACATTAATGATATCCTCTTTTCTAACTCATTTGCATACATGCAATCATTCAAGAACTTACCATGGAAGAATTTGAAAATTTTGACCTACCAAACATTTCTAGCTATCTCGAAGAAACCGGAAAGGTAAAGCCCAGCATGCTCAATGAAAATTCATTTAGAATAAAAAAATTTAATGGAATGACAACTGCTTTTTGCTTAAAATTTTCATTCATTGATGACAGTCATAACAGATCTAAATATCTAAGAAATGAATGTGTTGATGAATTGGACAAAATTCTAGAAGAAGTTAGGTTGAAGCATGACTTCAACGCAGCGCTGATTCAATGGTATGAAAAATGTGAAGAACTAGGTTTTCACAAAGATAATTAAATCTGTTAAAAAGATAGTAAAACTTTAACTGTGAACCTATTAAATCAGGAAATTTTCAAAAATGAGTTCTCAGACAAATCACTCAAAGAATTTTTTTATATTGATGCTTGGTATACAATCTTCCTGCATCAAAATATTGATTTCTCTCACTCTTGGTTTTTGAATTTTGATAACAAAATTAAAATTGATTTTTCAAATTGGTTCTTAAGATGGTGGTCCGTCCACGGTCCTATCCTGGAACTATTTCCAATAGATTTTCAACAGTGTTTTAATTTATTTCTATAGGTATATAAGCTCTCACTAATTGAAGTTTCCTTCCCTCAACTCTTACGTTTCTCAAACAAATACAAAATACATTGGATCCTAAAGTGACAATATGTAATTGAATATAGAATCCTCACATGATAGTATTATGTTCAATGGTGGGACAAATTTAATACCTAGAAAATCATTTCCTCGATTAACCATGAGTTCGCAAATATCCACCCTAACTTAAAATTAGCAAACCCTTTTACTGAGGCTCCATTAAAATTAATGAGTTCATTAACCAAAAGCCCAAATCAAGTAATCTCATTCAAATTCATCCAAGGAATCTAAACTTAAGCAAGAAAATCAAAAGCCATGAAGCCTAAATCTAAACTTAAGCAAGAATTGATCCAAAAAAATGTTTCTCCTTTTGGAAGAAAATAATAATCCTGACTCTGAATCATCTATAGAGTCAAGCCACTTAATTAAGCAAAATATTCAATCCACTAAAAGGATTTCCCTTCAACAATAGAAGGACCAAAATACGCAAAAGGGTCGCGTCTTACTATAATGGGCTTATAACGTATTTCAAGATTCTCAAGACTCATTTGATGACATCAATCTCAGTGATGATGAATAAATACCAAAAAAGAAATGAAAAGAAAAGAAAAAGAATCTTCTTTTGGCAAAATCAACAAACCTCTAGATCACTCAATGGTTGAATAAATAAAATAATGGAATTTATCCGTAGCAAAATGCCATTGTTGGAATAATCAAGGAATCAAAAAGTTTGAAGGTATAACAATTTCAAATACCATGATGACTCTCCAACATGAAGCAATAGTCATGATGATTTTCAAGACAATAATTATGTCTTCTCCAACATGAAGCAATAATCGAGATACAATTTTCAAGATGACAATTATCAAGGAATATTTATATTTTGTCTTCTTGTGGAATTATTGTGTAAGTTGGCTACAAATTAGACAACTATTTGTCAATTTCTCTTTATTTAGTCAAAAGTTGTAATGTAAAATATGTTTACTTTAAGTAAAAAGAATAGTGCATGTTAGTGATGTGGTGAACTCCACTTTCTTTGCCTATAAATATGATGTCTTCTCCCATTTATGATTCATAAATTTGTTTTCACCCATATTCAATTTGAGAGAAAAACTTGGTTTGAAAAATAAAGCTTTCTTCTTCCTCCACTTTTGTAATCTTTCTTCCTTCTTCTCAACATTAATTAGTGAGTGAAAGTACTAATTAATCATTACAAATCAAATTTTCAATCTTGTAAGTTTTAATTTTCCTTTAATAAACAAGTTGACTTGTTGTTTTCATACTTTACTTTAAATTAAATGCAATTCTGCCTCTTTTGGTATCAAAACCAAACATGGTAGGGTATTTATTACTTCCTTAATTATTGTTCTTATTCTCCACCCAAGTGGCTAGTTATTATTATTTATTTTTATTTACTTTAATTATTTTTATTACTCTGCTTTTTCATCCAAGTGACTGGTTATTTTTATGCTTAATTATTTTTCTGTGTCTTTGATTTTCTAATATGTGAATCTGACATACCCGTTTCTATTAAGTTTTCTTAGGGACTCCAGTAAGACCTTTTGTGAGGCATAAAACCCAAGGGTAGGGTATCTATTGAAAGGAAAATGAGCGAATAGTAGAACTTTATAGGAGGTTGTAGAAGTCATGGCAGATTTGATGATCAGAGTATATGATGAAATTCAGACATAAGAATAATTTAGTTAACTAGAATGATGAGTAGATTATTTAGAAGTAATTCTTCTTGTAGCAGTAGATCTAGAATAAATACAGTTTCTAACATAATTAATGAAGGACATGTTGAATATTCGGCTGATGATCATGTAGATCATAAGGTATGGAATATACCAAAAATTCTCAGCAAAGAAATTTACAAATCAACACGGTGTGTTGCTTCTTTCAAGCTTTAACATCATGTTAAAATAATTGAAAAAATATATGCTCTTGGGAAAGAGCATGAAACTTGTTAACTACTTTCTTCTAATGCTATTAAACATCACATTGAAGAAGGATGCAATTTCCTTCACTTCGGTTTAGTCTAAATTACAGTAAAACCACTCATAAGAAGAGGCCTAAATACCTTTGTCTTGTTAGCCTTGTGCGATGCAAGATTTACCAGCCTTGCGAGATGCAATATTTACCGATGTTTATCAATACCTTGAGATATTTATTCTATGATAGGATGATTGAAAATGCTTCAAAAAATTTTTTTATGACATTACTGTGATTGGTGAAAGAATAGAATATGGGATTAAAAATGGCAAATTTTCAATAGTTGTATCAGATGCATCCTCCGTAAAAAAGGGTCCGCCGTCGAAGCGAAAAAAAAGGAGATATTCGAATAATCAATTAAGAATATTCATCACAAGATGGAAGTTTGAAGCATTTTCTAAAATGCAAAAGGCTTTCAACCTGGAACACCATATGTTCCGTACAAAAATCACTCTCGGCGATCAGCTTGTCACGATGAATCAGTCTTCATACCAATAACAGCCTAATATCTTTAAAAAGTTTTGAATGAAAACACAGTAATGTCATCAAGGAGAAAATAGACAATCGGATTGACAGTTTCATAGTAATAAATGACCTAAAACACCATACATGATACTCTACTATAATGGGTCGTGCTTCCATATCTACCAAGTACCAGTATCAGGACCTAATTTATCTTTAAGCATTTCATATGCATTTCAAATGAAGTTTTTTTTAATGGTAGATTAAGCCTTAGCATTGTATCATTAATTGAATCTTCTCTTTGTAATACTGTCCAATCTATTTTACATGATCATCACATTCTTAAAGCCTTAATCTTGAATAACAAAACTAGGGTTACGAAATCTTTGAAGGTGTCTATCCCTTAGCTTTGACTTTTAGAATTCATTACAAAATCACTAAAATCAATATGAATTTTCAAGCTATCAATAGAAGTCCTTAAAATCAAACTCTTATAATTCAATTTGGTCAAAGTAATGCTAATATTAGTTTCCTAAAATCACTAGATGGTCTGATATTACTGTGCCTACAAACTAACTTTTAACCAACAAAAACAAACCTACTCCTATTCCAAGACCTATTGAAAATGTTGATTATAATCAACAATACATGGATGATACTATTAAAATTATTTTCCAATCTTTCAGATCTAATCCTCAATTTAGGGAGTTTAGCCAGTCTAACACTCCTAGAAATTCTTTTCTGGATCCACTGTTAATAATGATCAAGATCTTAGAATCCATCAATTAGAACTAGAATTAAAAAGTTCAAAAATAAAAAATTTAAGACTTGAAGGTATAACCACCAATTCTCATGTCACTCTGCCAATTTTTTATAATAAAACTGAACAATCTGATAAATCTGAATCACCTACTACCTCTGATTTTCAAGGAGCCTTACCTCCTGTTAGTTCCCAATTATTAGTTCTTAATATAGGCACCTTAAGTCAAGAATACAAGCCTGATTAGATGAGTTTAACCCAAAACATGAATGATCCAACCAACCTCAATAGACGTAATAGGTTTAGATATGCCTATAATATGGATCAGAGAAAAATTATCCTTGCTGAATGAAAGGCATTTATGAAAGAATTGAGGATTGATATGTTCTACCTGAATTATATTGAAGACATTTATGAAAAAAATATTAAAGTCATTTCTAAGACCAAGTAGGTCAAAGAAGATTCCAGTTGGGTGTCTGCTAGTCATCTCCCACCTGAAAGAATTATCACCAACCATAAAAATTCCTCAATTTCCATGCTCCTTTTAAAATTTCTAAGGAAGATGATCTCAATAAAAAGGTTGTTGAATAGCTTAATTACACGAACCAAAGTTTAATAACAATAGAAAATAATTAGACAAAATTGAATGAAATATTGTTAGGCTTTCAGAATAGGAAGTCCTCAATAAATTACAACACATAGCTATGGTAGCCAATAGTTATATTACCACTCACAATTCATCTCACAATGAGGTTATGAAACTTAGTCACAGAATTTAACAATACCATTCTTACGGCAATAAAAATTTATGTCGAAGAAACCCTAATTCTTAGAGAAAATCAGGAAACAATGCATGATTGTCGTAATACACTCTTTTATAGAATAATTGGACACTTCATTGGAATGCCAAGTAATATTACTTTGCGTATTCATGATCAATTAATCAATTTTAAGTGTCATACCCTTAAGTGATTTTGATTGGTACAAAAATATGTTTTTGTCCAGCGTTATGGCTAGGGATGATACTAATCAACCCTTCTGGAAAGAAAAATTTATAAATGGCTTATCTAATTTGTTTGTCCATAAAATTAGAACCGTCCCTAGTGATGACCTAGGAAACATAGACTACAATAGTCTCACCTATGGTACCATCATCACAACAATACAAAAAGAAGGATTAAAAATGTATATTGATATGAAAATCAATAAATAAAATAAAAAAGAGAAGAAAACTACCAAATATAAATTAGGTCATTTATGTGAACAACATGGATTGCCTACTATTACTCCTTCTCAAAAGCATAGTAAAACTTCTCACCTAGACTTCAATTCGAAAAAGTTTACAAACCCTATAGGAGAAAATTTCACGAGCAGAGAAATAAAAAATTTGACAAACATTTCTCTAAGAATAAAAATCATTATACAAGAAAATGATTTATTGATAAAAGTAAATCAAGTGTTTTAAATGTGGTCAAAATGGTCATTTTCCAACACTTGTCAAATCAAAAATAAAATTAACCAATTAAAAATTTCTGATGAAGGAAAATAAGTTTTGTTTAGAACTATAGAATCCATAGATTACTATGAAATTTGTAATGAAGATTTAGAAGAATTTTATTCCATTGATTCTCATGATTTAAAATCCACAAGTTCTGATAGTGATTCTCTTAACATCTCTATGGGGTGCAAGGATAGTTGTTATTAGAAATTCATTAATGTTTTAAATAAAAATGAGGAAAAAGAAATATTTTATTAGATTTAATTAGTAGAATTAAAAATCCTGAATTAAAACAAGATTACCTTGAAAGATTTAGAAAGGTAATTCAAAAGAAAGAAAATATCAAATCTATTAATAATACTGGTAGTCTTTCCCAAACCCTTGAAAAATTCAATAATAATAAGAGATCAAATAGAGAAATTACTCTTACAAAAACATAAAAATGAAATAAAGAAACATTAAGAATAAAATAAAGGAATTAAAAGATTTAAACTTTGAAATAACAAAGGAATTAAATCTTTTAAAGATTAGAAAATTTAATAAAAAAACATGAGTCTTGTAAACTAGGAGAACCTAATAAATCCCCAGTTCATTCGAATAATGATTCTGAAGAACCTGCTGTTAACATACAAGATGATGACAACTTTTTTCAAACCATTAATCACGTCAAACTTAAAAAATGGCACATAATGGTCAGAATTATTATCCAAGATTTTGATTTCACCTCTATGGCTCTTATTGATTTAAGAACTGACTTAAATTGTACGCGGAAATGATTTGTTCCTACCAAGTACTTTAAAAAGATAAATGATTTTTTATCTTCTGCCAATGGTACTCGTATGCATATCAATTATGAAATCCATTTGATAATTGATATATTAAATTGCATATCACATTTGGCATAAAACATAGACATATCAATTAGTAAACAAACTATAGAACACAACTTTTATTATTCTAAAAAATCTTACCTCAAATTCTATACCAGTTTTAGCTTTCCCAAAATCCTTCCAATCATGGATCGATTTAATATTGTCTGGCTTAAATTGAAATAACTCTTCTTCATCACGTGCTTTCCTGATTTTGGCAACGAGTCCCGACTCTGACGCATTCCAAATCCAACCCATTTGATGAAATATATTACATTTTTTACAAGTCATCAACTACATATCTTGCCTAACATTGTTAATATAAAATAAACGTGATTATAATTGTATTGCATAAAAACAACATATTATTGAAACAAGACCAAATTGTACCTTTACTAAATTCCATATGTCCTTTCTCATTCTGTTATATAGTTTTCTCTAATCAACAAGTGTCACCGGTACAAACTCTTATACAATAACCCCTAAAAAGGAGGAGAGTTCTACAGATTCACCACCTATTGGTTACCCTAAATTTGACCTTAACCGTAGATCGACTACTCGGATCCCCAACAATAGTCTTCATTTTGGTTATACCCTTCTTCTTTCTAGATCTATGAGGATTTTCATTGGATATTAGCATTGGAATTTAAAGACGATGGAGGGAGAGTGATCAGTGACGAAGAGAAGATGACGGTGAGGGAGTGATTGCAAGGTTGAAAGACAATATATGGAGGAACTAATTCTTTGACAGGGAATGGAGACTACAAAAGTGGGAGTGAGAAAATAGAAAATGGGCAAATAAGTCTTAATCTCTGGAAACAACCAACTATAGTTGAAAATGGATTTAGGATTCTAATATCTATCCTTCGATTCATAGAGGTCTTGAGTTAGAAATTTCTCGTTTCAATTCACATAACATCATACAATTTCATGTGAACACATACCATTATGTTGTTTTAGATTCACCTACCATCATGTTGAAAAAACTTTCTTAGTGACAGGTAGCCTGAAAACGCTAGTTATAGTAGTGGTTCTTTTCTACTCTATTGAGCTGAAAAGAGAAAAATATGAAGCGTCGTCGTATTCGACTAAACATCAATATATAGTACCGAGAAGGTGGTTGGACTAGGATGGTTTTTGTAAGACTATACCTCAGGAAAAAGCATTTTGCAAAATTATACCCCCTTCAGTAATTTGTGCACTACCTAACCCTGGGACCACATTCCCTTCATTTTTTCTTCGTTTTCCCTCATTGCCTTTCTTACACATTGGCCCACACTATCTCTCTTCATCTCCATCTTCACCTCTCTATTTTTTTTCCAGAAATCTATTTTCTCATAAACCCATTTTTCATTTTTTTATTTCTTCATGCTTCATGATTTTACAACTTTTTATTTTCTTAAAATTAAGGTTGAAAGCTGAAATTGTAATTTTCTTTTTGAAATTTTGGTGGAAAATGGGTGAGAATATTGGCCGAAATTTGATGGGTTTTGTCAATTTTGACTTTTACCCATATTTGAGAGAGAGAAACTGTAGAGAGATGATGGATTTTGTTAACTTTAATGGATTTTGTTAATTTTTATATGTTTTGTTAATTTTGATGGATTTTACTAATTTTGGGTACGAGTCTACACGATGGGTATACGGGCATTGTGTAGTCATCTTGTAGACTACATGATGAGTACATTGGCATTGTGTAGCCATCCTGTAGGCTACATTATGGGTACACGAGCATCGTGTAGGCTACACGATGGCTAAAGTGTTAGGGGGAAGAATGAAGAAAAAAAGTAGTGGGCAATGGGTACACGATGGCTACACGATCGTAGTGTAGTCATTGTGTAGTGTAATTTTAATCGGTTTTGTTAATTTTTTTAGATCTTGTTAATTTTTTTATAATTTTAGTGGGTTTTGTTAATTTTGAGAGAGAACGGAGAGAGAGAGAGAGACAAAACGTAGAGGTTAGAGAGAGAGAACGTCGAGAATGATAGAGAACGTAGAGAGAGTGAGGGCTATATGACGCCCTTGTACCCCATCGTGTACACTACAAGATATTAATAAATATGGAGGTTGAGTATTGAAGAATAATAATTTATCATTTGATTTGATGTTGTGTAAGAAAAGTATTAGGGGGAATGAATAAAAAAATCGATAGTGGGCCATGGGTACACGATCGTCGTGTAATCATCATGTAGTGTGTAGCATTCATGTAGACTACACGATAATCGTGTAGCTATCGTGTACCCATGACCCACCATCCACTTACTTTTTCTTTGTTCCTTCTCCTAATACTTTTTTTACACAATATCAAATCAGTCTTCTTCAACACTCAACCTCCATATTTATTTATATTTTAATAAATATGTAAAATAAAATATATTACATGTGTAGTGTACACGATTAAGGGTGAAAAAATTGGTACCGGACCAAACCGAAAATGGTCGGTTATATACGATATCTCGGTTGGGTTCAGTTCGATATTTATGTCGAACCGTAAGTTTGGTTCGGTTAAAAAAATCATGTGGTTTTGAACCGAATCAAACCAAAGTATATATATATATATTCAACTATTTCTTACCCTAAAAAGTAAAACCTTCTCTTCGTATCTCTCCCTTCTCTGCGCACTCCACTCCATCTCTCTTCCATTCCATAAAAATCAAAGCTTTCATTCCTCTAGTGCACTCCATCTCCATGGGTGCTCTGAAAATTTTAACTTTAGTATATCTCCCTCTCTAAGCTCTCTTGCACCCAGTCTCTCCATCTATCACTCAATCTAAGTTTCCATTCTTATCCGTTCTAGGTTCTCTCGGAAAAACCTACGGTTGCCTTATAGCGAATCTCTTCGTCTTCTTCGTGAGTTCTTCTTCTTCGTGATCTCTTCATGAAATCCTTGAGTCCGCGTGGGTTTCCTTATATATGTGTTTGGATCTGGTTTAGAGGTTTGATTTCTGATTCAGCGATAAACTTCTTCGATCTGGTTATTTTCTTGGTCGGTGGTTTGCTTAGATCTACGTGTTGATCTGGTTTAGAAGTATGTTTTCTCATTTTTCTTCTTTCATCTTTCGTTTAGATCTGGCTCTTCTTCTTCAGGGATCTCTCTTCTTTTGTACGTTGTCCTTTTTTCTTCTTCGTCTTTGGTTTTCGCTTTACCTGATTTTGGTTCTACAACATTTGCTTATATATGTTTTCTGTATTTATGTTTTATTTGTTGAACATAATCCTTGAATAATTCTTGAATGTTGCCTGAATATCCCTTAGCGAGATTTCCCTCACTAAGAATTGAGAATGTTGCCGCCGAACCGCATAACTAAACCGAACCGTAAGTTACGGTTTTAGGTTCGGTTCGACATAGAGCTGAACTGTGAGTTTCGGTTCGGTTCAATTTTTACCCAAATAATCGATCGAACAGAACCGTGAACATCCCTATACACGATGCACATACGACGATCGTGTAGACATTGTATACACTACAGGATTACTACACTTCGATCGTGTAGTCATCGTGTACCCATTGCACAACACTTTTTCATCATTCTTCCCCCAAAACATTTCTTACACAATATCAAATCAAATGTCAGTTCATTATTCTTCAACATTCAACCTCTATATTTATTTATATTTAAATAAACATATAAAATTAAATATATTACATGTGTAGTGTACACGATGTATGCAGGACAATCGTGTAAACATTGTTAGTGTAGACATCGTGTAGGTTACACGATACCCGTGTAGTCATCGTGTAGTCTACACGATACCCGTGTAGCTATCATGTAAGTTGCATGATGCCCGCATCGCCATCATGTAGGCTACATGATGTGTACATGATGCCAGTGTACCCATCATGTAGTCTACATGATGGTTTCACGATGTTTGTGTACCCATCGTGTAGATTCATACGCAAAATTAGCAAAATCCATAAAACTTAACAAAACCTATAAAAATTAACAAAATCTATTAAATTTTCTCTCTTTACGGTTTCTCTATCTCAGATCTAGACAAAAGTTAAAATTAACAAAACTCATTAAATTTTGGCCACTGTTCTCATCCAATTTCTACCAAAATTCTAAAAATAAATTTACAATTTTAACCTTCAACCATAATTTTTTTTAAAATGAAAAAGTTAAAAAATCATGAATCAATGAAGAAATGAAAAAACAAAAATGATTTATGAGAAAATGAGTTTCTGAAAAATGAGAATGAGATAAAGATGGAAGATGAATAGAAAGAGTGTGGGTTAATATATAAGAAGGGTAATGAGAAAAAAATAAAAAAAAATAGAGAAAATGTAGATTCGAGATTAAAAATTGCAAAAATTATTGAAGAGGTATAAGTTTACGAAATGTTTTTCATGGACCATAATCTTGAAAAAAAACCTGACTGGGACGATAACGAAGGAAGGGAAGGGGGACTTCTGAAAAAGAAGCCGCCGTCAACAAGCGTTCTGTTTTCAGATTATATTCATCTAAATCGAAGACCTAATTAGAGCAGATCTCTCTTCGACTGTTTTAGCAAAGAGGAAAATTCTGAAGTAAAAGAAGGTAAAACAGAGGAAAATATGAGCTTAGAGTGCTACGTGTTGGTTCATAACATAGCGAAAAGGCACAACGTTGGCACACTGGCTCGAAGCGCCACTGCATTTGGAGTAACGGAGCTGATACTGGTTGGCCGCCGTGACTTCAACGCCTTTGGAAGCCATGGCTCTACTTCCCACGTTCGCTTCCGCCACTTTCACTCTCTTCTCGATGCACGCCTCTTCCTCAAGGTCCTTCCATTCACTCTTGATCTTCTTTTCTTTTCTTTTTTTTACTGGGTTTTGAGATTTATTCGTTTAGTTCGTATGCTTTGCAGGAGAAGGATTTTGATATATGCGGAGTGGAGATTACGGATAATGCCGTCGCTGTTAATCAGCACCCATTCAAGAGGAGCACTGCTTTCCTTCTTGGCAATGAGGTCTGGGGTCACCTTTGATTATTTCTCATTTCTCTTGAATTTCTGTGAAGATTAAGAATACTCTTAATGTAATTTTTAGTTGAGTAGTGAAATTATCATTCAAGGCAGTCAGTCAGATGTTGCTTCAAGTGACTGCTGTAAATATGATATCCCCGAATAAACAATCAGCATTGTTTATTGTTTGAGCTAGTCCTTCTACTGGATCAATTAATAGCTAAGGAATTACTAAAATATTCATTCCCTTGCAATTCTAAGGGATGTAAATAATAAGTACTGCATGCTTCATATAGAGGAAGTTGCAGACCATAATCTATGAATAGTCTCTTTTAGTTGAATATAGGCTTTTGAGTTCTCTTAGTTTATCGAGTGAGCTATGACAGGTTAGGCCAACTACATGGAGTTATCTGAGATGGTACGTTGTTGTCACTCATAAGAACAAGCATTTTTATGTGATGATTTTATTCTGCTTATTTTAGGGAACAGGCCTTTCTGCTAAAGAGTGTGAGATATGCGACTTTTTCATTTATATACCGCAGTATGGATGTGGCACAGCTTCTCTAAACGTAACCGTGGCAGCTTCCATTGTTCTTCACCATTTTGGTGGTAATAGTTCCTTCTTATAACCACACTTTACATTGTGTTTTTCTTCTTAAGATTTCTAATGTGCAGTTTTGAGTTAGTTTCATACTGCATCGTTGACCACAAAAATGAGATCTTTCACAATTCGCTACTTGATGCAATTTGTCATTCCTACCAAGCAGGATTATTGTATATTTGAAACAGCAACAAACAAAAGTTCTATAAATCTTTTAGAGTGTAGGAAAAGAAAGATGACGACTCGAAATAATACCTTGTGTGTGAACCATGTGGGGTTGGTCTAGTGGTGGGCGGGCGTTTGGAATAGACCGATAATGGTTGATGTCCCAGGTTTGAAACTCACCCTAGTACAATTTTCAGGGCCACTGAGGCATTATTTACCCGGGTCGCGTCTCAGGACCCCGTGGGATACGTTTGAGATTTCGCGTTTTAGTCGGGTCCAACTCCAGATACCCACGGAAAAAAAAATAATACCTTGTGTGCTGCATTAATGCATTCAACCATGATTGCATCCATTTGAATTTGTTTGGAGTAAATAAAATGGTAGCGAGAAATGAAACATGTAATGTATACTGTCTTCTGACTTATTTGCTAATGTCAAACTTCTTACATATAACCTCCTTCAGTTTGGGCAGGCTTCTCTGAGAGATCCCGTGATGGTAATAAGTTTATTGTTGCTGAGAAACCTGTAAAACAGGGTAGGCGAAATTACTGTGCAGAAACAGAAGACTCTATTATTGAAGAGCGAAAATCCAGAAGGGAGAATGCTTCTAATGGGTTCTTTGATGAGGGCATAAATGGAGATTCATCGGCCAGTCTTCTTGAGGCTATATTTGGTGTTGAATGATTTAGAGGAGTGAAGGATGTGACATACTTCCCCCAAAGTTTTGGTAAGTCAGAAATCAGCCCATAGTAACCAACTGGTCTGCGGTATTGTTACAAGGGAGCAATGTTTATTGTAGCATATATGGAGGAAAGAGTTGTTGCAATCGGGTGTGTAGTCTAATTTATACAGCATAGTAACCAATTGGTCTGCGGTATTGTTACAATGGAGCAATGTATACTGTAGCATATATGGAGGAAAGAGTTGTAATCGGGTGTGTAGTCTAATTTAAACAGCATATGTTTCGAATTATCAAGTAAGTTAGTGAGTTTGTTTTTAATGAATTTCAGTTTCATATTATTTAGAAGTGAGAAGTGAGAACCTCTGTAAATTTCCATGACTGACTGAGGAAATACAACTTTTGCTGGGCTGGGCGATCTTATTGTCAAACTGTGTAAAATAATTTTAATGAGAATGATCATATCATTTTCATTGGTTTCCTATTAAAAATATGAATAAAATATTATATTTTAGAACGTGACAATAAATAAATTGTGAGTGCAAGAGGTGCTCAAGATTTTTCAGTGTATTAGGCAGGGGTAGAAGAAACTCGACCTACCCTTGGCATGGTTGATCACAGATTCAGTCAACCGAGAATTGATGATTTCTTCCAAACACTTCTGTTACAACTACTCGTGAAAAGCTCACCACATCTACACTTACATGCAAAGGAAGTTAAAGGTCTCTTATATAATCATAGCTACAGAAACAGTGATCAGAATTCAGAATGTTGTTTTGTTGCACATTCTGATTTGAAATTGGATAGTAATAATAATAATTTAAACGTCTAAGTTTTTATTATTGGAAGTAGTTAGTGTTGTTTTGGTGTATTTGGAAAATAAGCTCAACAACATTGCTCACTTTGTCAACCTTTAACTTTTATGTCTTGTAGTAGTTGGGTTCTTTGTCGCTATACCCACTCTCACTCTCCCTCTCTCTCTCTAATCTGCATCTTAATTAAATGAAATTTTTCTAAAACTTGAATGAGATCAAGAAAAGTTTTGAGTATTTTCTTGTATAGTTAGTTCTGTTGTCTCCAATGTTGAGAATCTTCAGACGGAAACTTAGGCACCTCTGCTCAAGGCTATGGTGGCTAATATGGAAGCGTCCGAGGCCAAAAGTTGTCGTGAAGAGGTTTGGAAGGTTCAACTCGAAATGTCTAAGTAAAGGTGCAGCCAGAGGTAACAACAAATCAAAAGTTCACACGAAAGGCCAACGTGTCGATCCTGTCTTCGAAAGACGACTTCGAATCGCCACGTTCAACGTCGCCATGTTCTCGCTAGCACCCGCTATCCCAAAACCTGGAAACCCAATTTTCTTCAGCAATGAAAAGGAAGATTATCCCAAGAGTATATTAAAGCAATCTCCCCTTCACAACACAATAACCAATTCTCCACTTGCAAAGCCAAAGAACTTCACTAAATCAAAGCCGAAAGTTTGTATAAATCTCCCCGATAATGAGATTTCATTAGCAAATAGAAAATTGATTGGTTTTACAGAAGATGGGAAAGAGGGATCACCAACAATAATAACTGACAAGAGGTTTTTCAGAAGCAAAATCCCTGTGAGGTCCCCTATATGCTATCCTTCCTCTATGGCTAATTGGCAATATGAGGAGGACTACTTGTCAAGCAGTAGAACCATATTGGAGATTCTCAAAGAGGCAGATGCTGATATATTAGCACTGCAAGATGTGAAGGCTGAGGAAGAAAAAGGCATGAATCCCTTGTCTGATTTAGCAGCTGCCTTGGGGATGGAATATGTGTTTGCCGAGAGCTGGGCTCCCGAGTATGGCAATGCCGTCCTTTCCAAATGGCCGATCAAGAGGTGGAAGGTTCACAAAATTGCTAACGACGATGATTTCAGGTACCAGAACCTTTTTCCCCACTTCAGGATAAAAAGGATCATTTTCGGGTTGTTCATTTTCGTAACCAACTAATCATTGCATATAACGTTGAACTTGCAGAAACTTGCTAAAAGTGACAATCGATGTGCCGAGAATTGGAGAAATTACTGTCTGTTGCACCCAACTAGACCATTTGGATGAAAATTGGAGGATGAAGCAGATAAATGCAATAACTCAATTAGTGGACTCTCCTCATATATTAGCAGGAGGCCTAAACTCTCTAGAGAGATTTGATTACTCATCTGACAGGTGGATGGACATTATCAAGGTAAAATCGATCATACCTGGCTGCCTCATCTTGTACATAAGCTGGTCTTTATGAGATTCTATTTTTTTTCGCTGTCAGTACTATGAGCAAATTGGAAAGCCAACACCAAAAGCAGAAGTGATGAGGTTTTTGAAGGGAAGAGGTTACACAGATTCAAAGCAATTTGCAGGAGAATGTGTGCCAGTGGTCATCATGGCTAAAGGCCAAAGTAACTTATTAATCTCTGCCTTACCAAACTCTCATTATTAGTAATTATTTTTTCTTTAATCCCAACAATCTTAGTCGAATTTTTGAACCAGATGTGCAGGGGACATGTAAATATGGGACGAGAGTGGATTATATTTTGACATCACCCGATTCGGGTTTCAAATTCATTCCCGGATCGTACTCTGTCATCTCATCCAAAGGTACTTCTGATCACCATCTAGTCAAGGTTGATATAGTAAAAGTAAAAAGAAGTGCTCAAGAGAATGCAATCACAAGACAGAAGAATCTAAAACAAAAGCTTGTGAAGATAACAAATAGTTGTTCTTCAACTGGGATATGGCAGATTCATGATTAAAATTCTTTGATTACTATTGGTATTAATTATGGTAGTAGAGCATTGTAGATGCAGAACTACATGCTCTGCCCTGTCTTATTTGATTACCAACATGTTCTTATTTAAGAAACGACAAGTCGTTAAACGTGCCGGGCAATCTGAATCTTTTATTGAATTATATTTAAGAATAGAGTATTTTTTTTTAAAAACTTTTCCTTCCAGACAAAATGCTAAAGTAATATATCGACAAAAGATTTGTATCAGAGTACAAAGAACAGTCCAATTAATCAAGATGCAGAATGAGGATCGTATTCATACAATTTAACACTTCTCGGCAAATATAATCTGTTTTGTTATTCTTATTCTCTGTTATTGTGAATAATTGGATCTGAGCAATAACATTAGACAAAAAGAAAACTCAATCAACGTTCTCGAAGTAGTAGTAAACATATATATGTTGTAATCAGTTCAATCTTATAGAACTCAAATCAAAAGATGATTATTGATTAACAGCATAATGAAGGGGGGAGAAAGAATAATGGGTTGTTACAGTAACATACTAAGAGGAGAGAGAAAGAGAGAATTGATCTGGAGATGAAAACTTTTTCTCATTTTTGTCTCTCATTCTGTCTTCCTCTCTCCTCCCAGTATGTTACTGTAACTATAATATAGAATTTTCCATGTATAACAAACTAGGATGAGGCCTGAGAGGAATCAGATGAAGGATAGCCAATACCATGACGATTATTCGGGAAAAACACAAAAACAGAACTAGAAACGGCACCAAAAACTGGAGGCAAAGCCTGAAGTAAAACCTTCTCAGTTGACTCAAAACCTGGATAAAAGCAACGAACACTATTGGTATCTAACAGCACCAATGCTGCAAACACAAGCAGAGCAAAGGCAGCATGCACAAAGTCCCCAAACCTAAGCCTGTAAGACGACAAGTCCACCGTCTTATCCGCTGGTTCCGGCCAAAAACCCTTTGATGTTACAACCCCATAATTTACCTTCCCATCCCTATCAGTATAACTATCAGTAAAGGAAGAAAAGACGCAAGAGAAGCCACAGAGGCCAATCAGAATCCCAGAGAGGTACTTATTGATTGTATGGCACTCACCATCATTGGTGAAAACAGGGTTTAGGAATTGAAAAAGGAAGACAGTGCCTGTGGGTAAGAGCCTAATGAGATTCCCAACGCCTGAAAGAGTTTTTTGTGACAGAGTTTTTTGAGTATTGGCCATTTGGGTATTCTAAATTTTCTTCAAAAAAAATTAAATTTGTTTCCTTTTGATCTTTTCTTGTGAAGTTTGGTTGAATTTATAGAGAGTGAGAAGAAGATGGGAGTGCTTTGACGTGAAGTGGAAGAAATTAGAACTTTGTTTTTGCTTTTCCTTGCAGGAAGACAGTTCCATTTTTGGTCTAAACTTAAAGGATTGAATTGCCTTCATATGATATTCCAAATTGTCTTAACTATATAAACCGTCATTAATTGTCTTTTATAGTTTATAAGATTATTTTTATAGTCACTCAACCATAAAAGAAATATAGAGTAAGAAGAAAACCCAATTACATAAAATATAATAAAAGGAAAATTTCCATGAAATGCACATTCTTCTATTTATATGAAAGTTGCTGAAAATAATAACAGCCATGAACCACCTAACATTCTTCATTTTTCATTAGTGTACAAATAAATAAATGGATCAAAGAAGTCATTCTATTCCAAGGATTGACTAGGAAAATAAAATATGTTAGAACGTACAAATAAAAAGAATTTCTTATATTTGCAACTTGAGGAGTTGTATATCTATTGTCCCTTATTCTTTAAGCAAGAAAGTTTCATCATCATTCTGCAAATTTGCACGACTCACCTTCTACCAATGAGGTAATTCAAATAATTAAGAACTCTTAATGAGATGACATAAATAATTAGTAAATAACTATGATATGCAATACTAAATCAAAGACAAAAAATTTTAAATTAGGCAAGTGACGTTATAATCTATAGTTGTTTTTCGAGGAATGCTTCAAACATTTAATATGAACCAATACCGTTTTCTTTCGTGTAGGTATAGCCTAATAAACCACTGTCTATTTCTTACGTTTACATTAAGCAATGCTTATACTCAGGTTGTATGCACAATATAATAGAATAAGTGTCAAACAAATTCCTCTTTGATACCCGTCGATACAGTATAAGAGTTGATCTATTCTTAAATCACTACCACAGTTATGAAGCGATACTTGATACCGTGTTATAATTGAAAATTGTCATACTTATGGTTAGCTCACAATTCTAGCCGGCAATTGGAGTTGACAAATGGAGAAGTTGGTAGACTAATATTAACAATCTATCAGCAACAGTATTTGTTTACTGTCATCATTGACAGTTTTATTAAATAATAATGCCAATATGATTTTTTTCAGAAACAGATCATCATCTGTGGTTGAGGATTTAAAAAAGAGGGATATATCCCCTTGATATGGGTTTTTGAGTTCAGATTGAGAGGCCAAATTCAGTTTGACACAGACACCAAGAAAAAGTGAATTTGGCACTTTTTTTTTGCGTTTTTTTTGTTTTTTATCTTTTAGAAATAATACATTTGGACTGTCTATTTAATAACAGATAGTTCAGATCGGACATAACCCTACATGTTAGAAGGAAATTCAAATCTAAATTTTTTCAAGGTACAGAGCATATACAGTACATGGATTGTGTTGGAATTGTACCCTTAAAACACGTGAATTCTATATTTTTATCGAGACATTTATTTTGAATTATAATAGATGGTTATACTTATATGACATGTGGTATATTCTTCAAAATGGTCTACAAATATTTGATACTTGGTTTATTGGTTCCTTAGAGTGTAGCTCATATGAACAAAGTATTTCATCAATAATTTTTTATGACTTGAAAATAATTTTTCAAAGTCTAGTGAAGCTAAGCATTTTATTAAAAAAGATTGTAGTATATTAATTCTATCATGTACAGTGACTTATCTTAGTCACTACCTAGTTAATGTACTAGAGCATTTAAAATTCATTGAAAGAACTAAAGAGTGATTTTTGGTAAAGTACTATCTTAATAAAATCACGGCTCATTGTTATTATATTATGAGGGCTCTTAATTTTGAGAGAGTTAGGAACTCATATTAAATAACTTAGTTGTTTGATTTACTATAATTAAAACTTTATGGGTCAACAAAACTGTAAGTTGGATCTACTTTAAGTGAAATGGTACCTCTTGATAGAATCCGTTTAGTGATTATAGTAAGCTAAACACTTATTATTTCTAATGGATTATCAGATATTTGATAATTTATTTGAGGTATCAAGTATGAAAATTATCATGATAGATCAATAGAACGAGATTTAGAACTTAATAATATGAGAGGTATATGTATTATTATTAGCTCGATAATATTTCGTCTAATTATACACGATAATATAATACAGAGGGGCAACACATAATGAATAATAGGACGGGGATAATTGGGTTGAGTAATTTGAAGTACAATTGGAGTTCAATTATAATTTTATCGTAGAATTCAGTATAAAATAATTAATTAATTAATCTGATTAAGGGTTTCATAGGTTGATGTTATTAACTATTTAGCTAAGAATATTTTTATCCATATGGTCCCCGAGCTAACCTATGAATTTTAGGTATTATCGTGACTGGTAATTAATAAGCACGACATGAATACCAAGTAGTAGACAAGTTTGGTCTTATTTTAAGTAACAAAAATTACTAATTAAAATTAATTTAATGAGTTTTAATTTTTGGCTGGGATTGATCCTTTTGCTCAGATTTGAGAGAGAGATTTCTCTCAATCTAGGGTTAAGTTAAATTGACACCATTAGTTGAGAGAAGAAACAACTCTAGGAAAACCCCTTCTCTCCCGAAATTGAGAGGGGGAGAGAAAAGAGAGATATTTTCTATTTCTTTGATTGCCCACACATGTGTTCTTAGTTGACGGTTCAAGAAATAGTGAGGAAGATCATAAGGTCTTGATATTCACGTGATACGATATCACATGGTCGAAGAACGGATGACAATGGTCTACGGTTTGCACGGCTATAGTGGGCGCGACTTGGTAGTGTTTGGCATTTAGATTGAGGCGTCGGTTCGCACATCTGTCGAAGTTTAGATTTTGACGTGAAAAGAAGAATTTTTGAAGTTCACGCATCAAAGATTAGATTCATTCTATAAGCATAGATTAGGTTGTCTAATTTATAAATCGAAGATATAGATGATTTTTGCTACGATATGTACTTCAATTAGTATCAGAACCCCAATTTTAATTTATTCATTAGATACTTATTTCTTGAACGAATGCTCTATGAATAGTTAGATTCATAGAACCCTAACTTTTTTAAGGATTAAATTTTTTTGTTTAATCTCCATTAAATAACCGTTACACATTTATGTATATTAATCTGTCAGTTATGTAATTAGAGGGACAACCTATAAAGAAATTACTTTTTCCTTAGATTCGCAATTTAATTTTTCATAGAATTCTTGTAAGTTTTCTATATGAAGTTGTGATTTCTATAACTTAAAGTTCGGATCGGATGGCAAACCAAACTTATGCAAAAGATAAGTCGAAGAATGGACAAGACGGCGTGACAGAGCAGCAAGCAGTTGCACTGGGCGCACAAGGCAACAACAACAACGCTGCCATCATATATGTTAATAGTACGAAGCAACAGCGATGTCGCATCTAGGTGAATATGGATGCGGGTCCAGATGGTGGCAGACGACAGTCAGCGGGTGGCTACGGTAGCAAGCGTGAGGCACGCATCAACAGAAAGTTATGGGGGCTAGAGGATCACGTTTTTACCTATTTTACATTAAGATAAGATTAGTGTTATGCAAGGGTAGAGTTTTCTGTTAAGATAATATTTATATTTTATCTGTTATGGCCTATCGTTTTGAATATTATGTTTTATGCCCTAGCATGCTTAAATAATATTTTTATGTACACACTTTTAGATACCGATGGCTTTAGATTTCTAAAAAGTAAAATGTTTGTGATTGGATAATGAAAAATAAAATTAAGCATGATCAAATAGGGGCATAAAATGGATAACCCTAAAAGCTTGTTATTAAGTTATTTATTTAGGTTAATTAAGACACAATTTTAAATTTAATAATCTTGCTAGAATTTTAATTATATTGTGAGATTATTAAAATCTAGATTAAATTGTATTAAAAATTTATAAGTGAGCAATACTTAAGCAATTGACGTAGGTTACTAAAAGATTAGGTTGAATAATTACCTAATGACACTTAGTACTCACAGTAATAAAAACTCACGTCTTAAAAATTAAAATGGGAGTGGTATTCTTAATCAAAACTCATGGTATCTATTATTGGATCATATAAGGTGCTAGGGTACCTCATCTTCAAATTTACTAAGACAGACTATAGTACATTGACTATATAATGTAAAGTGACTTACAGTGGTCACAAAGTGGAGCTCCTAGTTAATGAACTAATGTATTTGTAATGCATTGAAATGATTAATAAGTTTTATTTTAAATAAAGTGATATCTTAAGAAAATCACGAGTAATTGCTATTATGTTATGAATGTTTTTAATCTTGAAAAAGTTACGAAAATAAATTTAATAGCTTGTTGTTTTCGTCTACTACGATTGAGACTCTATAGGTCATAAATATGTGTGTTGGATAACTGAGTTATTAGATAGTGGAGATGCATAGATTCTGAATAGTAGAATACATAAATATTTTTAAGTAAGTAACATAGTACATGTTAATTATACATGATATTATATTATGGAGGGGCAACACATAATAAATAATAGGTTCAGAATAATTATATCAAGTAATTTAAAATATGATTGAAGTTCAATTACAATGTTATAGTGGAATTAGTTGTAATTAATAATTAATAAATTTCATCATAGGTTTGATCGATAGACCCTATTAATTATTTTGCCAAGAGAATTTTTATCTTTACGATCCCCAAGCTAGCCTATGAATTTTGGTATTATCGTGTCTGATAATTAATAGACACGACATGGAAACCTAGTAGTTGACCATTTAGTCTTATTTTAATTAACAAAACTTATTAATTAAATTAATTTAATGAATTTTAATTTTACGGCTAGGATTGATTGTTAAATCCTAGTCATCGAATGTTACTATAAATAAGAGATTTTGGTCAATATAAGGTTTAGTCAATTGACACCATTAATTTAGAGAAGAGGTAACCTTATGAAAATCCCTTCTCTAGCTGAAATTGAGAGAGAGAGAGAGAGAGAGAGAGAGAGAGAGAGAGAGAAGATACACATTTTCTATTTCTTTGAGTGTTAACACAGTTTCTTAGTTGATGATCTAAAGAATAATGAGGCAGATCATAAGGTCTTGATATTCACATGATTGAGAATGGGCGACAGCGGTCGACGGTTTGCATGGTGGTGGTAGACGTGACTTGGTGGTGTTTGGCGCTTAGATCAAAGAACCAGTTTGTGTACGTGTTGAGGTTCAGATCTTGATGTGAAAAGAAGAATTTTCAATGTTCACGCTTCAAAGGTAATCTCTAAATTCATTTTACAAACATAGATTATGTTGTCTAATTTATAAATTAAGGATCGTGATGATGACAACTACGATATTTTCTTCAGGTTGGCTGACCTATGCCAATATATTAATCAAGCTCCATGATTCTCTTTTCGGCCAATCAGTTCGTATAATTTTTTATTTCCTTCAACATCAATGATAACATTATTTGGTTAATATCCTCATACCCTTAAGCTTTATCCCAAAATAAATTTACTCTAATATGGGTATTTTTAGGATAAATTTGCATTTTAACACTGTTTTCTCAAAATTTTGGACGGATGAGAATTTTTTTACGTGAAAAGTGTAAGTACCAATATGAAAGATGTTAATGTTTACGGGTCGAAATAATCTTGAGTCAAAGTTCATAAAATATTATCATGTTAACCTTTAAGTTATGAAACTGGAACTAAAACTCTTTTGAACATGGAATGTATGACTAACTGTCACTAAACTGGTAAAAAATACCTACTATCAAGTGGACAAAAATGACCGATCAAAGAACTGACAAAAATTAGGTGGGAAAATAAGAATGGGGACTGGTGTCGTAAAAAACCCGTAAATGGATAAAGAATAAACCATGCGCCCTTAGAAAGTAGGAAAGAACGCGAGAACGGAAATGAGCAGGAAATCAGGAAAGAGCACTAGAACGGGAAAAGCAGACCGACCAACGGGAAAAGCTGACTCGTCAACGGAAAAATACTGGTGGGGGACCCACACCTTCGAGAATAAGAAAGGATTGACGGGGAACTCGCACCTTTGAAACATGAAATGGAACCTGAGACATGGAGAATTACCCAAAACGGGCAAAGCACTCGTTGAAGTACACAAGAACGGAAATAAAAGGTGACTAGTTAAACGGGAACAGACTGATAGGGAACTCACACCTACAAGAATGGGAAACGACTGAGGGGACCAACGCCTCTGGGACAGAAAAGACCAAAAGAAGAACGGAAACAGATGGAAGGAATCCAGAATGACCACTAAGTGGTTATGATTGATTGACCCGAACCACGAGGAACCAACAAGTGGTAATGACTGATTGAGTGGCTGACGAACTGAGAACAAAACAGCTGAAACGAATGAGCAAAGTAAATGAGCCCACGCCTGAAAATAATCCCATCAGCCGAAAGCATAGGGGGTGTGAACATACCCTTTTCATTATTGTTATCATGAGACCTATAAGTACAAGCACATAAAAAAAGAAAAAAGGGGAGGACCTAAGCAAACTTTAACCAAAGGCACTACCCTTTCTTTCTTCTCTCATCAACATCTATGTAAAATTCTTTACACAAGTAAATATCAACAATCTTCCCATGATTTTTCTTCCCTTTAAGGATTTTTCATGTAAATAATTGTGTCTTTATTCTCTCATTCTATCTTTAAATTATGATCTTTATTATTTGTTCGTAGAGAATTTTTCATACCGAAAAAATCTTTTACATTTTGGTGTTTTCATTGAGAGCAAGAAGAAACCTCAAAGATACCTTCCAAAAAACCAAACCATGCCTCAAACTAGGTCGAACACCGCCCATAACAAAGAAGACAGGAACGGGGATGAAGAAGCCAATCACCTAGCTCCCCCAAGTGAGATACTTCAGGCTATCCTAAGTCGAATGCAAGAGATAGAATAGAGAAATTCCAAAACGCTGCACAACGCGTGGCGGACGATACAGGAATAGATTATTGCATTGTAATGGGACCTTGCACAGACACGTGCAGAAGTTCAGTCCAAGGAACATAAAAAGGAGAAGGCGGGAGAAAACCGCTAATCAAAAGTCATGACGGAAGCTGCCATGGGGTAGATTATGGAAAGAAAGATGATGGAACTAAGGAACCTGGGAAACACGGGAAAAACCAACCTAGAATTACTCACCAAAACTCCATTAAGTTCAGAAATCTTGGTCGCCCCAGTTCCGAAGAAGATTGTGGCACCTAAGTTCAAATGTTATATAGGGAAATCTGACCTTGTAGATCATCTCAGACGGTTCAAGAAAGTCATGGCATTATACCAATATGAAGACTCTTTGATGTGCAGGATATACCCCACAAGTCAAACTAGGACTGCACTTAAATGGTATCACCCCCTACTCAATGTATTATTAACTTTACAGTCATGTCCATTGTCTTCCTAGTACAGTATTCTATTTATCGAGTAGTAATGGAGGACTCAGACTACCTTCTGACAATAGCCGTCCAGAAGGAAAAAGAAACACTTTGCAAATACACTCATAGATTCCAGGAGGAAATGGCCAAAGTGGAAAGATATGACGACAAAGTTATGAGACTGGCTTACAGATTGGGGTTGGATCCGAAATCATCTTTCTTTGAAGATTTATCAAAGATAAACCTTTGACCATGGTAGAGACTTTCCAAAGAATGCAAACATACATAACGTTGGAAGAAGAAAAGAAAAAACAAGCAGGACGACGGATTAATGAGTCAAAGAAAGAAGAACTGGGCTAAAGTGCAGGCAAAAAAGCAGAATAAAAAAAGGTCGGCGGCCTAGATGCCTAAGCCCTTGAGAATGAGAAAAATCTTCTCTCTAAAATGTGAAGAAAAACCTTAGTGGCCTAGATGCATAAGTCCTTGAGAGCGGGAAAAATATTCTCTCTAAACTGTGAAAAAAAAAAGTCAGCGGTCTAGATTTCTAAGCACTTGAGAGCGGGAAAAATCTTCTCTCTAAAATGTCAAAAAAAGGTCGGCAACCTAGATGCCCAAACCCTTGAAAGCGGGAAAATATTCTCTCTAAAATGTGGAAAAAATGCCAGCGACCTATATGCCTAAGTCCTTAAGAGAAAAAAATTCTCTCTCTAAAATGTGAAAAAAGGTCAACGGCCTAGATGTCTAAGCCATCGAGAGCAGGAAAAACATTCTCTCTAAAATGTGTAAAATAAATAAAAAAAATGTCAAGGAGAAAAACACACAAAGGATGAAACAAAATGTAAGAAGAAAACTTAAATATCTTCAAAACGGAAAAGTTTAGAGAACGGTAAATGAAATATCTTCAGAACAGAAAAAGAAATATCTTCAGAACGGAAAATGAAATATCTTCAGAACAGAAAAGAGAAATATCTTCAGAACGAAAAATGAAATGTCTTCAGTACGAGAAAGTCTGAAGAACGGAAAAAAATATCTTCAGTAAAGAAATGCTGTGAAAAGAAGAGTTGAGTAAAGAAAGGCAGAAAAGAAGAGTTGGAGAACGGAAAAGGAAATGTCTTCAGAACGGAAAAGGAAATGTTTTCAGAACGAGAAAGTATGAAGAACAAAAAAGGAAACATCTTCAAAATGGGAAAGTTTGGAGAACGAAAAAGGAAATGTCTTAAGAATAGGAAAAACTTCAGAACGGAAAAGAAAAGAAGTTGAGGAAAGACCTTCATCTCAATAAATAAACGTTGAGAAAAGAAGAGTTGGGTAAAGAAGGGCAGAAAAGAAGAGCTAAAGAATAGAGTTGAGCAAAAGATAGCCAAGAGTAAAGGAAATATAAGCGAGATAAGGAAGGAAAAATTGAAAGCACAAAAAAAATAAGGAAACGGGAGAAACTCTATCAATAAGTCTGTAGCAAGGAAAACGAGAAAATTCTACCAATAGAAGTAGGGCTTCAAACTTAAGGTCCTGCAATGAAATTATGAAATGGTATACTCGCTCCTTACTCATTTCAATTATTACATTATTCTTGTACAATATTGATGTCACAGATCTTATCGTACAAGAGAAGGAAAATGAAAATGAAAAAAAATGAGGGAAACTCTATCGATGAGCCCGTAGGAAATCAAAATGGGGTCACGACTCCATGAAAGAAGCCTAAGTCTTTGGAAGTGTCCACACACATCGTTCCTAAAAGAAAATCACAAACTTCAAAATAGAGATATCCTTATTTAAATGGATCAGACGATGCTCAAATAATTCATAATGAAAACAACTGAAGAAAGCAAAGATGAAATATTTCTTGAAACTAAGCGGATGATCATAAAACTCAAGACCAAAACGGGACCGTGGTTCTTTATTTGAACCTAAGTCTTTCTCTTAGGATGAACATGCAAAATCTCACATGACACATGGCAGGATCTAGACCGAAGACTTTATAAAAAAAGAAGAGAATCAAACCTACCAAAATCAGATATGTGTTGGAAGCATTCATTGCACTTCGACGAACTTCGCCGAAGCACAATGGGGGGTAAATGAACAGGTAAAAAATACCCACTATCACATGGACAAAAATGACCTATCAAAGAACTGACAAAAAGCAGGTGGGAAAATAGGAACGGGGACTGGTGTCGTAAGAAACCCATAAACAGATCAAGAACAAACTATATGTCCTTAGAAAGCGGGAAAGAACGCGAGAACGGAAAGGAGCAGAAAAGCGGAAAGAGCACCAGAACGGGAAAAGCAGACTGACCAATAGGAAAAGCTGACTCGTCAACGGGAAAAGACTGGCGGAGGATCCACACCTTTAAGAATAGGAAAGAATTGGAACAAGAAGAAAATGTGACTGGTTAAACGGGAACAGACTGATGGGGAACCCACGCCTACGAGAACGGGAAAAGATTGATGGGGGCAATGCCTCTAGGATGGAAAGGGTCAAAAGAAGAACGGGAACGGATGAAAGGAATCTCGAATGACCACCAAGTGACTGTGATTGATTTGCCCGAACCACGAGAAACCACCAAGTAGTTATGACTGATTGAGTGGCTGATGGATTGACCACAAAACAACTTAAAGGAATGAGCAAAGTAAATGAGCTCATGCCTGAAAGCAATCTCATAAGCCGAAAGCATAGGGGGGTGATCATCCCCTTATTATTATTATTGTTGTTGTTATTGTTGTTGTCATCAAGTCTATAAGTACAAGCACATGAAAAAGAAAAAAAGGGGAGGACCTAAGCAAACATTAACTAAAAGCAGTTCCCTTTCTCTCTTATCTCATCAACAACTATGTAAAATCCTTTACATAAGTGAATGTCAACAATCTTCCCGTGATTTTTCTTCTCTTTAAGGATTTTTCTCGTAAATGATGATGTCTTTATTCTCTCATTCTCTCTTTAAATTATGATGTTTATTATTTGTTCGTAGATAATTTTTCATATCGAACAAAATCATTTACAGTCACAATATCATAGCTTCAAAATAGTGTCACACCTAAAGATATAATATCAGTTAATCAGAAGTTTCCCTTTTCCTAAAGCTCATACAAGATAAAAGCTATGACAATTGTCTATGTAATTACTTGTTGACTAAGGTAAAAAAAAAAAGAATTCATTGCTGACTTGAGGAAAAAGAAACTACTGTGTCATGACAAAATAGATCGCCTTTTGGACATGTACAAAGCTTTTCAGGCTTGGCCAAAATAGGGAATATTTTGAACTGCAATAGGAGTGTTCAAAATTTTATACTGAACAACTTTTTCAACGTTGTTCAGATTAAACTGAACAACGTTCAATAAAAAAAATTACCGATCTCCAGTTTTTTATGTATACGTTTCAGTTTGATTCGCTCTTCAAAAAAACTAAACTTTCAATTTGATTCAAATTTTCTTCAAATTTTAAACTGACCGATCAAATGTCTACATATTTGACAATAAAAAAGATCGAATGTCTACATAAGCCGTTTAGGATGCCCATTTAAGTCAATACTTATGTGTTTTTTTCTCTCATTTTCAGCCTTCTTCTTCACTCTGCTCTCCATCTCTCATTCTTTTGGTTTAGTCACTATCATCAAAATAGTAAGAATGAGATTAATGGGTCATCGAAAAACATGTGATTAACTTGACTAATGGGTTATTGATTAAAATACAAAATATATTCCTAATTTTTTTCATATTTTTATATCATTGTAGTAGAAACTGTAAAATATACTCTTCATTGCGGTTTTGGTAAAAATAACGAAATGTTAATTCCGTTTTTTTACCATCTTCCTTCCAGCCGAAAATATCATTTTTTTCCTTCCTTTTCTTTTTTTTCCTTCCATTCATAGACACTATTTTACCTCTATAAATAACTTCTTTCTTTCCCACCATTTTTAGACCCTCATTTTTCACTTTCAATCTATTATTTATCGTTGGACAACAGTTTGAAATATTTTTTTAAGGTATCAGTTAATAAAAAATGACTTCCTTCTCATCTTCAAGGTCCGTGATGAGGTAGCTCGGTGGTGTATTATGGATTAATTACTCCATTAGAAAATTTATGGAAACCTACGAACCCAATGAAACATTTTTTGGGTGTGGAAATTTTGGAATTAGAAGAATTTGTAGATATTTTGAATGAGAAGATCCACTGGTTCATCATAATAGTAAGAATGTGATTAATTGGTTATTGAATAAGGGTGTGCACGGGATGAGACGAGATAGGTTTTGATACTTTGTCCTGTGTCCCGTCCCGCCCCGAATGGGACAACATTTTATCTCGTCCAGTCTTGCCAAGAGTAAAAATCTTGTCCCATCCCATTCGGTTCGCGACAGGACGGGTGTTTTGGGATAGCTGCGCACCCCTATTATTGAAAGACATGAATGAATTAGAAGATCAAATTATAAGGTATAGAAGGAGATGGATTTTGTCTTTGACTTTGTTGGTCTTTTATGGATTTGGTTTCTTACCACGTAAGAATAATATGTTTATTGGTCTTTTATGGGTTGGTTATTTATAAGTATAAGTAGTTCATTATTCATAAATCCTAGGGGATAAATCACTTTCTAAGAGGTAAGTTATTAATTAGTCTAAAAAAATATGTAGTAGATAAATAGTCCTTTTTAGTTAGTGTAATTTAAATAATTTGTGGGTTGTCTAAAACACCCTTATTTGTAATATATTTTCAGATTTTGTATTATTTAATTGATAAATTAAATAGTAATGACATCAATTATTTCATATTCATAGGAGTAGTTATAGTTGTTACGGATAAGTTTATTTTTTTTAATTTAATTCCGTATTTTACCGTTCATGTTTTTTCTCAAACTTAGGTTCGTCTCCCTTCCATCAAATTTTATCATTCTTAATGGTATTAAATAAATAGTAATACAATATTAGAGGTAATTATGATCTTAAATAAACGTTAATATAATGTTATCTGATGTTAATACTCTATTTATTCAATACTAAATCATTCTAAAAAGTTGTTAATGACCAATTATTTGATTGTTAATGTATTTGTTAGCTTTTATATATATCTTGAATAAACGTTAATGCCATACTATACGTTAACACTCTAAATATTATATTATATAGTGAATAAATGTTAGTATCATTTTAAATAAACGTTAATACAATTTTTTACATTATTCTAAATAACTATTAATACATATTATCTGATCGTTAATATATTGCTTATGTTTTATCATAATATAAATATTATTTATAAATTTATAATAACAAAATATTCACTCAATATGAAATTCGTATTTAATTAAATCAATATTATCATAATCATACAGGTTTATAGAAGTTGTCATATTTAAATTTCAAAAAATAACTAAAATATCTAAGTAGAAACATGTGATAAGAATATTATAAATAAATCATAAAAATTTAAAATTAAATTAAATAGAAAGAGACATTTATCTACTTCAATTTTATTTAAGTCAATTATTAACTTACTACTATGAAAATGGTATATCTACGTCATTTTCCCTTCATTATTTCGGTATTTTTCCGGTGTTGTATCAGCTGCCACTTCATATGGGTTGTTTATATAGCTTGTATTTTTCCTTGTTGATCAGCAGTTCTCTGGGTGTTGTATTTTTACTTCTTTAAGAGAATCTTCACTTTTGCCAACAAAAACGGAAGCAGTTTTAACAAAAACGGTTCACTTTAAGAGAATGTTCACTTTCACTTCTTCACTTTTTACACCTGGAAGCAGTTTCAATTAAAAAAAAATTGGAATGCCAACTTTCAATACACAAAAATGAGGAAAATTAGGCTTTGAAGTTCGAAGCTTGAAACTCAGAATTTTGGACAAACTATTGAAGATTGTCTTTGATTCGTGGTCAAATTGGGACACTTATCATTGGTCTGATTAAACAGAGAAAATAGAATGACTCTAAAAAGAGATTAATTGAAGAAACAAAGGTAATTCATTAAGCTAAAGTTTATGGTCTCCCCGTCTGGCAAAAATCTTGTTGTTCCACCTATATCTGTAGTGCTTGGATCTCTGCTAAATCTTCACAACATTTGTGCTTTTCTACCCATTATTAAAAGATGACAAGCTATTCTTCAGAATTGGATCAGGAAATGGAAGAAGTGAGAGCGCTTATCCAAGAGTTCAAACTTACTGAGAAGGAAATGAAGATTTTTGTGACCAGATGAAACAGGATGAAAGGGGTGATTATGAATTGAGTCTTCTAGGGTCCCTCATTTCAACAAAACATTTTAACAGAATCACACTCAAAGAAAGCTTATGTGCGACATGGAATCTTCAACATCCGGTGAGATTTATTGAACTAAGGGACAATTTGTTTCAAGTTGCATTTACCACTAAAGAAGATTTATCTTTTGTCAATGAATGTGGCCATGGTTGATTGATAACCAACTCATGGCATTTGCTCCATGAGAGACCAACATTAACATCCATAAATTTAAAGTCCAAAAAAGTAGATTTTGGGTATAATTTCACAATCTTCCCCTTGACTGCAGAGGGGGAAATCTGATTAAACAACTTTGTAATCAATTGGGTACATTCATCCGCATTGATAAGGGGAGAGTAACTCATGGAGTTCAACAACCACGTTACATTAGAGTGCGGATTGAAATTGACATTGCCCAGCCACTCATGAGAGGGATCTCCTTCAAAATGAGATTTCTCATATTTGGGTGCAATTCAAATACGAAAGGTTACTTATGTTATGTGCTTATTGTGGGAAAATTGGTCATGATGACCCACTGTGTTTGGCATTGAGGAAGGATCAACAAGAAGGGATGGATGTTTGCTTCTGTTATGAAGACTCTCTTCGGACAGTGACGGGACGTAAATCAAGATCAACGTTGGGGGAAAACAAGATAAGGGGAAGCAAATATATCGAGCTCTCTAATTGGAAGAGTCCTCTGAGAATTCTACCACCATTTTTTGGAAAGAAAACCAGGAAGAAAAATAGGGGACATTCCATTCGCGGTTGGATGGAACGGACGACAGCTCCCACTCTGACCAAATTTTTGGCTTGCCAATTGTTCCTTACACTTCCCACTCACCAGACAAGATGATGATTCCTAAGCCTAGGTGGCAGGGTAATGATGACAAGAACCTACAGGAATGGCCTAGAAAATCTTTAAATGTTCAAAATGAGGACAGGGGTACACTAATTATTCAAACAACTAAGGACCACAGGTTAGAGAAAGTGATTCACACATCTGTGGATACTTTTGATCCACTTAAGGCCATCATGCCTAATGCAAACGACAGCCCAATACCCATGGATCTATTGTCACATGGGCTAGTGCATGCACAGATGAAAAAGAATGATCCTAAGGTGAACAGAAGAGGACTGGACCTTGCCAAAGGATTATCAAAATGTAACAGACGCCCATCCAGCTCAGCAAACAAAGTACATTTGGCAGCCAAAAGGAAAATGTTGAAGAGAACTCGCCAACATGCTACTAACAAAAACATTGAGGAAGCTCTAATAAGTGAAGGCTTCATTTCTCAAGAGCAGCATGTTTTGACATAGAAGAAACTTTGTGAGGTGGTGGAGACCAACCGTAATGGGTCTTCAAGGCAGCCATGAAACTCCTTTGTTGGAACGATCAAGGAGTAGGGAGACCCTTGATAGTTCACAGCCTTTACGAAGTAGTGAAGAAATACTCTCCCGACCTCATTTTCCTTCAGGAGACAAAAAATAAGCTACAACGCATGGAGCAAATTAAAAGACGATTGGGTTATCCTCATGGTTTGTTTATAGAGTCTATTAACACTCGGGGTGGCCTTTGCTTATCAAGGAAGGATCACAATCTGGTGAATTTAATTTCTTATGCCTACTTTATGGTGGAGGTTAAAATTATTAATGGTCTGATAAATCAATCCTGGCATTTTATTGGCATATACGGTTGTCATGGGGCTAAAGAAAGGTGATTTCAGTTCAAAATTATAACTCAAAAAATTCTATCGGCTCAGGAACCTCTTTTGATTGCAGGGGATTTTAATGAAGTTCTGAATAATTGGGAAAATCGTGTGGGAATCCGGTCTTGTTTCAAAATAGGGAGAATTTGTGAAGCTTGATGAGAGATTGTAATCTAGTTGATTTGGGTTTTATTGGCTGCAAATACACGTGGTGTGATCAACGAGACTCAGAGACTATCTTTTACAGATTAGATAGACCTTTAAGCTCTCTTAACTGGTTTCTGAATTTTGATAAAGGTGTGGTGCTGAACATCAAATATCTTGGGTCAAACCATACAATGTTGCTCATTGATACGAATCCCAGTACCATAAATTTAAGGGTGCTTCAACATTTTTGATTTGATATTAGATCACTACAAGAAAAATGACATTCTACAATTGGTGGATATCCCCGTGAAAAGTAATCTACAGGGATCATGCAGCCTTTGTGATACCCTCTCATATTAAAAGTTCACATTGTTTGCAAGACGCAACGCTCATGTGAAGACCCATGTGGTATCTCACTTTTTACAGGATTTTTCATCTCTTGTAGAACATTGTTTAATGAGATTTTTTAATCCTGTTACTTTTATTCAACATGTGTTTATAATTCTCGTGAATTAATATTCACATGTATTTTTGTATCCTATTAAATCAAATACCATAAAGTTTTCTGAATCTCATTGATATAGTTTTTTGTTATAAATTATGCCTCTTATAAAGAGATTTTCCTGACATATTATAAATGTTATTTTTTATAATCAATTTATATGCACCTATTTAATCATTCAAACATCATTTCATTCTCACAAAATATTATCCATAAGTATCATCCATAAGTATCATATAAAAGTATTAGTAATTAGTCTACTAATACAACGTGTTATTCAAAAAATAACAAACATCAAAAAGTTTCACAACGCTACAAAATAACTTCAAAATTTCACTGCTACTCGTCAAAATTTGATGGCATGTTGAAAACCTTCAAACGGTTATAGGTCCTACATTTTAAAGAATAAGATAGTAAGTTTAAGATAATTTCACATTGCTCACATCACCATTTTATGCTTTGAGAAAATGCCACTAGTTATTCACTATGATAACAAATCAAATAAGTTGCATCAAACATATAACCTTAAACAATTCAATCCCGGACAACACCATCCATTCTGCTGCATAATAACAGCAGTATTTCTTCCCATCAACAATTTAGCCTACTACTACATACATCTTCAGGAAAATCCCGCAAAGGTAAAAGAAGCACATCACTTACCAATGTGTCTATTTTATTCTCATAACAATATAAACATGCCATCTAGCACATAAAATTCAGCTCAAACACCAAAGTCTTAAAAACAGTCATTTTATGTTCTGAATACCTAAAGCTTAATAAAAACAACAATAACCAAAAACTAGTCTAATAATCTAACCATCTAAATGTCAAAAGCATACACTATAAGAAATATGACATTCTACAACATTAAAAATAACAGTTTTCCTACCAACCGACTCTAGTATGCATAACTTGACAAAATTTGACTTCAAACAAAGTCAATTTCAATTAATAATGGTAAAATGATAAAATTCAGTCTCTTAAACCTCAAAACATGCATAACCAAACATAAGTCATCCTCTAACAGCCCCACTTCCCCCCTCCCCTACCCATACCCACCCCACCTTCAAAGAATAGTCCTGAACTTTAAAACATGTGTTACTAACATCAAAAATAATAGTTTTCCTACCAACCGACTCTAGTATGCATAACTTGACAAAATTCAGCCTCAAACAAAGTTAATCTCAATTAATAATGGTAAAATGATAAAATTTGGTCTCTTAAACCTCAAAGCATGCATAACCAAACATAATTCATCCTCTAACAGCGCCCCCCCTCATACCCATACTCACCCCACCTTCAAAGAATATTCTTGAACTTTAAAATATGTGTTACCAACATCGAAAATAACAGTTTTTCTACCAACCGACTCTAGCATGCATAACTTGACAAAATTCAGCCTCAAACAAAGTCAATTTCAATTAATAATGGTAAAATGATAAAATTCAGTCTCTCAAACCTCAAAGCATGCATAATCAAACATAATTCATCCTCTAACACCACTCCCTCCCCTACCCATACCCACCCCACCTTCAAAGAATATTCTTGAACTTTCAAACATGTGTTACCAACATCGAAAATAACAGTTTTACTACCAACTGACTCCAGTATGCATAACTTGACAAAATTCAAGTTCGAACAAATTCAAATTCAATTAATAATGGTAAAATGATAAAATTCAACCTCCTAAACCTCAAAGCATGCATAATCGAACATAAAAGGTCCTGGAAATGAGCTTACACTTCTAGTTCAGGCATTCCCTTAATTAAACACTAGTATAGCTATGGCTGAGGCAAATATCAGAAAATTCAGCAACAAAACCAGCAGTACTAAATGATGAAAAACCTCCAGATACAAATCTAACCATAAATAATAATGTCCAGATTAACAAATAGAAATAATCTCTATTACTTTAACTCCTAATGCAGCACAACAGTACAAATAAAAATCAGAAAAATGATTAAATCTTACCATAATGAACTTTGTCAGCAGGCCATGCAATTGTAGATCTTAAAGCAACTTCAATGCGAGTCATATAATAATTTTCTCTCCATGATAAAGCTTTGGGTTTCTTTGTCACATCAACTCATACTCTCATAGCTCAAAAACATCATTCGGATATGGATGACTCATATTCTTACATTTTTTACAAGGGCACGAAATTTTTTCAGAATGGTCTGCATTAGCCATGGCATCTCTAAATTGTCTTGCTCCTTGCATGTACTCGTCCGAAGATCTATTAATTCAAAAGTAAAATCTAAGTACTTAAACTATCTTTCTCAATAGTAAGATTGAACTAGCGTGAGAATTAATTTTCATTACCTCTTGAAATGCACCCAATCTTTATCCATCATGGAAACTACAATTATGAATATAAGAAACGTATTAATTGCATACATTTAGTTGGTAGTTGTATGCGCTAAATAAAGCATGTCAAACTCTCTAATGGTTCTGACTGTCACTTGATATCTAGTATCATTCCTGGTGGAAGTTTATGGTTTTTTGGGTTTTGTTTGAGGATTGCACATATCGAAATCGCAACTGTTGCTGTGAACCAAATAACTTCCACCATTATTTTCATTGACACAGAGAGAGAGATGGATTATTTTAGGGCACTTACTTACAATTGGGTCTTATAGGGTGGACAAATAGAAGTGTTAAAGTAATGCGTACACAAAACTCTATATGCATAATCTAAGTCTACAAGAGCAAAAAAACAAGATAAAAAAACAAGAGCAACGTATACATACACAATCAAAGCTCAGTCGAGTAAACTATAAGAAAACACACGCAGACAAGTAGTAAAGTAATGCGTACACAAAACTCTTTATTCATCAATAATGATGAAGGATAAATTAATCTCTAAGATTTTGAAAAAGTTTCTGCTCTTGCGACCAGTTAATTGCAACAATAGAGAAACACATAGATATGATTCTCGTATCAAGTGACACCATCATGAAATATTCGTCACTGGAAGCTGATTGTGGCCTAGAACCAAATCTATAACAAGCAATGTTGAAATTATCATTCTAATTTCTCAGGAAGATGCTGCCAGATACCCAAAAGCAGTATAGTGGTTGAAGTCGGGATACTTGAAAATTGAAATGAGTCAGATTTAAAGGAAGCTCACTTTGCATAAGCTCAACCAGGATAACTAATAATAACACATCACCAACAATTAGAGAACCAAAACCAAGGTAGATAAGTATCATTTGAGAGCGAGTATACAAATCCTTGATAGATCGATTTGAACGAAATCAAGAGATAAAATAAGGCACGCACTGGATAACTTCTCATAATCTACACTATTTTACCATTGAGAAATACTTAGTATATCTACAATCTACTAGTGAAATTGTCTATAGTAATACACTATATATAATGGAGTAGTAAGGTTAATTAAAAGGAGATTCTAGCTCAGTTCTAATAACTAACTGGTCATTCCCTCAGCCACACCTATTTTTGAAATGAGTAAATTAAAGGAAAGAGAAACAGTAGTAACAAATTTGCCTAATTGACAATCTACCCAAGTTGTGGTTACAATAACACTATTTTGTCATTGGTGAAATTGTACTACAAACAAAAATAGTAGATTCTCCAAATCATGTTTTTCAATATCACAGGATAATGTAACTCCTTAAGTAAAGCTCTATATATACACTAGATTTAGGAAAGCACTTATGATCACATACCCACCTTCTTTCTGTGGATAGAGAAGAAAATAAGCAAACGAAATTCCATTAATGATTAATTGGCTCCAAAATGAGAAAATGAAATTTTCACAAGAAAGAGAGCAGAGTAGTTACCACTTCACCAAAATACTTTAAAGCTTGAAAGAACAAGAACCAATTGCATAGTCTGAATGAATTCAAAAAATGAAACAGTGAAAATTGAAGAACAAGTGAAAGAAAGTGAATGGAAGCTTTGCATAATTCAGAGAGAGGGAGAAAGAGTATGAGGAACGGAAGAGGCAACCAACGATAAAAATACATGAGGCGACGACGGGGTCGAATCAAACCTGTCATCTACTTTTAGGAAATTTTCAGAACAGAGAACTTACTATAATACAACGCCGCATTCTCTGAAAATAAAATCAATGAAACCCTACTTCCTTTGTCTTTAAACGAGAGAGTGGGAGAGAAGTTGATTAGTGATAATCGTCGAGCCCTAGGTCATCTGAAATGGAGAAGCTCTGTCGAAGTCCAACCGTAGGTCATCTGAGAGGGATAACTTACGCCGAGGATCTCTGTGCCGAGAAAGCTCGAGAATGGAGAAGAAAATCAAGAAGAAAATATAAAGGGAGAACTCGCACAGAGAGAAGCAACGATTTTCAGAGCTTCTCTGAAAATGGAGAAGAAAATCGAGCAGAGAGCTCGAGAGAATGTTTTGAAGAAAATTTTTAGCGCCCCCTTGAGAGAGCTCGAGAGAACGAAATGAGTTGGGTCCAATTTTTGCTTAAATGTGTGTCCCACTTCTGTTTTGCCCCACCCGTTTTTTTTCATTTTGACATGAATAAATTTCACTTGATTTTTAATTCTCTTGTTGTTTCTTATTTTTAAGAAGAGGAGATTGAAACTCTTATATTTTATTCTTGTAGAATGTTATATTTCCTGTAGTGGATGGGCCAAAGTTGAAAGTTGTAAATAGGCGATTACTCAGTCTTGGGCGCACATTAACCAAGGACCAGCTCATGAAAGTGTACTTAGGAAAATTCAATTAACAAAGGAAAACCTGGTTCAATGGAGAAGGAAGAACCCTTGCAATTCGCAAACCCGAATCAGAGACCTTGCTTCTCAAATCAAAGCCATTTATTTGAAACCTGGTCAGAATATGCAAGCAATTAGAGACCTTGAAGAATAATTGGAGAAAGCTGTTATAGATGAAGAAAAATATTGGAAGGATAAATCTCATGTGGATTGGCTAGCTCTGGGAGACAGTAACACTGCTTTTTTCCACGCGAAATTCAAACAAATGAGCAGACAACTTCAAATCCAAGACCTTGGTGGATGGGGCAAAAAGATATCAAACAAATAGTTATGGGCTACTTCCAAGACTTATTCTCCTCTCAAAATCTAACAAGGGTAAATGAGCTAATAGAAGTCCTGCAAGCAAAGGTCTCCGACAGCCAAAAAGAAGATTTAATACCCCTTTTAGGGAAGAAGAAGTAGAGACAACCATGTTTCAGATGAATGCCTCCAAAGCTCCTCAACCAGATAGGTTTAATGTGGGTTTTTTTCCAAGGGCAGTGGAGTGTTATAGCAAAGGATGGTTTAGCTATGATGCAAGAATTCCATGTTCCGGGTAGCTTCCTAAAGGAATAAATGCTACCAACATTAGCCTTGTTCCTAAAAAGCTAGCTCCTCGAACTATGCAGGATTATCGACCTATATCCCTGTGCAATGCCATTTATAAATTCATCTCTAAGATGCTTTGCAATAGGCTAAAGCCAATATTGTCAAATCTTATATGCCCTTACCTAGGTGCTTTCCTAGCTAGTAGGCACATATATCATAATATCCTTGTTGTCCATAAGGCTCTTCACTCTTTACGGAAAAAGTCTCATAGAAAGGAAGGCAATATGATCATCAAACTGGATATGGCTAAAGTATATCATAGGCTGGAATGAGCTTTTATTAAAGTTATCCTTTTGAGGCTGGATTTCCATCCTAAGGTGATAAGATGGATCATGGAATGTGTTTCAACAGTTTCTTTCTCGGTGATTTTTAATGGTGAGCTCACATACACTATTTTCCCGAGCCATGGATTATGATAGGGTGATCTGTTGCCACCCTATATGTTTATATTATATGGGAATTTTTTTTCAAAACATCTATCTTGTACGGTTGAAAAGAAATGAATTCATGGCTTCTCCCCCCATAAGCTTAATCCATTGATCTCACATCTATTTTTTACAGATGACACATTTTTCTTTTATCCTAAGCATCGAAAAAGTAAGTTACTACCATTAAAGCGATCGTAATGGATTATTGTGCAGCCTCAGGACAATTGGTAAATTTCTAAAAAAAACTCTATTTATTTTTCTTCTAATATTTTACCTGAATTTCAACACTATCTTGCATCTTTTTTGGATATAACTCATTGTGGAGGTTTTGGTAAGTATTTGGGGCTAGCTTCAGCTTTTGAAGGTTCAAAAATGAAACTTTTTTATGACATCAGGAGGACCTTGGAAAATGGCATCCAAGGTGGTCCGAGCACTATTTATCCCAAGCAGGAAAAAAACTTTGATTAAAGCAATCACATATGCCCTTCATGTGTATACTATGCAATGTTTTAAACTTACAGTGACAAATTATAAAAATATATGTAAATGCCTTCAGCAATTCTAGTGGGGTTCTACTAACAGAAAGCATAAAATCCATTGGGCAACATGGGAGTCTTTGACTCGAGAAAAGAGTTATGGGGGATTGGATTTAAGGACTTTGAAAGCTTTAACAAAGCCCTTATAGCAAAAAACGGTTGGTTCTTACTGTCAAATCAAAATAGCCTTCTTTTTAATGTTTTAAAACACAAATATTTCCCTACCTCAAGTTTTCTTCAAGGTAAGCTTGGTACTAACCCGTCTTGGGCTTGGATAAGCATGTTGTGGGGAAGATCTCTCATCCAAGAAGGCTTTATGTGGAAGATCGATTCTGGTAATAACATTGACGCTTGGCTTAACCCGTGGTTGCCTCGAGAAGGTCATTTTCTCCCTCATTCTCCAAAAAATAATTCTATTAAAACTATTGCAGATCTTATAGATTTTTCTTCAGGGGGTTGGAATATGAATTTAATTTACAGCATTTATAAAAAAGATGAGGCCGATTTCATTACTCATATCCACATCTCCTCTAACCTCCTTGTTGATGTTGGCTAGTGGTCTTATGCAAAAAATGGAATTTATTTTGTCAATTCACGTTATAAAGTTGCAGTTTTCAAAAAGCACGGAGACATGACTAGTACATCATATGTGAGTTGTAAATTTAATTTAAATCTCTATGGAGAACTATTTGGAAACTAGATTATGTTCCTAAAGTTAAATTCTTTTTATGGAGGCTTTTGTATGATTTTCTTCCCACTAAGAGCAATCTAATCAAGAAAAACTTTCAAATATCTAATCCATACTGCTTATTATGTGAAGTTGAAGAAGAGACCACTATACATCTTTTTTTCCACTACCGATATGCAAAGTCCCTTTGGAGTGCTTGTGATATCAAGCTAGATGGGTATGTTTTGAATGATTCAAATTGTTGGCATATATGGGAAGATATTTTTAAGCCGATTAATTGTTTGTCCCAATCTCCCTCTTGGGGCAGAGCAATTGCTTGTGGACTATGGAGATTGTGGAAAGTGTGTGATAACCTGGTTTTCAATGGTTTAAGATCAGGGGTTGAGGAAGCTGTTTTGGCGCGGAGATTTGAAGTGTCAAATTTTGCTGCGGTGAAGACTAATCTATCAAGATTAGAAACAGCTTCCCAACCAAGGACATCATTTGTGATACAACAGATAAACTCTAAGGAGCTCCCTAAAATTATCAATTGCATGGCTTAGATATCTTGGCAGGCCCCTCCCAACCATTTCGTCAAAATTAATTTGGACATTGTTTGGGACATATCAAATGCTCCAATAGCTAGTGGTTGGGTTGCAGGGGATCAGTAGGAGAATTTCTAGGAGGAGGCAGGGTTCTTGCAATCTCGGATTCATCATCATCCTCCATATGAGATGTTTTAATTGAAGGCTTAAACCATTGCCTAGCTAACTTCTGGCTCTATGTAGAAGTGGAGTCTGTGTGTGTTGAGTTATGGGATCTTCTACTTGTAGGAACCTCAAGGATAATGTTGTTTTGAGTAGTTTATTGAAGAAACAGGATAATTTCTCTGTTATTAGATTTTTTCTGTTTCCACTAATTTAAGTCTTGTAGCTAAGGAGATAGCCTCTCATGCAACTTTATTGTACCATAACTGCTCTTTGGGTACCTCCTCCTGACTAGATTTCCCCGTTTGTATTACGTGAAATTCCTAATTAAGTTTAATTTGATAAAAAAAACATTCAATACACAATATGCCAACCAGATCGGAAACAACTTTAAATAAGCAGATTTCAAAATGTTGACTTTCAATACACATTCTGCCAACATATTCAAATTTAATACATAAAATATTATGCCTGTAAATGATATTTTTTTCGCTAATCAAAGATTAAAGGGAAAGGTATTGATAATGGTAGACTTATATGGGTATTAATGAGAGATAGAGAGTTTAGGAACAAGAGATTGTAAGGGGTAAATGCTTTGTGTTATCTATGTTTGAGTTGTATTGAATGTCTGAGTTTCACTTAATACACTGGCATTATATAGGTTTTCTAATTTACATGAATTAATTAGAGTAATAATAAAAAGAGGGGGAGATGTTTCTGCCAAGTATGGCCCTCCTTCCATTCCTTACTTGTCATTTTCATCTGTCTCACTCAGCCACCAATCAATCAGTCACTTGGTGATTTCTTGTGCTTCAAGCCAGTCAGTTGTATCCACTTAGTGGCCTGCCATCATGTATCGTCATTCAACTACCTAATCAATCACGCCACTAGACTGTCATTCTGAATCCCTTTCGTCCATTTTCGTTCTTCTTCTGATCCTCATCTTCCTACTTTCGCACAGTTTAGCGAGTGATTTACCTATTTAGGGTAGTTCTCTGAGTCTCAACATGCTTTTTCTAGAGGAGTGGGCCCCCTTAGTCTTTTCTCATTCTTGAAGGTATGGGTCCCTCGTCCGTCGGTTCCCGTTAACTAGTCACTTTCTCCTATTCTGATACTCTTTCCCATTCTTGAAGTGATGATCCTCATTCTTGAGGTGTTGATCTCATCCTTGATGTGTTGATCATCTATTTATAGGCACCTTGTGAGTCAAATCTTGTAACCCGTTTTCATTTTTTTACCGCTTTTCGTCAGCCCTTAGGTAGGTCCCTCTTGTCCACGTGACAGTAGGTAATTTTTACTTGTTCATTTGCCCCTCATTACTCTTCGGTGATGTAGTCAAAGTGCAATGAATGTTTCCAGCACGTGTCTAGTTTTGGGAGAGTGGTTATCTTTGGTTCACATTTACCAAACTAAGATCTTCTTTTATCCTGTAAAATATTAATTGTTGCGTAAGAAAAGTCATTTATTTTTAAATAATAAAATGGCATACCATCGTTGCCTCGTATTTGAGGTTGCTGACACGCTCCTCAAAAATTTCATTTCATCTTTGTGTCGTCTTATCTTGTCGTGACACGCGCGCATGCAGGATTCTCTTTTCGTTCCCCGTGCGTGTCACTTCATTCACCTTTCTTGCGTAATGCGTAGTTTTGGTCTGTTAGCTTTCATCTTTCCAGCTGTTGCATTGCCACTGGCTTACCTGTTTAGGTAGACTAGCAGTAATCATTTCATCACATCTCTCCTCATGCGCCCGTCGTTTTCCCTTTTCCTCTTCAGAATTAGTGTCTTTTCACTTTCAAACTTATTAAACATTTTGAACTCTATTTTGGCGTCTGTAGCTTATATCACATAGTGGTTTCCCTCATTTTTTTCTTTTCACACTCATTTCTACCTTCTATAAGTCTTCATTCTTTCCTTCTTCATCTTCGTTGTTTCTTTTCTTTTCGCTTTCCTATTTCACATTTCTTTCCCTGGTAGCAAAGGAGGAGCATCCATTTAAGGTCATTGTTCCCCTAGTCAGAAATAGGAACGAATTCAACCGTTTCATTACTAGGTCATTGTTCTCTTCCCGCCAGATGTAGTATGTGGTTTCGGGGAATGAATCCTTAAATTCTTCTCGCCCCATGTCAAATTTCTCTAGCCCTAATGTATATAATTTAAAACTTCATTTCTCTCATCTTTTTCAAGAATTTTTTAGAACCTTCAACCTTGCCCCTTCCCAATATACTTTTAATACTTACATAGTTCTTTTTGGGATTGAAGCCCTTAATAGGAGGCATAATTTAAATCTAGGTGTAGATGAAATCTGCCCCGTGTATGTAGTGAAAAGGTGTGGATTGTCCAGTTACTTAGCTCCCCGCGTAAGTGAGAAGCGGGGAGGACTAGTCACTAACCTCCCCATTGGGGATAAAGGCAGGGAGGAGGGTACTCTTCTCATAGGTGGAAACTGGGGTGGCGACGGCCCATGGGTCATTTCCAAGATCTAAGGAGAGTTTAATAAGTGGTCGGAACTCCCCTTTCTTTTTTATTTTTCCGTTTCTGTTTAATTTTATTGTTTCATTGTTGCGTTTATCTTTTTTTAAATACTAACATATTTTTGTTTTTTGCAGACAAAAATCTGAACAAGAGATTTTTTACTCTGAAAGAAGTAGTCGCACGACTCCGTGCCGCCTACGATTGCCCGGAACAAGACTGGAGAGATCTTCTTGACCCAAGGAAGAGATCAAAGTTGCGGTCGCACTCATTCTGGTTGTTGGGTCTGTTCCCCCCTCGTCTTCTGCAATAGAAGTCCCTCGTGCCATCCCCGTCGCAATTCCTGTTCTTGCTTTTTGTCAAAAAGTCTAGTCGAGTTCTTCTGAATCTTTGGAATCAGAGTGGTAAGAAGAGGGGATTGCTCAAGAAGAAATAAAACATGAGGCTCAACGGGAAGCTGTGAAGAAGGAGGTAGAAGAATAAGATGCGGTATTTTGTTTTGCATATAACGAGCCAAGATGTCAAAGTATTTTAGGAGTAGCTTGTGGGGGATACCTGGAGAGAGCAAGTGCCAAAATATGGGGAACGCCAGCACGTCAGGTGCCACTTTAGGGGATGTTACTTCGCCCGTCTCTAATCTCCCTGCTCCCATTGTTGATCTCCCTGTCCCCGTTGATGAGGTTTCCCCTATTCCGAAGAGGATTGTCGCGCCTCCTCCCTCACCTACTAAGAAATCAGTCTCCTCTTCCTCTAGTTCCCCATATCTGTCTGAGGACATGAGTATCTAGAAGTGGCAGTGATACCCTGCGGCCCCACTGATGTCAGCTTTCACATATGGTCGCAAAAGGGATCATGTCTGATGTGGATGCTCCTGTACTCTGCCAGATATCCATCCATGACAAGGTTATTAACATGAGCCATTCTCTTATGCAAGTACTTTCATTTTTTCCTTTTTTACATCCTTATTTGTCAGTGTACATTTCTTTCTAATTTTGATTGACATATTTTAAACAGGTCGTGACTTACCACAACGGGCTAAAGGAGGATATTAACACTGCTGAGGAAGCGATAGCCAGTTGTAGGAGAAAGATGATGGAGATCGCCAATTCTTACAGTGTCATTACCTCAGACAGGATGACTTTTGAGCTTGATGTAGCTATGGCTAAAAAGTCAAAGCTTGAACAGTCTTTGTGCGGGAGGCAAATAGGATCGCTGAGATAAGCGGGGAGAACATGTTTGCTGTTGACGCAAAGTTAGTTAAGGCCGAGGACGCTTTTGCTAAGTCACGTGAACGGGAGGCTGGACTTGCGGCCGAGTACTAGGTCATGATTGATGAGTATGAGCAGATGGCTTATATGGCGGGTTACCGCGATGTCAAGACTGATAAACCTCTTCGTATGTCGTTGGTCCCACTTCCTGAGCTTCCCGCTTCCACAACTGAAGTGGCTGCTAATGTTACTCCCGAGGATACGAAGACTTAGCATTTTTTTCCTTTTTTTTTCTTTTCTCGCACTTTTCATTTTCTTTTTACTTTTATCTTGTTTTTTCTTTGAAATCATTTTGTAATTTTTCACTTTTGAATGAAATGACTCATTTCTTCAATATGTTTTGTCACTTCCTTTCATTCTTAACACTTAGTATAAGTTCATCAATCAATTTTCTCTAACCTTCTTGACTGCTTCGTGAATATCCATAAGCAATAAAAGATATTTTTTCGTTTTAATAGTTACCATGGCTAACTTTTCAGACAGTTAAGTAAAATTATAAACTACTTAGTCATTTAAACACTTGGAAGTTGTTTCAAGGAATGCCTAGGTAAGAGTATGTTTACCCGTTTTGGACGTTTCTACTTTTCATCTACTGATGCTGGAATTCCCTTCCCGTTTATTGCAAGCGGGCTCGTTGGAATCGCTTACTTCCATGGTTTTTCCCTCTTCAGTTATTTTCCTATTAAGAGTAGGGCTTAAGGGCTTTTCATGCCCCTAGTTTTTTCTAAGAGTATGACTTATGAACTGCCCCTTCCAAGAACTTTGTATGCCCTTAGTTCCTTCTGGGAGTAGGACTTATGAACTGCTCTTCTCAAGAACTTTTTATGCCTTTAGTTCTTTCTGGAAGTATGACTTATGAGCTGCCCTTCTCAATAATTTTTTTATGCCCTTAATTCTTTCTGAAAGTAGGACTTATGAATTGCCCCTCCCAAAGACTTTTTATGCCCTTAGTTCCTTTGCAGTGATGATTCAGCTGAGGAGAGAAGATTGGCGCCATTATTTTTACGTGGAAAACCCTTGCGGGGAAAAACCAAGGGAAATATGTCTCATTATAACGGATTTCTTACATTCTTTACACAAAATATATTTTCAAATGAATCGCGTTCCATGGTTTATATAATTCCATTCCCTCTTCCATTTTTAAGTGGTAATAGCTATTTTATTTTGTTGATGATATACGGTCCCTCCCTGGTTGTCTCGTGCTTCCCTTCCATTTGAAAGATTTTTTTTAGGACCAGGCCTTCTGTTTGGAATTCTCACTTTCTCACCTTCTTCTGAAAATAAGATCTCATTTGTTTATTGTAACGAGCCATTCTGATCAGGGTCGCTTCCCTTCTTCCCTCTAGTCATCAAGATTATTTCTAAGGAGTTCTGCATTTTGTTGTTCATTTAGCTTGGATCTGATGGCAGGGCTTCCAATTTCTATGGGAATGATCATTTCTGCTCCTTATGCTAATGCGAACGGTGTTTCTCCCATTGTCTCTCTCAAGGTTGTTGTGTATGCACATAAGACTGTGGGTAGCTCTTCTACCCATTTTCCTTTGACGGATTCCTGCTGTTTCTTAAGATTGTCAAGTATAACCCGGTTTGATCTTTATGCTTGCCCGTTCCCCTGTAGGTAGTAAGGCTTGGAGAAGCAATTCGTGATCTTTAAATCTTCACAAAATGTTTTTAATAAGTTTCTGGTGAACTGAAGTCCGTTATCAGATGCCAAGATCTGAGGGATCCTATACCTGCACACCAAATTTTTCCATCGAAACCCTTTTACTTATTCCTCACAGATTCTGGTAAAGGCTTCAGCCTCAATCCACTTAGTAAAATAATCCATTGATACCAATAAAAAATGCTTCTAGGTAGGTTCCATGGGAAGTGGCCCAACAATGTTCAGGGCCCACTACATGAATGGCCAAGGACTAGCCACAATTTCGAGTCCTCTGGGGGCCATCTTTACTATGGATGTGAAACACTGACACTTGTCATACCTTTTCGTATATTGTTTGACATCCTAATGCATTCAGGGCTAGTAGTATCCTTCATTCATGACTTTATAGGCTAGTGATCTTCCCCAAGTGTGGTTTACACATATGCCCTCGTGAATTTCCGCTAACAAATATGCCATGGGCTTCCTTTTCTCGTAGATACCTCAGGTATGGTCCTGCAAATAATTTTTTATATAATTCCCAATTAATCGTCGTATACCTGGCATCCTGTTGTTGGACCTTTTTTGCAAGTAGTTTGTCTTTAGGAAGCATTTTTTCTTCAAGTAGGCGGATTATGTCATCCTGCCAACTGGGTTCCCGTTCAACTTCTACATCAGCCACGTTACTCCACGGGAGCGAGATGCTTGGTTCTTTAGAATTTCTACAGGGACGTTCATTTAGTAAAGGAAGCATAATGAAGATCCCATATTTTCCAAGGCATCAGCGTGCCCGTTCTTAGTTCTTAGAATTTGTTGAATTTTCATATTCTTTTATCGTGCTGAGGAGATCCTTTACTCGTTGTGAATAATTCACCATACGTTCATCTTTTTCTACGTATTCCCCAGTGACCTGTTCACAATCAATATGGAATCACAGATAATTTTAACATTAGTCACCTCATATTCCCGCAGCAGAAATATTCTCGCGATCAGTGCTTCATACTCTGCTTCACTATTTGACGCATTGAATTCGAAGGAGATGGAATATTCCCAAATGGAGTCTTACTACTACGCCTGCTCTTTCTCCTCTACTGTTTGAAGCACTGTCAACAAAGAGTTTCCAAGTTTCATCTTCTCTCGTTTGGTGGGTTTCCCATTCAACTTCCCATTCAGAGAAGACTGCTACGAAATCTGCTAACGCCTACCCTTTTATTGAAGTTCGGGGCTCATAATTGATGTTGTACTTGTTGGGGGTTATGCCCTCAAATAATGTGTATTGACATTTTGATATGAAATTTAAAGAGGATTACATTTTTCTTATAATTGTTCTTTTAAATTATTGTTGAATAATTTATATAAATATCTAAAAATTCAATATTAATTCATGAGATTATGATCTTGTATTAGTACAAGAGTATTAAGATCATAGATAATGAATAAAATTTAATGAATCGTTGCTAGTACGGTTCCTGAGCATTATGAATGCGTGTGATCTAGATCCAGATCATTGATATGTATTGACATCTTAGTGAAATTATTTTATATAATAAGATTATATATGACAGGATTGATGTGAACTAATATCTTTATTAACTTGTCATTTATCATAAATATTTAATACGCATCAATTCGATGATCATATGTAGATCAATCTGAATCTAGAGTAGTCATGAACTCCTATGCATGTCTACTGAATCTTTTGATTCACTCATTAAACTTTGTCTGTTAATCAGGTTAGTGACTTTTGTTTGAAGATTCAGTGATGTGGATGGTTGGGGACAAGATCTTACAAGATTTAGAATCTAAGTTTTCTTAACAGATCGTATATTGGTTCCCTTAAGTGTTAATTCTGGAACTGAATGGTTATTAAGCTTAAATTTTTAATAAGATTATAAATTATTCATTCACTAGTGGATTAATGGTAATTAAGGATCAATAGGTAATTAGAAGGGTAAAACAATAATTTTGACTAGTTCTAATTTACAAACCAATAATTAGAGGACATAACTGTTGGGGGTTATGCCCTCAAAGCATGTGTATTAACATTTTGATATGAAACTTAAGAGGATTACATTTTTCTTATAACTGTTCTTTTTAATTATTGTTGAATAATTTACATAAATATTCAAAAAATTCATATTCATTAATGATACTATGATCTTGTATTGGTATGAGAGGATTAAGATCATAGATAATTAATAAAATTATCAGAAACATATTAAAGTATGAAATTTTTAATGCATGGTTGCTAATGCGGTTCACTAAGCATTACGCATGCGTGTGATCTAGATCAGGATCATCGAGATGGATAGACATCTTAATGAATGTACTTATATAATAAAATTATATATGGCAGGAGTGATGTGAATTAATATCTTTATTAACGTGTCGTTTATCATAAAGATTTAATCCACATCAACTCGACGATCATATATAGATCAGTCTGAATCTTGAATAGTCATGAACTCCTATGCATGTCTATTGGATCTTTTGATTCACTCATTAAGGTCCGTTATTTAATCAGGCTAGTGAAATTTGTTTTAGAGATTCAGTGATGTGGATGGCTGGGGATATGATCTTACAAGATTTGAGGTCTAAGTTTTCATAACGGATCATAAATTAGTGTTAATTAGATCGTATATTAGTGTTCCCTTAAGTGTTAATTATGGAACTAAATGGTTATTAAGCTCAAATTAATAATAAGATTATAAATTAGTCATTCACTAATGGATTAATAGTACTTAAAAAACAAGAGGTAATTAGAAGGGTAAAATAGTAATTTTGACCATTTCTAATTTACGGAATTATATGAAATGATTATGACAGTGGACTACATGAGAATACTCTGTAAATACATTCTATAGAGTTTAATTAATAATCTAGTTTATTGAAACTTAGGATTATATGTTCATGGTCTCGAAGCAGCTTCTATACTACATTATCTAGGGTATGAATATTTCAGGACATGAGAAAATGACTAACTTGCAAAAAGAATTTTTATTCTAGGGTAAACACATAATTATGAGATAATTATGTGTGATTAATTAATTAAGAATTAATTAATTGAATTATTTATGTATTTAAATATATTTTTCAGAAATTATATATATGTATATAATTATTATTTTTTTAATTATCGATAAGTGAGACAGAATATCTCATTTGTGAAATTAGATAATTAAATTATTATTAAATAATAATTTAAATCAACTAAATCTGTTATTTGTGAATTAACAGATAAGTTAGTTGATAGGGATAATCATATATGTTAATTTTGAATTAACTGATATCTAAATAATTATTTGATTAAAATAAATATTTAATTCGTAGTAATTATCATGTGTCAATCACTGATATGATATCATAAATTGACATGACAACTGTGGTACCACGTAGCACTACAATAGTAAGTGTGCAACACACTAGTACCACATGGCACTACAGTAGTGCCATGCGGCAAGGGGTTTGCTCACGGCACACTGCAGCGCCATCCGGCATTGCAGTTGTGCACAATTGCAGTGGATCCCACTATAATTCGTAATTTTACAATTAAATATTATTTAGTTTTTCCCTAAATATTTGATACGTCATTATCTAGAATATATATATATATATATATATTATTCTAATGGCCTTGGTGGTTAAGCGAAGAAGGGAAAATCAGTTGATCAGATCATCAGTTCGTCAATCAAGAGTTGAATTAAGAACATAATTGGTGTCAGAGAGATTTTCTTCGGTGACTAAACGTTAATCAAATCTCTAAAAGAATAATCATCATGTTCTTTTAAATAATCGTCTCACTAAAGTTGTTCTCAGTAAATCTCAAGATCTCATGTATGAGAGCATCTAGAGACACAAAAAATGTCTTGTAATATTCTTTGTACTCACACACATCCTAGTGCGTTGAGGATTGACGTGAAAGATCATGGTGTGGATCTCGGAGTCTACTGATCGTTGAAAAGATTTCGTGAGAACGGAAGATCGATCGATTTTTGCAAGGACACTTGATATAAACTATAAGAGGTATATGATTCCTCACATTGTATGTTATAGATTTAACTTATAAATATATATTGGATCTTGACTGATTGAAAAAGAGTTTTCAATAAAAAATTTTATTTGGTTATTGTAGCGTTGCGCAACTTTTGTTTTATTAAAAGATTCATTTTTTAATAAAAAAAATTTTAAAAGGCCATGCGCATCCTAACTTCCACTACGTACGCGTCGCAATGACCAGCAAGTGGTATCAGAACAGTCTTTATATATTTATATGTTAAATGATGTGTGGGTTTTGTTGCATTATTCATATAATAAGAGATATGTATGATGATGGATAGTTATATTTTTTTAGTGTATGCAAAATAACGGATCGTTAATTGTATGGTGATTATTGGGTTAGACATTGTTTTAATTTTTCCTAGATCTTGTGTAAGCCGAATTGAGGCGTAGAAATTTTTGTAATTTTATTTTAAATATTATTATAATTATTCTGAACGCGAGAAGATGAAGAACGCACGAGACGCATGGCAAAAATTTATTGTTCACGCGAAACACTGTTCATCTGTGAAAACACCACTCATCTGTGAAAACATTGTTCACGCCAGAAATTTACTGTTCTGGCGGAGGTGAACAGTGCAGGTGGTACTGTACCGATAGAGAACAGTGGTTGTCCGGTGCGGCAGACGACTACTGGCGGTTAGACGAGCAGCGGTGGTGACGGGCGGCGATCGGAGAGTCCTATCGTCGGTGACAACTGTTGTCACATTTTAGGAAAATTTTCAACAAACCATGCAACCAACTCTATCACCCCAAGTGTTTCATTAAAACTCAAATATTTTAATTCTCCATTTAAATTTTGAAATTAATGTAATTTTAAAATTAATTATTAATTTTTGATTTTATGAAAATTAAAAATTAATAGGTTGATTGGGTTTGACCCAAATTTGACCAAATCAAATAAAGTGTTTATTTAACTAAGTAAAAGTTAACTATATTAAAAGGGATTATTATAAAAATTGTTTTAGTTAAAAAAATAGTTTTTCTAAATAAAAATGGTTTTGTTTGGAGCTTGAAAATTATGAAGATGGACGTCATGAGGAGAATGCAATATTTGAGAAATATGTATTCTTGAAGTCCGCTTTATAATTTTATTTCTTTATTTCAAGGGTTATAATTTAAAAATACATAATAGTCACTCAATCCATTATTATTTTATTTAATTGTTATGTTTGATAACATGTCTATGCATTAGTCGATCACACACCATACATGAAAATTCTACACAGTTTTATTTAATCATGCATCTCATCTGTAGAAACATGATTTATTAGGATTGTTTAAATATGTTTATATGTATTGCTTTATGAAATCAATTAAATGTAAATTGCTAGGTTTTAATTAGTTAAATCTTGATAATCACACCACATTAGAGGCTACAGTAAACTTTAGGTTAACCGACTTTAGTAAAAAAGTTCTATTAAATTTTGATGAATATAATTAATTAGTAAATCTAAGTTCACATAATTATGACTTAGTCGCTTTCAGAAAGCAAAATGAGCTTAGACCAATAAGATTGGATTAAGTGATAATTAAATATTTATAGGGTTATTATTGTAACTAGTAATTAATTTAGAATTAATTCATTAGGTAAAATAGAAACACATTATCCTAAAATAGTGAGTGGGAGAATGTTGACATGTTAATGAAACTTATGGTCTTCATCATTAGTACAACACTGTGAGATGCAGCACCAAGGCCTCGAGATGGCTATGTTTTCATCTCCCTAAGGAAGGTTTCGAGTTGTACTAATACCAAGGTTGGACTTCTTAAGAAGATATGAGGAAGTGGTATAGTTTAATTTTGACCGACTCTAAGATGACACATTCTAAATGAAGTCATGAAATTTGAAATGATGGGTTACACTCACAAAGTATCAATTAAGCTTTCATGTGGATAGTTGTGACTTAACTGAACAAGTGATGTCTTATTGTCAAAAGAGAAAATATGAGATATTTTAAATTTTAGTTAATAAGGATGAGAATGTCTCACAGACAGTCTGATGTTAATCTGACTGACCCCTAAGGCGGCACATTAATCGTTGGGTTATTTTATCGTGATTAGTAAATGCTACATTAATGTGTATATTATGATTGCATTCATGCATCACGTTTACTTTTCAAATTCTAGATATTTATCAATTATATTGAATCATGTATATTTTAAATTTCAATAATCAATATTATATCTACCATGGGCAACCCTCTTACTGCTTTACTCGCTCTTGAGAAATTGAATGGTGATAATTTTGTACGTTGGAAATCAAATATGAACTTAATGTTGATTTGTGAGAACCATAAGTTAATTCTTATTGAGGAATGTCCTGAGGATCCCACTGCTAACGCCCCTAAGAATGTTAGGGACAAATATGATGTTTGGATCATATCAAATAACAAGGTGAAGTGCTACATGCTTGTCAGCATGAATGATGTTCTGAGAACTAAGCATGAAAGCATGGAGACTACCTATGAGATTATGGAATCTTTACAGGCAATGTTTGGGAAGCAGCCCGATCAAAGTCATCATGAGGCCATTAAGAACTATATGACAACTAAGATGAGAAAGGGTATTTCTGTTCGAGAACATGATCAACATAATGCATGAGGTAGAAGTTAATGGGCGACCATTGATGAGCAGACTCAAGTTAGCATCATACTAGAGTCGCTTACACCAGATTTTTCTACGTTCATGACCAACTATGTTATGAACAAGTTACAATTCAACATGACCCAATTGTTGAATGAACTACATACTTTTGAGTCACTCAACCTTAGAATGACCAAAGAGGGCGAGGAAAATGTTGTCGAGCAAAATCCTTCTTCCAATATTGTTAAGAACAAGAAAAGAAAGAAGAACAATGGTAAGGAAAAGAGTAGGAACAAAAGAGTAAAGAAAGCCAAGACATCGTCAAAAGCCAAGAAGAACAAGAAAGACGGAAGCCTAAAGAAAAGTGTTTCCACTGTGGGGTTGAAGGTCATTGGAAGAGAAACTATAACAAGTATCTCTCTGAGCTGAAAACAAAAGGTAAATATGATTTACTTGTACTTGAATCTTTTTTAGTGGAATATGATTTCTCATTCTAGATTCTTGATTCATGAGCACTAACCATGTATGTTCTTCTTTGTAGATGTTTGATTCGTCTAGGGAGTTGGCTGATGACGAGGTCATTTTGAGAGTTGGCAGTGGTGTGCTCGTGTCAAGTAAAGCATTAAGGACGGTCCGTTTACTTTTTGGATATAATTACTTAGTTTTGAACAATGTTTATTATATACATGGTTTTCCGAGGAATTTGATTTCTCTTTCTTTTTTGCAAAAACAGTTATTCAAAGTTCCTTTCATTAATAAAAAGTTTATTATTTCAAAGAATGGATTCGATATATGTCATGCTAAAATTATAAACGGATTGTATATGTTTAAACTGGTTGAACGCACGTTAAATAATTCTGAATTATTTAAAATAGCAAAACCTAAATATAACAAATGACAAAGATTTTCTCATGATGATAACACATATTTATGGCATCTTAGGTTGTGAGATATTAATCTAGATAGGTTCAACAGGTTAACAAAGTACGGTGCTATGAGAGAGGTAAAAGTTGGAAATGTTTATGTTTGTGAATCCTGACTAGAGGGTAAAATGACCAAGAGACCTTTCATAGGAAATTATCAAAAAGCCAAGGAACCACTTGAATTAGTACATAGTGATGTCTGTGGACAATCAATGTACAAGTTAGTGGTGGGTATGAGTATTTTGTCACTTTCATAGACGACTACTAAAGATATGATTGTAGTTACCTAATGCATCGAAAGTCTGAAACTTTTGGTAAGTTTAAAGACTTCAAGGCTTAAGCTGAAAAATAATTAGGTAAATTATTGAAAATCCTTCGATCCGATCGAGGTGATGAATACTTGAATTTAGAATTCAAGGATAATTTGCTGGAGTTTAGAATCCAATCCCAACTCAAGGCACCTGGAACGCCATAGCAAAATGATGACTGGACCGATGTGAATTAATATTTTTATTGAATGTACTTGATGTGGATAGACATCTTCGTGAAGGTATTTTATATAATAACATTATATATGACAGGACCGATGTGAATTAATATATTTATTAACGTGTCATTTATCATAAAGATTTAATACACATCAATTTGATGATCACATGTAGATCAGTCTGAATCATGAGTAGTCATGAACTCCTATACAAGTCTACTGGATCTTTTAATTCACTCGTTAAGGTCTATTTGTTAATCAGGCTAATGACTTTGTTTTGGAGATTCAGTGATGTGAATGACTGGGGACATGATTTTACAAGATTTGGAATCAAATATTTCCTAACGGATCGTATATTGATTCCCTTAAGTGTTATTCTGGAATTAAATGGTTATTGAGCTCAAATTTATAATAAGATTATAAATTAGCCATTCACTAGTAGATTAATGGTAGTTAAGGATCAAGAGGTAATTAGAAGGGTAAAACAGTACTTTTTACCAATTCTAATTTATGAACCAATAATTAGAGGACATAAATACATGAAATGATTATGTCAGTTGACTACATGAGAATACTCTGTAAATATATTCTATAGTATCTAACAGTGCAATTCTATATTTATATTGGAGTAATAATGAAATTGATAAATAAGATTATTTAATTAAAAAGTTTACTTCATACTCTGATTTATTAAAACTTAGGATTATAGGTTCATGATCTCCAAGTCACCTCTATACTACGTTGTCAAGGGTGTGAATATTTCAAGACATGAGAAAATTATATATTTAAATATAATATCTAGAAATTAAATATATAAATAATTATCATTTTTTAAATTATATATAAGTGAAACAGAATATCTAATTTGTAAAATTAGATAATTATATTATTATGAAATAATAATTTAAATCAGATATGTCAATTTTGAATTAACTGATATTTAAATAATTATCTTATTAAAATAAATATTTAATTCACAGTAATTGTCACATGTCAATCTTTGATAGGCTATCAGAAATTGACATGGACTACTATGGTGACATGTGGCTCTACAGTAGTGAGTGTGCAACACTGTAATGCCACACGGCACTGCAGTTGTGCACAATTGTAGTGGTTCCCACTGTAATTGGTAATTTTACAATTAAATATTATTTCAGTTTATCCCTAAAAATCTGATATGCCATTATCCATAATATATACAGAAATAATTCTAATGACCTTGATGGTTGAACGAAGAAGAGAGAATCAGTTTATCAAATCATCATTTTATCAATCAAGAGTTAAATTGAGAACATGATTGGTGTCAGAGAGATTTTCTTTGGTGACTAAACGTTAACCAAGTCTCTAAAAGAATAATCATCACATTATTTTAAAGAATCGTCTTACTAAAGTTCTTCAAAGTAAATCTCTAGATCTCATGTGTTGAGACCATCTAGAGACAGAAAAAGTGTCTTGTAATATTTTACGTGCCCACACACCTCCTAGTGCGTTAAGGATTAACTTGGAAGATTTTAGTGTAGATCTCGGAGTCTACTGATTGTTAGAATGATTTTGTGAGAACGGAGAATCGATCGGTTTTTGCAAGGATGCTTGATATAGACTACAAAAGGTATATGATTCTTAACCTTGTATATTGTAGATTTAACTTATAAAAATATAATAGATCTTGACTGATTGAAAAATAGCTTTTAATAACAGTTTTTATTTTGTTATCGTGGTGCTGCGCAAGTTTTGTTTTATTAAAAGATTCATTTTTTTTATTAAAAGTCTACTTTTCTCGCGGTCCCCTTGCCTTCTGTCTCGACGGTTTCCCCCGAAGTGGGTTTCCTGTTCATCGTTGTTTTCCCGTTCGTCATCATTCACCCACTGGCTGACCTCTACTCACATTTTTGCAAGTTCTTGTTGACTCTTGCACATTTTGTCATGCATTATGCATTGCTTCAGTGTTCCTTCGTTCCGTTTCATGCATCTCGTTTAGGATTTTCTGCAGCATTTCTGTGGGTGGGGTTGGTTTATCTACGTGCCTATCTTTGTTTATGGGCATGTTGTCTCCATTTTAGAGCTTTGTTGGATCTAGTTCTAAGCATATTTATGGCTTTGTAGGGTGGGTCTCTTGAGCTTTTCTCTCAACTCTCAAGGAGAGCACCAGAATGTAAAAGATTTTTGTTTTCACTAATCAAGGATTAAAGGGAAAAGTATTGATAAGGGTAGACTTATATGGGTATTAGTGAGAGAGAGAGTCTAGGAATAAGAGAGTTTAAGGGGTAAATGTTCTATGTTATCTATGGTTGAGTTGTATTGAATGTCTAAGATTCAATTAGTAAACTAACCTTATATAGGCTTCCTAATTTACATGAATTAATTAGAGTAATAATAAAAAAGGGGAGATATTCCTACCAAGTATGGCATGGCCCTCATTCCCTTCCTTACTTGTCATTTTCATCTATCTCATTCAGCTACCAATCAGTCATAGTCACTTCGTGATTTCTTGTGGATCGAGTCAGTTAGTCGTAGCAACTTGGTGGCCCACCATCTTGTCTCGTCTAAATCATTCAATTACCTAATCAATCATGCCACTTTACTATCATTTCGGATTACATTCGTCTGTTCTCGTTCTTCTTCTGATCCTCCTCTTCCCGCTCTTGTACAGTTTAACAAGTTCTTTACCCGTTCAGGGTTTTACTTTCAGTCTCAACATCCTTTTTCCAGAGGAGTGGGTCTTGTTAGTCTTTTCCCGTTCTTGAAGGCGTGGGTCCCTCGTCCGCTAGTTCCCGTTAACTAGTCAATTTCCTCGTTCTAATACTATTTCCCGTTCTTGAAGTGATGATCATCATTCTTGAGGTGTTGGTCCCGTCCTTGAGGTGTTGATCATTTATTTATGGGTGCCTCGTGACTTTAGACTTGTAACCCGTTTATATTTTTTACCGCTTTCCGTGAGCTCTTATATCGGTCCCCCTTGTCCACGTGGCAGTTGGTAATTTTTACCTATTCAATGCCAACTTTCAAAACACGCTCTGCCAACATATTCAAATCCAATACACAAAATATTTTGCCAACACATATTCACATCCTAGCAGCCAACACATTCTACCCATGGTACTTTCCAGATCCATTTTTTATTGTTTCATAATAATCTATAACTTTCTTGTATTGCTCCATTACACACCCTTAAATCTTATCAAATGCTTTTCTTTTCGCCCTATAGCATTTATCAAATGATACAGTGACTCCATGATTGTCTTTTAACAAAACTTTCAACACGGCAAATAAATCCATGTTAGGTGAGTCACGAATCAACTCCGAATACCTATTCGCTATCCATGTTGATGTGACTTTTCTATTCTTCCTTGCTTGAGCACAATTGGTATGTTGAGGAGTGAAAGTCTTAATTTAAAATGATTTTTCCCTTTTGAGTAAGAGATACATGTATTCTCCATCCACAATTCTTTCTTTTGCATAGTGCAATGACCCTAGTTCTATCATTTGTTTTTTGCATTAGTAATCAAAATTGTGTTGAATGGCAACTCGCTCAATGCCTTAAATTGACACAATGTGATCATTAAAAATCAACCCTCTCTCTAGTTAATTGGCCTGCTAAAGTGAATTCTTCATGGAACTCGGGACATGAAGGAAATTGTGCATCTTCATCCGATGAATCAACAAGATCTCTCAACTGGTCGTTGTCATACTCTGGTTCAAATACACTAGGCTCATTGATCACTTTTTTTCGCTTTTTCATTTGTCATTATTTTTTACTCTTACTACCAAACTATCGGTTCAAATCATCTTCATTTATGCAAAACTGACTTGCATTAATAAACAAGTCTTTTTGTCATCTACTATATTCTCGGGCTCACTAAATCCTCAAACACTTCTAGACCTACTATCATTATCATCATCTTCCTTAATAGCAGGTTCACTAAGTCCAGTATGCGGGGACGCAGATGCAGGTGCAAGTGCATGTGCATGTGGAGGTGAAATACTTGGTGCATGTGCATTTAGACTACATTCACATTGGCTTTCAATAAAATTGTTCAATGCATGTGAAACATACACTTGCAACAAATCATGACCAAATGTTTCGAGTTGAGAGAAAACTTCATGTATCGCAGCGTTAGAACACATAGACTTTAACATGCTTAAGTCCTCACATGAAAACTTATAACATTTCATGTTCTCATCATTTCATTGTATGATTTTCTTGATTTTATGGTTTGATTTCTGGATTTATGGGATTCAAGCGAGAGAGAGGTGAAGACTAGAAGGAGCAGACGGGTTTAGGTGTGGAAGAGGTTGAACTAGTGATTTTATTCATGATGTATGATTATCACGGATTGTATATAAAAATATACTAAAAATGTATTACGGTATATTAATAGTATATAAATATATATTATGATATATAAAAATATACCATAGTATACATGTACATCAAATTTTTACAGTTTTATCAAAAAAATTACAGTTAAAAAAAGACGTACATTCTTGCAAATACAACTTTTTTATCATTCTCTTAGTTATTTTTTAAAAATGGACTACTTTCCTAAAGAAATCATTTAGGGCCGTTTGGTATAAGATTGTGAATGAATGATTTTCAAAATAAGATTGCTGGAATATGATTGTCGGAAAGATATGCCCAGAAAGTTAATATTACGTTTTCTGTTACTTTATTTGTTTTGATGGAATATGAAAAGGAATGTTATAAGTATAATTATAAATTTTTAATTTTACCCTTAAACTGAATTATGTTAAAGTATGACTTGTTAATTAATTTATTTTTTCTTCATTATTTATTACTTCATTTAAATAGGGTAAAATATAATTGTTAATTTATTTCTTTGTTAAAATAAAATCTTTTTTTTAATTTATTTTCTTTTTATTCATTTTTGCTTACATGCTTACTAATTTTTAGTGGCTAAATTACTACTTTATCATAATGGTTACATTGTAGATTTACCTACAAAATATTGAGCGTGAAATAATTAATTAATAAGATACATATAAAACAATGAGAAATGATGACAACTGAAAAAAGATAAAAATGAAAATAAAAGTATATTAAACAATGAGAATGTTTAATTATTTTATTTATTTTGAGGGTATGTGTAAAAGAATGTTATAAGAATTTATCAAATTATAATTTTATCTTTACACTTAGACTAATATATAATGCTAGAATTAGAAATAATTTCATCTATCCAATAGACCATAAACACATAATTTACCACAACCATATTCATATTGGTATTTCAAAAATAAAAACTATTGCCATAATGGATAACTAGCAAACAAATTTTAATTAATCATATTAAAAATATTTTTTAATTGTCTAATTACTCATTGTTTAACATGTATATAAAAGATGATATGAGGTACTGAAAGTTAGTTTGAGAAAAAATCATAAGAAATAATTAATGAAAAATATCGGGTATGGAGATACTCCTCAATTTTGAGGGTATCAAAATACATTCAAATGAAGGTATCAAGAACACTCAAATGAAAGTATTTTTGTATTTCGGGTATCCAAAAATTTTACAACTTATCATATCAAACAAAAAGATCTGTAAACTTCACTAACGTTCAAGTCATTTAGGTTAAGATACCCTCATACCAAACAACCCCTTATTGTTAGAGATTTAAATGTTTAATTTTAATGTTTAGTTTTAATTTCTGTGGTATGTTATTTCAGTTCCTGACTCCTGATTTGTTATATTTTCATGTGTGTTTTCATGTTGAATTGGCTTGTGTTAGATTTGAATGTTTGACTTTTCAGGATTTATCGTATTAAATTTTTTTAGTGAAAAGAACAGTTGCTCAACCTCAACTCTTAAACCGTAAGAGCCTAACCAAACCGACCAGAATTTCACTTTTAGATTCAGTCTTATACCATCCACGGTTGGGTTTGAATCGCTTCAATTTTCTTAGTAAACACCGACCACACGAATCGACTGTAGAGCCCAGAGCATTTTCAGGTAAATAAGTAATAAAGCCCATTGGGGAGGGCAACTCAAGGCCTTCGTATATGAGCAGCTAGAGTTGGATAGTACCTCCAGCAGGCCATGCCTGAAATCATGCCATCTCACATGCACTTCAACGGCGAATACATGTCTGAATATTGTAAAATCCCAATTTGTGTGAAAAGATCCAAGATATGCTTTTCTATAGAAACAAATATTCAAGCTGTCATCTGATAACCACGAGTGTGGACGTTTCCCACCTCACCATCCCATCCACCACACAAAATAACCACGAACAAGCAGATGTAATTTGTGCCTGGTTCATATGATCCAAATTATAACGACGCAGTTCACCCCCATTCTGAGAAACATTAATGGTGGGGAAAGATGAACACGAATCACAAAATCTCTCAGCTTTATCCTTGTAAATATATAAGTACACCCCATGGATGCCAAATTCACAAATGCTCTTGACCATCCTCAGATCATAAGAGAATCTAAACACACAAAAGACTAAATTTAAGAGAAATTCTGCCCAATTCTCACTAATTCAACTTCTATAATACAATAGAGTACATAAATCCCAAACTCACAGATTCACAGCACAGAACAGATACATAAATGTTTGCTTCCCAATTCTTTAAAGCGCTTAGTACTACTTCCCAAAGGTTACAAACAGACATAACCCATTTTACACTACCTAGAATATGATTACCCTATGTTTCTTCCTCTAATGAACCCATTATATCATACACAGATACATACATACTCTTAACCATAATATGTTATCCAGTTTCGTCCCGTCTATTTCTCGATTGTCAGATCGATCCCCGTTTAAAAAAAACACGGAGAGTTCAGATCTAGGAAATCAAGAAATACGCAACAGAGACAACAAGTCAACCAACTATAGTGATAATTTGTATCAGATCTAGATCCGGACAGTCATTTCCACATACGGAACTTACACATCAATCCGAAGCAAACGCCTCAAATCCCTCGTGGCGGAGTCGTCAACAATCGTCAGGACATGTTTCTTTTTAGAGAATGATGGTAAGGGAAGGGAACTCGGAGCTGGAGACACAAAAAAAGCCGATCCAGCGTACATATGAGTCTTTGCAGCTACCGGAGGTTTCAGCTCGACGATTATTCCATGCTTCGGTATTATTTCCGGATTCGGCCCCAACCTGTCGGTTCCCGAAACGACCAAACCATCACCTTCGCTCAATTTCTCGCTCTTGATCTTTGAATCGAGCGATTCTCCACGCCTCAGAATCGTCACCTTCTCCATCAAAGTACTATTCACCATTTTCATATCATTGGAGCTTGATCTCTTCGAGATCGACGGCTCCGAGTGGCTGGAAACACCGCGCTTCCTCTGGTCCGGCCGTTCCGACCGAACCACCTGTTTTCTGTTAGATCTAGTGTTATAGCTATAATAATATTCGTTATTAGAGTTCCCATAGTGACTTTTCCGACGATAAAACTCCGCTGGATGATTACGGAACCGTTCAAACAAGTAATCCTGAGGCCGTAAGATCTCAGTCCCCATCGATTCAAATACCTAAGAAATGGAAGCAAAGTAGATACAACAAACGAAAAAAATTCTACAGATGAAGCTAAGATCCTTCCCGTCGAAGTCTGTCAGAACCTCTTTTTCCTCTCAAAGAGGAGGAGGTTGATTTTCGATCTATCCTTTCCTGTCCTATTTAGGGTTTTTTCTGTCATCGCAATTGGCAAAGTGGAGGAATGGTATTTATAGCACGGAGGAGAGAAAAAGAAGTGGTTGGGTTTCCTACCCACCTTCGCTATTAAACGCGTGAAGAAGCGAGAGATAGAAAGGGACAGGTGGCTGACCTGACCCGGTCATTTTAGTGGGTATTATCTATCTGGGGTCTACTCGGTTTGTTTTAACGGATATCGTTACTTCTCCGTTTAGCCATCGGCTTTCACATCGATTCAGAACTCTGGTCCCTATATTCGAGGTTACGGCGTTGGAGGGATGGGGGTTTCTTGTCGGCTTCTTACGTCGTTGGATGGGGAATTATTTAGGTAGGGCCCACCTATTGGCATCCAACAATATTCCTAATAAAAATCATCACGCCAAAATGTCTACTCTCTCCTGTCATTTATGACACCCGTCCTAAGAATAATATGTTGTTAATAATTTTATCGGATGAAAAATAAAATTAAGTTTATTTCACTAATCATGTATTATCATTCTTACATTATGGTTAACTATTAATTAAAATATTTTGTCACATAAGTTACTGAACTTAGGAATAATCAATAAATCAATTATTCAATTCAAACTTTGTCAAGTTCTTAACAGGATAAAAATATTCGTGGTCATGTGGACAAAGGGATCTACCTAGGACTCACGGAAAACATCAAAAAAGTAGAAACGGGTGGCGGATCAAAGTCGCGAGATATTCACAAATGGATGATCATCACTTCGAGGGCAGGAACTAACATCTCGAGAATAAGGGATCATCACTTCAAGAAACGGGAACCATCATTTCAAGAACAGGTCATCACCTTAAGGACATGATTAGACATCAGAATGGGAAGGGGGGTTCAAACCGACGATCAAGTGACCATAATTGATTAGGTAAACTAAATGACCCGGACAAGACAAATTGGCAGGTCACCAAGTGGCTCTGACTGATTGGCTCGAAACCACACGAAATCATCAAGTTGCAGCGATTGATGGGCGACTGAGTGAGACATATGGAAAATAAGGAAGAGAAAGGAACTCATACCGAGTAGAGATGATCCACATGAACGGGTGTTATTCCTAGACTTAATGAGTGTTTCACCATATATTTTATTATTTTTAATCAAATCTATACAACTAGGAAAGTCTTTATATGGGCAATGTATTCAATAAAACGAGATATTCAAAGCAATCCAGACATAGAGAACACAATGCATTAACTTCTTATAATTTCTAACTGTCACCATGTTCCTCTACCTCATTAACACTCACGTAAGTTTGTCCTTATCAAGATTTTTCCCTTAATCTGGAATGAGATGGGGAAAATTCTTTACATTTTGGCGTTTTCATTTATAGTCTGAGAAAAAAGCTCAAGAAACGTATCCTACAAAATCGTGAACATGCCTAGAACCAGATCTAACACGGCTCTAAATGAAGATAGCAGGCCCAGAAATGGAGATTAGCATGCAGATCGACTGGCCCCACCAACGAAAATGCTGCAGACAATCTTAAACGGGATGCACGAGATGGAAAGAATGAATATTGAAGTAAATCACAATGTATGGCAGAAAGTACAAATCAACATGTTATGCCGTGAACTCACAAAAATGCGAGCAGAGGTCAGCCAGCGGGTGATTAATGATGAATAGGAAACCCACTCCGAGGGCAACCAACGATATGAAAGGTAAGGGGACTGTGAGAATGATATAAACATCGACGAGAAGAAGAAGTCCAATATCAAAACCTTGTGAATGAAACTATTGGAGAGGTTCGGCAATCCTGAGTCATGTTAAAAGAAGCAATCAAGGAGCTATTCGACCAAAAGATGGTGGAGATAATGAATCTCGGGAGTACGGGAAGAAAATGACATTGAGTCTCTTATCAAGACATCATTAAGCTCAGAAGTTCAAGCAGCACCCATACCTAAAAAAACATTACGCCCGGGTTCAAAGGCTACGAAGGGAAGTCTGATCCCATACATTATTTTTGACGATTTAGACAAGATATGACGTTGTACCAACACGACAACAAGCTGTTGTGTAGAATATTCCCTACCAGTTTAGACGGGGCGGCTTTGAAATGGTACCACTCCTTATCAATTCACTTAATCATAAACTTCGCTATATGTCCTCTGTTCGATGGGGAATTATTTAGGTGGGGCCTACCTAAATAATTCCCCATCCACCAAGGAAGGGGAGTCCCTGCGGGAGTACATTCACCGCTTCAAAGATGAAATGATCAAGGTCGAGAACTACGATGACCGGTTAGCCAGATTGGCCTTCTGACGAGGTCTGGACCCAGAGTCACCCTTCTTTGAGGACCTGCTCAAAGTGAAACCCCTTTCCATGGTAGAGGTTTTCCAACGGGCGCGAGCCTATATTATATTGGAAGAAGATAAGAGGAGTATGCGAAGAACGGTTTTTGAATGGAAGGAAGAAGAATCCTGGAAGTGAGAAAGAAGCTTAAGACTTGGAGGAAGGAAGCATGACAAAATGGAAAGAGCGGATGGGAAGAAAGTCCAACAAAACAGGAATACTCATCGGATGTGATATTTTGACAGAACCCACTCGAGGGACAAGGTCTACACGCCATTGACCATCCCGGTCAACCAAATACTAGAGACAATTAAAGACAAACTTTGGCTAAAAAGACCAGTCCCATTCACTAAGGAACCTAGCTACAAAGATAAAGACGAATATTGCTTATTTCATAAGAGCAACGGGCATTACACGCGAGCAGCTCAAAGACTATATTGAGCAGCTGATAAAAGAAAGATACCTTAGCCAATCTATGAAAAGAGATGAACATAAACACGAGACTGAGAAAGACAGCCGAGAAGAAGATGAGAGGGATAAGGGGAAACGGGCCATCCGCATCATTGACACGGTTATAACATTAACCGAGCAAGAAGGGACAACAAGAAAGGAAATGAAGATATACTGCAAGTGGCTGATGTTATAAAGACATCAGCAGAAGCCCTCGAGCGGTAACGGGGACTCGCCGCTAGTGTTCGGCGACTCCGATCTAGAAAATGACAAACACATTGATCCCTCATCATTTCGATTCAGGTCTGCAACTGCTTGTTAAGAAGGGTCTTAGTAGACAATGGAAGGACAATGAACATCTTATGTCGGGCGACCACGGGGAAAATGTTCATGGGAGGTCGAAAATTAAAAAGAATGTCACAGTCGTTGATCGGTTTCAACGGAGCCATCAACTACTCAGAAGGAACCCTAACACTCCCGGCGAGCGCAGACCCGTTTAACTATATGAGTGAATTCATGGTACTGGAAATAACTTCCCCGTACAACACAATCTTAGGAAGGACCTAGCTCTATAAAATGAAGGTTGTACCCTCAACATTCTACCAAGTGTTGAAATAATCGTCCACAGAAGGAGTGAAAGCGATAAAAGGCGATTAGGCCGTGACTTGTATCTGTTCAGTAAACACTTTAGAATTTACAAAGAAAAGAGCCACGGAAAAGGCTGAAGGACCCACAGATCTATAGCAATTATAGGTAGACGGGCAAGACAACCCAAGTACGAGGCGAGAGAGAGAATGAAGCTAATATGCTTAGAGGAAAGGACCTAGAAAATAAGAAACGTTGGTACCCGTCTCGAAGAAAATGAGAAAAAGAAGTTGATAGAATTCCTAAGGAAAAACAAAGATATACTTGCAATGACGGTGTAGGAAATGCCCGGCATCCCAGAAGAGATCATCTGCCATAAGTTGAACATTGATCCCACTATAAGACCTGCGAAACAAAAAAGAGAAGCTTCGCCCTTGAACGGAACCAAACTATCAAAGAGGAGGTTGAGAAGCTCTTACCAGCAGATTCATCAGAGAAGTGAACTACCCCCGAATGGCTCGCTAACGTAGTAATGGTACGAAAGAAGAACAGAAAGTGGAGAATCTGCGTCGACTTCATTAACCTAAATAAAACATGCCCCAAAGACGAATACTCACTGCCAAGAATATCAAATGGTGGACACCATTTCTGGGCATGAACTGCTCAGCTTCATGGATGTTAACTCAGGTTACAATCAGGTGAAAATGTTTCAACTCAATCAAGAAAATACTTCCTTCATTACTGAGTATGACGTTTATTGCTACAAAGTCATGCCCTTTGGCCTAAATAATGTAGGTGTTACTTACCAAATGTTGGTGAACAAAGTCTTCTGCGAGCAAATTGGAAGGAATATGGAAGTCTACATTGATGACATGCTAGTCAAAAGTAAGAAGTGAGAACACCATATTCAGGACCTTGAAGAAGCATTCACTGTTCTAAAGCAAAATTCCATGAAGCTCCTCGAACATGTAATTATACAACGGGGAATCAAAGTAAACCTAGACCAAGTATAGGTAATTGTAGAAATGAGATCCCCGCGGAACCTCAAAGAAATCCAAGGGCTAACAAGAAGATTAGCCTCCCTGAACAGGTTCATCTCGAAGTCAACGGACAGATGCAAACCTTTCTTCGAAAGATTGTGGAAAAACTCCTCGAGCGGTTGGAATGAGGACTGTGAAGAAGCCTTTATCAAAATTAAAGAATACCTGACTACCTCCAATTTACTCTCTAACCAGGCAAGCAACTTTTGTTGTACGTAGTCGTCTCAACGGGAGTAGTCAACGCTCGTTTGGGGGAGTTGAACATGAAGCCCACCAAACGAGAGAAAATGGAACTTTGACGCTCTTTCTAGACAGTGCTTCAAATAGTAGAGGATCATGAGCAGGGATGGTGGCACAAACTCCCTTCAAGGAAATATTGGAGTATTCCATCTCCTCCGAATTTAATGCATCAAATAATAAAGCGGAGTCTGAAACACTAATCGCGGGAGTATCCCTGCTATGAAAGTATGAGGTAACTAAGGTTAAAATTTTATGCGATTCCATGTTAATCGTAAAGCAAGTCATGGGGGAATATATAACAAAGACGAACGGATGATAAAATACTTACAATGGGTGAAGGATCTCCTTAGTACGCTAAAAGATTGCATGCAAGCCTAGGATCTTCATTACGTCTCCCTTACAGAAGGAACGTCCCCGTAGAAGTTCTAAAAGGACCGAGCATCTCGCTCCTATTGACTAACGTGACTAATGTAGAAGTTGAATGGTAACCGAGTTGGTAGGACAACATAATCCGTTTACTTGAAGAAAGAGCACTTCCTAAAGATAAACTACTTGCCAAAAAGACGCAACGATGGAGTACAAAATACATGATGATTAACGGTGTATTATATAAGAAAATATTTGCAGTACCATACCTGAAGTGCCTACGAGAAAAAGAAGCCCAGTATGTGCTAGCGGAAATTCATGAGAGCATATGTGGATACCGCACTGGGGGCAGATCACTAGCCCATAAAATCATGAATGAAGGATACTACTGGTCCTAAATGCATCAAGACGCCATATAATACGTAAAAAGGTGCGACAAGTGCAGCGTTTCGTGCCGGTAGAAAAAATGGCCCCAGGGGAACTTAAAACCGTGGCTAGTCCTTGACCGTTCATGCAATGGACCCTAGGCATTGTTGGGACACTCCCCCATGGCACCTGCCTAAAACGTTTATTATTAGTTGTAACGGACTATTTCACTAACTGGATCGAGGCTGAAACCTTTGCCAGAATTTGTGAGGAAGAAGTAAAATTGTTCCTATGAAAGAACTTGGTGTGCAGGTATGAGATCCCCAGATCTTGGTATCTGACAACAGACTTCAGCTCACCGAGAACTTTGTAAGGACATTTTGTAAAGATCTGAAAATCATGAATCATTTCTCAACACCTTACTATCCATAGGGGAACGGGCAAGCAGAAAGATCAAGCCGAGTCATGCTTGATAACTTGAAGAAACGACTAGAATCCGCAAAAGCAAAATGGGTAGAAAAATTACCCGTAGTCTTATACGCATACAGAATGACTCTGAGAGAAACTACTGGAGAAACCCTGTTTGCATTAGCATACGAAGTAGAAGCGGTCATTCCCGTAGAAATTGGAAGTCCTACCATCAGATTTGAATTAAATGAACAATAAAATGGATAGCTCCTAAAAAACAGTCTCGATGAACTAGAGTGAAGAAGAGAAGCGGCCCTGATCAAAATGGCTCATTACAATCAGAAAATGAGATCTTATTTACAGAAGAAAGTAAGAAAATAGGAATTCCAAACAGGAGAATTGGTGCTCAGAACAATCTTCCAAATGGAAGGGAAGCTTGGGCCAACATGGGAAGGCCGTACATCATTCGTAAAATAGGAGGAAACGGTTATTACCACTTGAAAGCAGGAGAATGAACGGAATTGCAGAAACCATGGACCGCAATTCATCTGAAAAATATTTTATTATAATGAGACATCTTCCGCAAAGGTTTTCCATATAAAAAAAGTGGTGTCAAATTTCTGCAAAGGGGATTGGGGGCATTAAAAAGTCTTTGGGAGGGGCAGTTCATAAGTCCTACTTCCTGAAAGAACTAAGGGCACTAAAAAGTCTTTGGGTGTGGCAGTTCATAAGTCATACTCTCATAAGGAACTAAGGGCATTAAAAAGTCCTTGGGAGGGGCAGTTCATAAGTCCTACTCCCTGAAAGAACTAAGGGCACTAAAAAGTCTTTGGGTGTGGCAGTTCATAAGTCATACTCTCAGAAAGAAACTAAAGGCATTAAAAAGTCTTTGGGAGGGGCAGTTCATAAGTCATACTCTCATAAAAAAAACTAAGGGCATTAAAAACTCATTGGGAGGGGCAGTTCATAAGTCATACTCTCAGAAGGAACTAAGGGCATTAAAAAGTTCATAAGAGGGGCAGTTCATAAGTTCTACCCTTAAAATGAACTAAGGACATTAAAACGTCATCGGGAGGGGCAACTCATAAGCCCTACTCCCAGAATGAACTAAGGGCACTAAAAAGTCCTTGGGAGGGCAGTTCATAGATCATACTCTCAAAAGGAACTAAGAACATTAACTGAAGTAGAAACTGTGGAAGCAGGTGAATGCACTCTTGCCTAAACACTTCTTGAAATAAACTTCCAGGTACTTAAAGGATTATGTAGTCTATAACTTTATTTGAATGAAAACCATTAAAAGGAAAAATACATATTATTACTTGTGAAGATTTACTAAAAATTCAAAGTCGATGGATAAACTTTTTACTAAAGAACGAAAGGAAATGGCAAAAGCATGCTGAGGAAATGAGTCATTTCATTAAAAAGCAAGAAAGTTACAAAGCAATTCCTAAAGAAAAAAGTACAAGAAAAATGAAAAAAATGTAAGAGAAAAGGAAAATAATGCTAATTCTTCACGGGGTGCTCAGCCTCTAAATCAACAGGCTTGTCAGGAAGGGGGACCAGCAACATACGAGGAGGCTTATCAGTCTTGGTGTCGCGGTAACCCACCATGTAGGCCATATGCTCATACTTTTCGACCATGGCATGGTACTCGACCGCAAGACTAGTCTCCCGTTCACTTGACTTAACCGACGCGTCCTCAGCCTCAGCCAAACTTGCCTTAACAATAGACAGTTCTCCCCATTTATCTTGGCAGACCTCCCCGTTTACCGCAAAGAACACTCAAGCTTCAACTGCTTAGCCATGGCCGCTTCAAGTTCAGAAGTTAGACGGGCAACAACCCGTTGAAGGTCAGCCTCCACCTTTTTGAGATCATCCCGTTCAGAGCCAACAACACCATAAGTTTTAGTGGTCTCCACCTTTTTTCTACAGTCGGCTACCTCCTCCTCAGCAGCATAAATATCTTCCTGTAGCCCATTGTGGTAGGTCACGGCCTGTTAAAAAAAGTGTTAGCCAAAATTGGGAAAAGATTTGCCTAGGAAAAACAAAAAAGACGAGAAGAAAATAGGTAACAAAGACGAAGAAGGGAAGAAGGGAAGAAGGGAAGACTTACAGAAGATAGGAAAGAGCGTGAAAAAAATGAGGGAAACCTAGGTGATATAGACTACAGAAGCCAAAAACAAGTTCGAAAATGTTTAATGGATAGGAGATGAAAAGACACTAGTTCTGAAAAGGGGGAAAGGTAATTGACGGACGTATAGAGAAGAGACACAATAGAATAATTACTACCAGTCTACCCAAAACTGACGAGCCAATGACAACGTGACAGTTGGAGAAGAGAAAATCTAACGGGCCAGAAGCACGCATGACGTAAGAACCAAAAATTGAAGCATACGCGTACAAACGACATTAAGAACAATGAATTTTCTAAGGAGCGTGTCAGTAACCCCAGAAACGAGGAAATGATGGTAAATCATCTCATTATTTTAATACTTATGACTTTTCCTTACGTAACACTTAATGTTTTGCAGAATAAAAGAAGATCCTAATTTGATGATAGTGGATCAAGAATAGTCGTTCTCCCGAAATGGGACACGTGCTGAGAGCATTCATTGCACATCGACGAGCATCGTCGAAGAGCAATGATGGGTAAATAAACAGGTAAAAATATTTACTGTCACGTGGACGAAGAGACATACCCAAGACTCGTGGAAAATGTCAGAAAAGTATAAACGGGTGGCAGATCGAAGTCGCGAGATATTCACAACTGGATGATCATCACTTCGAGGACGAAAACTACATCTCGAGAAAAGAGAATCATCACTTCAAAAAATTGGAATCATCACTTCAAGAAACGGGAACCATCATTTCAAGAATGGGTTCATCACATCAAGGACGGGACAAAACATCAAATTGGAAAGGGGGTTCAGACCGACAATCAAGTGGTCGTGATTGATTAGGTAAGCTGAGTGACCCGGATAAGACAGATTGGCAGGCCGCCAAGTGGCTCGGAACTACAGGAAATCATCAAGCAACGACGATTGATGGACGATTGAGTGAGACAGATGGAAAATAAGGAAGAGAAAAGAACTCATACCGAGTAGAGGGGAGGTTCCCCACGAATGGTGTTGCCCCTAGGCTTAATGAATGCCTCATCTTATATTTATTATTTTTAATCAAATCTATGCAACTAGGAAAGTCTTTATAAGGCCAATGTATTCAATAAAATGATATTCAAGGCAATCCAGACATAGAGGACACAATGCATTTACATCTTATAATTTCTAACTATCACAATTTCCCTCTACCTCATTAACACTCACATAAATTTATCCTTATCAAGATTTTTCTCTAAATCTTGAATGAGGTGAGAAAAATCATTTACACTTTATTAATATTTTAAAGAAATATAATGGATTTTTTTAAATGTTAGAATTTTTAGAATTTCAAGAATAATTGAGATTTTTTTTATAAAAAGGAGAGAATATTAGAGATTTTTTGGGACGGTCTCCCCTAGCCATATTTCCATTGAATTTAAAAGTACGATAGCATTAGCCTCAGTTCAGTAGATTGTGGTTCTTGTTAGTTATCAGTTGATCAAATCCTAGCCATTCAATCTGACTTGAAGAGTCTAAATTTGATCAATTGAAAAATATGAAGGGAAAAAAAATTCACAACTCAAGTATGATATAATTTATCAAGCTCTCTCAGACAGTCCAAATCACATGAACTGTCTTAGCATTCGGCAAAGGCCAAGCGCTGATAAACTCCTTCCACGCTGATGTTGGATTAGTTCAATGAGATCAGATTATTTTAAATTAAATGCTAAATTGATGAGATGTTCTTTTCATTAATACCTTTTTAATTAGGTAATGTAAAATAGCCGTCGGAGGTGAATACATGAAATCTTCGTGTACTTTAGATCTTTGCAGTCCAATAAATTTGCAGATGCCATGTTGATATCGTGTAATTTTAACAATTTAGTTGTAACACTTACTTTATAGAAAAAATGGTAGTCTAATAATTTAGTTGTAACACTTATTTTATAGAAAAATGTTATGAAATGGGCTAACAATTATCATAATAATTAAGCTTTCATGCTCATATTCTAAATATAGTTTGAGTCATATTATCATATAGTTTACTTAAATGACACGATCACTCTTTTAGTTTGAAAAATGATACACATATCTTTTAATATTAGGTCTCGACAAAAAACTCAGAATCATTAAATTTCAAACTAACACTATTTTAAATAATCCGTAGTATCAAAGTTATTCCTCATTTCATTCCCAATTCTAAAAACATAGAAACAAATTTCTTTTATTATTCAAATTAGAATTCACCTAAATATGAAAAAACTCGACGGACTTATATTTTGGGATAGTAAAATAGTTGGATCAGATTCATTATAACTGTATTTTCATATCTAAATTAACAGATTTTTAACATAACAAACATATTTATTATTTTTCAAACTAAATGTGTGTCTATGTCATTTAGGCAAACCATAAGATGTATTCAGGAAATTTTCTCAAAAAAAATATATTATATATTAGGGATATTAATTGCCAATAATAAAGTATAAGCTGATACCAATTAAAGATTGTATTAAAAATCTATGGAAGGTGGATTTAAATTTAATACATCAATTTTAGGGGGAAATCTTCTGATACTCTTGGAGTATTGAATATTCAGTACTCTTCCATATCTTTTGATGACACGTGTACTTATTTTATAAATTTATTTTTTCTCCTTCATTAAAATATAAATAAAATATAATATTTTTGAACACGTGACAATTGATGATATGGAGTACTGAATATTCAATACTCCAGAAGTACCGAATATTTTCTCCATTTTTAGATGAAAATTTTGGTTAATTAATATATGCATGTGGGGTCACTCTTCAATGTCGGCCTGTCATTGATGCCAGAGTTTTTTGTTACACCCCAAACATATTTTGTTAAATCATTTCAACATTGAAGCCAAAAAATTTGTTAAACCTTATATTTGTTGAATCTCAATACATATTAATTGAACTCTAAATATATTTTGTTGAACCGTTTCAACATTTTATTGAACCCTAACATCAATGCCGACCTAGAATTATAAAATTTCCCATGTATTTGATATGTATTGTTTTTTTCGAAACTATGTAATATGTATTGTTACCGATGAATTTGTAAAGATGTTGAACGAAAATTCAAGGGTTTTTAGGATAAATATACATTTTTCAATTTTCTTGAGGATTTTTATACCCCTTTTTGAAAATAAGGAAATTTATACCTATGACCCATCAATTTCACATCATCACTTACAATCTCTCTATTGTCTCATCATTTTTTCTTAATGTACCTATCAAATCAATTTAATAATATTTTATTCTTCTTCTACTTCTTAATTTTTTAACGAAGTTTTTTCTTCTACTTGAAGGGTTCAAGTAGTTTTTTATGACTACTTGAACCCTTCAAGTAATTGTTTTTTTTTGTCAGTCAACACTCATACACCAGACGACTACTTGAAGGGTTCAAGTAGTTCTTTATACTACTTGAATGGTTCAAATAGTTATTTATGACTGCATGAATCAAACTGAACACTTGAACTCTTCAAGTAATATTTTTTTACTTTCAGAATCAAAATCAATACTTGAAGGGTTCAACTAGTCAGATACAACTACTTAAACCCTTCAAATATTTTTTTTTTACTTTCATAATCAAAATCACTACTTGGAGGATTCTAGTAGCTATTTTTTTGTCAATCAATTACCCATACACCAGGTGACTACTTGAACCATTCAAGTAGTTTTTTTATACTATTTGAACCCTTTAAGTAATTTTTCTCTCTCTTAAAGTCCATTGTCCAGTAAGCGAATCACTACTTGAGGACTCAAGTATTAAGTTTTTACTACTTGAACCTTTCAAGTGCTCTTTTCTCTTAAATTTTGCTGCCTACTAAGCTCGTCACTCACTACTTGAAGAGTTCAAGTAGTCAAATACAACTACTTGAACCCTTCAAATAGTGATTTGATTCTGAAAATAAAAGTAAAATTTATCTAACTACTTGAACTTTTCAAGTAGTGAGTTTTACTTTCAGAATCAAAATCACTACTTGAAAGGTTCAAGTAGTCATATATAACTACTGAACCCTCAAGTAATATTTTTTTCCTTCCAGAAACAAAATCACTACTTGAAGGGTTCAGGTAGCCTGATAAAACTACTACTTGAACCCTTCAGGTAGTTGATTTTAGTATCGCAGATGTAAAGTAGAGACCACTTGACCGAAAAATGATGTGTTACAGGGTCTCGAAGAAGTAGAAGAAGAATAAAAGAAGAAGAAGAATAAGATAAAGAAGAAGCAATAGAAGAAGAATAAAAGAAGATGGAGATAAAGAAGAAGCAGAAGAATAAGAAGAAGAAGAAGAAGAGACGAAGAAGAATAAGAAGAAGACGTTTTTGTTGAAGAATAAGATAGAGTATTTGTCAATCACGGTTAATTTGAAATGAGAGCTAAGAGCGGGAAAGTGAGTATTTGTCAACCATGATTAATTTGATCTTTGCATGAGGAAGTGAAAGGAAATGATGAGGAAAAAGAGAGTTGTTATGCTTGATGTTGATAATGATGGACTCTAGGTATAAAATTCTTAGTTTTTGAAAAGGGATATAAAAATCTAAACAAAAAATAAAAAGGGTATATTTATGTAAATAATCCAAAATTCAACCGCTTTATAACCAAATCAAATTTAACATAAAAAGGAAAAGAAAAGAGAAGGGAAACAACTTTGAAAACATATATATTATATGTAATGTTCAAAGAGAATTACAACTTGCGTTACTTCCATACTATAATAATAGAACAACAGTACTATAATGTTGATGAATCAATAATCATAATAAGTGAAGGACGCACTTTCTTTTTTAAAAGTAAGGGAATGGAATTATTGAAGGTGTTTGCATTACTATAATTAAAAGATCAATAGTTAATTAATCAGCTCTATAATTAATTTAATTACATTTTAGTTAAGAATTAATATGTCTCTTCACTAACATTAAATATGAATATTCATCAAAATATTGTTAAAATTATTTATGACATTCTTTATATCCAGCAGAAACGCCATTTCTCTCTCCATTTCTCTTTTATATTAAACATAAATACAAAATTTTGTTGTTGATTAGGTCAAGGACTTTAACAAATAAATCATGCTACTTGAAACAAAAAACATGGTATCTCAAGTTTTAATTTATCCCAACCATACAATTAGTGGAAGAAAGCAATAATGCTGCCTGGGTTGGTCTGTGGTTTACTTGGAAAGAGAAACAAACAATTAATTATATTGGAATAGTCCATGAAGGAATTAAATTACTTAGACTTCAATAATCAATACCGTTTTCTCTTAATTGTCAAACATCACGTACAATGCATGTGGTAATAAAGTATTTGTAAACATTGATAGTACTTAAAATTTAATCAAGCTAAAGAAGAACAACTCATTTATTGAGAGGGGTCTGAGACAAAAGACTCATCAAATACGCTTTTCCGATACTAATAAAACTCAATGGTGATGACTCACATATATTAGTCCAATCCTTATATAAACCCAAAGCCAAATCATTCATACAAAGCTCAAACTCAATCGGTGATCAATAGGAAAAATTGAACATTTTGAGGTAGCCCACGCTGCGACCAATGCCTAAGCTAGATAATAAGCTATGATCTAATTTTTAATCATCATGATTGTTAATCACATGTTAAATGATTTGTTACTTAATTGAGACATCATTTAATAAAATAAAATTTGATGGAAGTCTTTGTATTGGAGAATCACTCATATTTTAAAAATTTAAAAAATATTGTAGAGTAAACATTAAATAACATAAGATATTATTAAAGTTTTTAGTATTTGAAGAATCTCTATATTTTTTTATAAACCATATTGTCAGTTGAATTTAAAGGTACTATAGCAATAGCAATGTTAGATTGGTTCTTAGAAAAAAAGTTTTTTTAATCGAATGCTAAATTGATGAGGATGTATGTTCTTTCCATTTGTTATTTTAAAAGTAGATAGTGTGAAATGGTCGGCAATTGATTAGTTGTCGTTAGAACCCGACGGTTGAGTCTGAAGTTTGATGATCTAGAGTCGTTTGATTAGATCTGGATGACTCAAAACGCGTGCATCATTATTTGGGAAAAAAGTAAAAAAAAAAAATCTTTTACTTTTTTATGTTTGATCTCAGCCGTCCAGATTTATTTGAACGACTGAGAAAGAACTTCGTCTCTGTAGTTGCTCACTAACTACAAAGAATCTTAATCAGAAATGGTCATGGTTGGTGATGACATGAAATATTCATGTACTTTAGATTTTTACAGTCAAAATATCCTGTAAATTTAATAATTTAGTTGTGAAACAAAGTGTTACATAATCACACACCTTTTATGAAATAAAAAATGTTAGTCTCTACTGATGGATCTGAATTCTCTAATAATGAAAAAATAAAAAAAATTAAATAAAAAATTAATATTTTAATATAAAATTAATTGAGTTAGATCCTGATTAAATGGTTGAAGCTCCACTTCCTTCACCTAGATGATTTAACGTAACCGTTCACATAATGTGTGGGAGCTATTTTTATCAAATGAATGGTTAAAGATATTGAATGAAATACAATCACTTCATAACCAATTTAACTTTAGCATAAAAAGGAAAAGAAGGTAAAACAACTTGTTCAAAGAGAATTACAGATTGCAGCCTGCGACTTGCTTTGTTTTCATCTAAAATAATAGAACTCCAACACTATGTCTTTATTGAATCAATAATGTTAATTAAAAGGTACACTTTCTTTTTAAAAAGTAAAGGGATGATATTATTGAGGGTGATTACGTTTCTTTTTAAAAAGTAAAGGGATGATATTATTGAGGGTGATTACGTTACTTTAATTAAAGAATAATTGTTCATCTTCACTGATAAACATATCATGTATTATAACTAATATAATTTAAATTTAATTGAAGAAAAAAATAATAATCTCCTAATATGCTACTAAGTGACTTAAAAAATAGTTTATTCATATTTTAAGAAAATAAAATGTGTTGCATCTTTTAATTTAAAAAATAAACATATATAATCTATAATCTATTAAAAGTAGGGAGGAGATGTGAATCATTTTATCCATTTATTATTGACGTATTACTCAAAATAACTTTATAAGTTACATGTGAAATTTAATAATTTTTTATTTTTAAAATTATACTAAATTGAATAAGTAGGCATTAATTTCAAATTATATTTATCTATTGAATGAATTTAGAAAAAAGTAATAAATGAGTAATTTCAAATTAATTTTAATTGGTAACTTTGAATGAATTGTAGTAAGTTATTAAAGAAGTTATAAAGAAAAATTCAACTTTATACTAAATTATTTTTAATATAGAGAAAAAATAAATTATGTTTAAAAAATTTAAGTAATATAATTAAATTATAACACACTCTTAAAAGCTTAATTTATATTTTATTGTACATGTTAGTATAATTAATATGTTATATAAATATATTTATCTAAAATCTAAAAAAAAATTGTAATATAAATAAAAAATAAAAACTTCAGTTAAAAATAAAATACGAAATAAATATTGTAAAATAGTGGAAAGTCAAATTTTCTAGATCCACTCAATTACTGTAACGTCCTTCTATAACTCTATTTATTACAGCGATGTCCTTCAATTATTGTAGTCAGTTGTTTTGGTAGTTCTGGGCTGGAATTTTTGGAGGAGAGTTTGAACATTTCACTTGCTTTTAGATTGGACTTTAATCCATGACCGTTGGACTAATCTTTCTTCCCATTCCCCACCCCCCACACCAGACATCTCATCCACCCCCCACACCAGAGATCTCATCCACCTACCTCTCTTTTCTTCTATCTTTTATTACGATTAAAGATCACACGTAGGTTCCTAACAGTTGGACATTTCCCCATTTTCTTTGATCTTTCCTATACATGCGTTACTCTCTGAGGCTCAACAGTTTGTAGTTATGGTCATTGGACTAGTTAGGATTTTTTATTATTTTTTTCCTTCTTTCTTCATCTTCTTAGAGTCTTCGGACGCCTGGAACCATTGGGCACCACTGACTTCTGGGTTTGCTTCTTGCTTTACTGGAGAATGGGTTTCTGGAGAATGGGTGTTACTTCACTGTGCTTGTGGAGCTGTGATTACAGAGGCATGTGAAATCGTCATCCGTTTCGACTCAATGTATGTAATCTGACTAGATGGAGATTTTGAGGTCCTCTGAGAATTGTTGGTGCATGTTTTGACAAAGTTGTAAATTCTGTGGGAGTTGGTTGTATTGGTAGTGATTTGATTTTACTATTTTGTTTGGTGTGGGTGAATCTATATGCGCCCTTTTGACTTTAGTTTTTGTCTAAACTTGGCCAGTTCTTTGAAGTATATATTTCCCTAAATACTTCCGTTGCATGTTTCTGCTTCAGTAACTTTTTAAATTTCGAATATTTGGCTTAAGGGAAAACGGACCTGTTAATTTTGCATCTGGCTTATCATTTCATTTGGTTGTTTGGAATCTGACTGCAGGTTCTTGGCGAGGAAAGCCAACGCAAAAGCATAAGTAAAATTAGGGAAAATAAAGAAACTTTTTTACTTATGTTTTTTTTTCCTTCTTTCTTCATCTTCTTAGAGTCTACGAACGCCTGGAGCCCTTGAGCACCGCTGATTTCTGGGTCTGCTTCTGGCTTTGCTAGAAAATCCTTACGGGTTCTTGGAACTGTGGGCGAACCTATTAATCCAAGTGCATGGAGGTCCTAAATATGTTTTCAGCTAAACAGAAATTTCAACTTATTTTCTTTTGATGTGAATTGTTTTTTCTAATACGTTTTATATCTTTCAGGTGGTTTTTTAATGTGGTTGAGGATCCAAGGTGCCCTATATCTGATACTTCGTGGCAAACTGAAACTGGCGGTTTTATGGTATTTCAATTTCATTGTTCTGTATTTTCCTTTTATAGAGAGCATTCATTGTCATGCTTCATGGCAGAACTTTCATTCACATGGAACACTTCTGTACATTTACGTTCTTGAAGCCATTTCGTGTATTTTATCAGATATAGATGTTTAATGGTTTACTATGTTTATCTAGCAGATCACTCCACTACGAGGAGCATGGCCGCAAAAGCCTGGTTCAGCTACTTTTCCTTTCTTCGGAGTTCAGGTACTTCAAGAATTCTTGTTTCCTCCTTTTGTTTTGGGATCAGTTGATACCTCAAGAATTCCTTTTGTTAATTTGCATGAATCCTAGGATCTACTTTCCGGATGTGACCTTTTCTCCTTACTAAATCTTTCTTGCTTCATTATTTTTATTGTATCTGCAGCCTGTTATAGTGGACGAGAAGGAGTTGAGATTGAAGGTGAGTGCAGCGGCTATCTGTGTGTGAAAAGCTCATGGCCTGCTGCATTCAGATCACTCTACGGTGATCATGAAAGATATGAAACAACATACTTTAAGCCATTCCCTGTCTACTACTTCAGCGGTGATGGCTGCAGCAGGTAAGTTATTATAAGCAAATTTTTAGTGATAAAATAATAGTTACTTTTTGGTTATTATTACCTTTGTATTAGTGGCCACAATTATATCATACATGATGATAGCGTGCACATATGGATAATGAACAATATTTGGATTAACAATGACTTTAGATTTGTTTCAAACCAACAAGTTAGATAATTATGCTAATCTGTATAGAAAGTCCTGATTAAAATACTTGTAATCTGTATATGTTATCATCAGGGACAAGGATGGATACCATTGGCTTACTGGAAGAGTTGATGATGTCATCAACGTCAGGTGCATAAGCCTTTTATTTCACAACGCGTCTTTAAGAAACCATAACAATCCTTTTATTTCCTTTGTGTGACACTTCATACATTAAAAATTTATGCTGCAGTGGGCATCGTATTGGGACTGCAGAAGTGGAATCTGCACTGGTTTCACATCCCCAGTGTGCAGAGGCTGCTGTGGTTGGTGTCGAGCATGAGGTAGGTTTGCAACTTTTAAGGTGCGCATGCACTGTGTGTGGTTGCTGGACAAAGAGAGGAGACAAGGAAATAGTTACTTTCAGAAGAAAGATGTTCTAATTAGTGCATATGTTTATCGCCTGTGTGCCTGAGAAACATATTCGATGCTGTAGGTTAAAGGACAGGGTATTTATGCGTTTGTGACTCTGGTGGAGGGTGTGCCTAAGAAACATCTCTCTTTCATCTCTCTCTGTCTCTACTACTATTGCTCTTTATTTGCATTCTCATCACTCTCTCACCATATTCACCAATTCACCAACAGTTCCTTCAAACTTACCATGTTCATATCCCTCTTAATCTTTTTCTTTATTTGCTTTTGATTAATCTAAACCAAATAAATATAAGATTTTCTTTGTTTTTTCTTAAAAGAAAACAGGTGTATTTTCTTATATATTGAATCATTTTTTATTACTTTGGTAGAATTTGTGAGTAAGTAAATGATGAACTTGGTTGGTTAATAGTACTTAGAATCCTGACCGGTAAGGAATTTTTTCTCCTTACCGTAGATGTGATTCACTTTTATTCAATAATAGTAAGTCCTTTTAGTTATTAGGTTAAATAATTGAGTAATTCGAAATTTAAACATTTGGATTTTGCAAAAAAATATTTTTTTGAAACTTTCTATATGAACTTTTGGGTGAATGGCAATTATTATTCTTACTTTTATCATTGTTGTTATTATTATTATTGGTTGATGTTAATGCTTTGACGTTGAATGCTTATTTTGATGTTAGCTTTTCTTGTTATTCCCTTATGATTCCTCTGTGTGAGGGAACTGATGTTATATATTTCCTGCACTTTATAGACACCCAAATGAACATCTGAGGGGTCATTGCCAAGGAAGAGATAGTTCCATGCTTTGAAGAGGCGGTCGGTAGTGGTGACAACTTCTGTGCTTTGGGGGTATTATTTGAGGTACGTTTATCATCTCCCTCATTTAGGAATTAGGATCTCTTTTTTGTATAATATATTTTGGATTTCATGGAGATTGGCTCAGTATTTGCTGTTTACTCATCCAATTTCTCTGAGTTTCTTACTTGTCTAGCTCCTTACTTGCTGTTTACTCATCCAAATAATTGTTAGTTTCTTACTTTTATTGTTGTTTAGATTTAGCTTTTAGCCTTCTGTTTCATTGTCGTTTTATTCTTTTTGTTATTGTTTATTAGTTTCTTTAGAATAATAGGTGCAGATGTCATATGAACTGAATTAGGCAAGATTCTCAATTTTCAATATAAAGTTTAGAAGAATTCTTTTAAGCAACTATTACTTATTGTTCCATTTTTTTCTTCTTGTTTCCTTTATTAAATATATTTTTATTTACTTATAAAATACAAGAAAATTTTGTGAATGTACATTTCAGATATGTTATGGGTGAACATGAAAGATGGAGAGAAGTTTGTTTGTTTTAGGTAGCATTGTAAGTGTTGAAAATATCGTGAAAAGTGTCTGCTTCTACTATGATCTTAGGCCTATACATAATAATATGTGAGATTTGGACAAATTGCTTGGGCATTGTTCGATAAAAACTTCAGGCTTAAGTTAATCACTGCAGGTGCCTATTATTTATAATGAATGTCAAACTTCGTTTTTTGTTTCCTTTTTTGTGTTTTGAGACGGCCTTATTGTCTTGGGTGCTGTTCATTTGTTTCCAAATATATGTTGGCATGACAAAATAATATTTTGGTAGTATTTGGGTATTTAGTTAAGTGAACTCAAGTTCTTTACAGAAAAAGGAAACTTAAAGTGTTTCTTACTCTTTGAGCTGGATATTTTTTAAACTTTCGTTTTCGCTTCATTATTAACACTTATATGATTTTCCTTTGGAAATTCAAAAATGATGTTTTGCACTACCTTAGTATGGCTTATGTTTCTTTGTCGCTTTTTATTTATAGTAGGATTAGATCTTTATGTTTCTCCATAATGGATGATTAAGACTTTAGAGTAAAGAGGAGATGTTGATTATACGGCACCCGCGTGCAAGGCTCTGAATCATTGCGGTTGAGCGAGGTCTTGTGCACTACAAGCTCTGAATCATCTGATATGGTTACTCTTCTCATAACAACGCGTTGTTATGAATTGTACTATCATACTTAACATTAGTTAATGTATTTCAATCTTTTTTTCTGCTCTATGCTCTAGCCTCTAACTATATCATAACATCCTCTTGACTTTAAGTCTTAATGAAGTGAATATTGACTCGAAGTCTTAATGAAGTGAATATTGCCTCTTGAATATTATTGAGTCTCTGACAAGTGTTTTCATTTGTGATTATCTCGTTTAGTTCTCTTTACACAACTTATTCTCTTAGTGATGATTATTTTTTAAAGAGTTGTAATAGTTATTTTTAAAATGTGTTGTTATAATTATCTTATATAGCAATAATATTATTGTGATTGGGGCGATCCCTATTAAGCTTGATCATACAATGTGTTATTAACGATGAATTGCACCTATTTCACTATCGACTGATAGTGAAATACAATATTATCAGTGTATCTAACAACTCAAACAACAACCACTATTGCAACAACCACCACTCTTCAGAAATTGGTGTTGCATTAGTGTTTCAGGAATTAATTAAAGAGTTCTTAATTTACCTTTGCTGAAAAAGTTAATAAAAAAGCATCTCGCTGCATTTCTGTTTTTGAATAGTTTATTTTTATAACATGTAAGTCACATTTTTATATGGGTACTTTGTGCCTTTTGTTTTGGACATACTCTACTAATTCTATTTATTACCTATGAAAATGATTAATATGCAACGGCTAGCTGGCGTAACAACGGAGTTTGCTTTGCAACCCCTATTTTTTAAAACTGCGTCAGCACTGTTGGTGCTACCGCACCAGTAGTGCTGGCACAACGGTGGGGTTGCATAAGCAACCCCTAAAAAATTAATTTATGACAATAAATTTGTTACCCATTTATTTTGCGTCAATAAATTAATTTCGTAAATAAATTAGGCAATTCAACAAATTATTTACATAATGAGAAATTATAAATAAATTATTTACCAGAGATGTCAGTAAATTTTTATTTGTTGTGCTATAAATAAAATTGTCTATTAATTTTTTTTTAAAGATTTCATAATGATTTACGTGTTGTAAATAATTAACTTTGAATGTTTATAAAAAAACATGTGTACTAGGGCATATCGTGCATAGTAATGCACTATATTGTGTGCGGTAACGCACAAAAAAAATTACGAGGACATTTTAAGAAATGGTTGTGATTCTCACTATTAATTAGGGAGCGTCGATCATATTTGCTGAACAAGTATGACGGCTCGTCTAAAATGATTATTTATATAATTCTCCCATATTAAAAACTCTAACGGGAATTATGACAAATGGCCCTCTTTTTAGGATGAGCTGCAAATATGGTTTTTTAAAGTTTTGAGCTATAAAAATGACTCACGTTTTTTAATCGAAGTTTTAATTTAGGTATTAATTTACATTTTTGACCACTAATAACTGTTTTGCAAATTATTATTTCCTCCTGCACATGTCATTAATGTTCACCACATCTTCTCTCGTGGATCTGCAATTTTTGGAGAAAGTTTACAAAGGAAATAAGTTTTTGTACATTTACACATGCATACTCTTCTCCATTCAAGGTTTATTATTAAAATTTGGAGTGAGAAAATATATTATTTACTTGTTATAAAAATGATTACATAAAGTCAACACAGTAACAAACGATATATACATGGTAAACAAATTATGTACCATGGTATTTTACCAAATTAGATACCAAACACAAATTGAATCCGAGAGAGGAACAAAAGAATAGAACAACCAATTTTAAATGTCAGAAAAACCATCAACAAATTTCTTTTAAAATCACAAAGAGATGTAAACATCATGTTTACAAGTAATGCAAACAACAATCACAACACAAATTACAATTCAGGAAAATCAAATCACAAATATATGTTTTCCAACAAGTTTTATATAAGAAGAGTAAAAAACAACCATGGTTTCTTCAAAAACCAGAAAAAAAAAATTATTGGAATTACTTGTAGTTTCCAAGTTGTTCGCGGTTTCAATCACACTCTTTATGGCTCGAAAGTTCTCGTGGTTGAGTTGGTGGTGGTTATAGACGGAAGTTGCCGTCAACGATGGATGCTATCGGAGAAAGCACTGATTGTCGGAGAAGTTTCAGTGAAAATAGTTGTTGTCACAATCTCAACGGCTTCAATTGGTGGCAGACGAAATTGTAGATGGTGGTGATCGTGTCTGTGGAGAAGCGTGATGATCTCATCCGTTGGAGTCAGCTAGGATTTGGTGCCGTCTGAAATTGAGAGAGGGGAAAGTAACAAGTTTAGTGTAGGGAAACAATATCAGATTTTCAATACCTTGAGGTAAATAGCAATAGCAAATTTCATAAATAGACGTAATTTTAGACTAATATATCATTTATCTGTTAATAACTTGTTATCAATTTTTCGGATAAATCATATAGGTAAATATGATATACTTAAATGATATACTTTAAAAATAAGAAAATTATATTTAACTATTTGAAAATTGTAATTAATGGAATCTTAAATATCCTTGTAAATAACTAAAATCCCGTCAATAACTTTAAAAATCGTTCCAAAAACTAACTTCCCTCCAAACATTAATTAACAAAAATTCCAAATTTGAATTTCACCAATCATATACTATAGAAAAAAAGGAAATAAAAATAAACTAAATATAATTTTGGTAACTACTAAATTAACCATGGTAAAATTATTCCCCAATTGTAAATCAATCAATTAACATAATAAAAATAACTTTCATCGTCTATCACCGATTCCCTAAAAAAATTAATAGAAGTAAGCTGCCATTAACCACAATCAAATCATCTCTCTTCAACTATCCATCAATCGAACATCTAAAGACTAAAACAGACTATTCAGTGGTATGTTCATTCAAAGGAATCTTTGTGATGTTCTACGATTGAATATGAAGACAGAAAAAACTCAGATTTTCTTAAACTTGAACACAACAATCTTTGTGATGTTCTACGATTATGGAGAATGAATGCAATCAATGAGTGTTATGTTCCTTGAAAGAAATCTGGAAATCAATAGATGTTAAGGATGACAAAAACACACAAATGGAAAAACTCGGTTAATTGTAAATCAAAACTTTTCGGGTGAATTGCTTTGAAAAATAGTTGCAAATCCGGATTTGAAAATCAATCGGTTATTGAAAAGATAATTTTCACAACCGAAATCACTAAAAAAATGAGAAATTGAATTTAACAATACGATTTATTTTAAATTAAATTTAAATATATTAATAATATTATAAACTGTAAATACCAAAAATAAGGATATCTCATTAATTGACATGGCCTCACAAAATCATATAATTGAAACTATCAAATAAGGGGTAAATTTATCAATAAAAAATCATCAATAGAATAATGATGATGTGGCGGGCGGAAATCTACTGCTTACCTATAAATTTGAAAACTCTACTATCCCTTAACTTAGCTTTTATAGCATGTTTATTTAGTGTACTTACTTTTTAATTTATGAGGTTGGAGGGGGTTGATTTTAGAATTTAAATTTTTTGTTAGTTATGATATTATAAAATGGGCCATTTTTGCCACTTTTAAAATGGGCCATTTTTTAGTTATGATACTATTATGTATATTTTTGTAAAAATAGCAATTTCTTTATTTTTATTTAAGCTAACCGTTTTCTGTGACCATTTTACCCTTTTATTATTGAGTCCCACTCTTTAAATTTCCTTAACATCTGGTCATTGACCATAGTTTTATCTGTTTTAGGCAGTTTATTCTGTTTTATTAAATTTTCTTATTTGTAAGATGGTTACTGATTAAGTTTCTTCATAATTATTTTTTTAGATGGTGATTAAAGTGATGGAATCTTGTAGATTTTGCAGATTTTCAATTACATTGTTGATGTACGTTTGGAATATTTTCACCTTACAAGTAATTGGAATTAGTTCATTTATTTCCTTATTTTTTAATTTTTAAAACTAAATGTAAATCATTTTAAATTCTACGTTTCTATTTTTTTAGCTTTTATCCTCTGAATGGAGGGTATTTAAGGTATATATTTCTAATTCTTTTTATTTCATGACATAAATTTAATTAGGTCATGTAATGTGTCTAAAATCCCTTTTGCTCTACAAGTCATGTAATATGTCTGAATGGAGGGTATTTAAGGTATATGTCACATACATGTGGATGGGGCCAGACCTACGGATATACAGGTAAGGCCCACGCCCTTCGGCTACTCTAAAGAAATGTTATATTTTGGACTAATCCATTAAAGAACCGCTTTAAAAGAAACATAAATCACACTAAATAATAATTTCTACACACATATTTAGATTTTTGTCATCCTTTTAAAATCTTTAGATTTTTATCAAATTATATTTTTTTTAATTACATCATTTTGTTAATAAACGTATTTACCCTTATGATTAATTAAGTAATAATATTTTTTGAATTTGTTATATGTTACCCCTTTGTTACTTTTTATATTTTAAAGTATTAATTGATAAACATTTTTTACTTTTTGGTTGGAGAGAGAGATTTGATTTGAGGGAGAATGAGATATTTGGTGATAGAGAGAGTGATGAGAGAGAGAGAGAGGGAAACATTAATTGAATGAGAGAGATATTTGATTTGAGAGAGGGATTGAAATATTTGGTGATAGAAAGAGACATTGTAGAGAGCAAAATATGTATTAAAGAGAGAGAGTGACATTAATTGAAGGAGAAAGAGATGTGTAAATAATAATTAACGCTTTGATTTTATTTAAAAATTAAAAATATTTTGTTAATGATTTTATGATGAGAGAGAAAGTGATTGATAAGGTAAATAATATTAATTTAACTAAAATATTAATATTAAATATTTATTTAATACTTTATGGTGAGAGAAAAAGGATTTTAATTTGATATGAGGAGAGTGGAATGATGAGAGGGAGATTTTAATGACAAAAAATCCGAATTGTAAAGTTTTTGTTTAAAAATTTTAAATTTTAAGATTTTTTGGTTGCTTTATGATGAAAAAAGATTGTTTTGATTTGATTTGAGAGATGTTGAAAAGATAAAGAGAGATTATAGAGAGCACAATACAGATTAGAGAGAGAGAAAGTTGTTGATTGAAATATATATGTAAATATTTATTATTTTATTTTTATTTTTATTAATTTTTCATAGAGTTAACAGGTATAGAGAGATGTGAATCTAAATGAAAAAAATATTGTAATTATTCTTCACAAATTTAATAGTGTTAATACTGATAATTATATTATCGTATAAACAAAAAATATTGTAATTGTATTTCCGTAATAGAATATAAGAAGCATTGATAATATGTTGTAATGTAAATAATACAAGTTTTGTAAAAATATTTACATTAATTAAAAAATTTATTATCAATCATTTATGTAAATATGATCTAAAATTTAAAAGATTATAAATAAAATATTATGCAGCATATAAAAATATATGTACATTTTTTTATCAATCAATTGACGAACCGATTTTTGAATACCATTTTTACACATAAATAAAGAGTTATTGGTTAAAGGAAAAAACATACTTATATACTGAAAATCTATATTAAAAATAATGCATGTCAATAATTCATTAACTAGCCATGTAGCTATGCATTTACAGTTATTGATAAACAGGAAAACAACACTCTTATATAAAATCTTGATTTACAGTAGAACTCATCGGCAACCGTTCGTATTCTCTGGCGATTTCAAGGTTAAAAGAGAGAGAGGGAACGATTCATTAATTGAAGAGAAGAGAGAGATAGCTAGGGGTGTAAACGGTTCGGTTCGGCTCAGTTTGGTGTATTTTACTAAACCGAACCGTTAAATATACATTGACTGAACCGAGCCGTATAAAATCGAAAAGTTGAGCCGAACCGGTAAGAACCGAAAAGTAAACAAATTTATTTTTTTATCAGAGAAACAACTAAAAATTAAGATAAAAGAGAATAAAGTCATACAACCGAGAATAATTAATTTTATCCCATTCTTAACAAAAAAATCAACAATAGATTTCATAAAAATCAAACGGCACACAGAATAAAGATAACAAAAACCTAGAAAAACTAGATTCATCTCATTCTTAAAAAAAACAATCAACATTTAACTCATGAAAAATATTAATAACATAATATACCCAACAAACATATCAATGGAATGCAAATGCTAACATTTTCACATGGAAAAGTAAAGCATATTCAAAGAATCTAAAAATTACAAGGAATCTGACTAACTTTCGGCACTGAAAATGGGTATTGTCACACATAATCATAGCAAGTCAACCTTTCATTTTTCAGAAAACTAGCAGGAAGCAGCGATTCATTTGAGACTACCTTGAGAGAGCGAGACCGAGAGCAATAAAGGGAAGAGACGAGAAAGGGTGAAACTTTTCAGATCTGTGAATTTTAGAGGGAGACGAGAGCTCAAATGTTTCAGATCTAAAAAGTTATGAGGGAGACGAAAGAGAGACAAGAAGTGTGTAACAATAAATAATTTCAGAATTACTTACAATAAGTCGATTGATAAATCCATAAATTCCAAAGATGAGTCGGATAATTAATTTAGGAATCCACATAATAAGTCGATTGATAGATCCAAAATATGCATAATGAATCAGTGAATAATTTGGATATCTCCATGCTGAGCTCGATATAAGTACACAAATTCTCATGATAAATTGATTTATAATCCATAAATTCTCGTGGAGAGTTGACATATAAGATAAATAAATCCATAAAAATTCCATCAGCACTTGATGAGAAAATCAATAAATCATCATAATTTGTTGGCAATAAATCTCGAGATCCTTATGAATATAGATGTGTAGGGAAAAGATATATCCACGATGATAGAGTGAGTATGAACGTGACAGGCGCCAATCTCTTGATGCAAATATCAACTTCAATGTAATTTAAACACATATATGACATAAAATGTGCTAATCAACTATGTGAATTAATAAGAGAGATTAAAGAATGGAAGCATGCATACTCCACCTCTCTCAACAATGCAAATATGTCTAACTTGTACGCAGGTGTGTATTCATGCTCGCATAAATAGAGTCTATATGCATGGCAGTGGTCCAATAAATTATAAGCACTTAAGGTTGTATTGTCTCTCTCTTTAAAAAAAAAGAGAATATACATATGAATTTTTTAGATCGTATGGACGAAAGAACCTAAACGTTGCAGGATTGAGTCATTCAATATGAAACGCGTCATCTAGAGAGCCTTGCGCGTGCATTGAGATATACTTTCTAAATTTATAATGTTCCTGAGAAATTCTTAAAATTTTGGTGATTATAAAAAATATAAAAAAAATTGAACAGGCAATTAAAAGACTAAAGCAATGGAAATGCCCCTGCATTCCATGTTTCAGGGAATTAATTGCAAAAACAAATATTCGCAACTCTCTTGTTGTATTCATCGTCCGCCATTTTTATCATTTTTATTCAATTTTGAAGATTTCCCATCCTCATATGGTTTTTTGTCGCCATGGTGGAAAACTTGACAGCACTAAGGCGGCAACATTAGGGTGGAACAGCTAGTTTTCAGGTTTATTGCATTTTTTTTCTATTTTCCCTCTTCTTCTTCAATACAACACAAGAAGGAGAAATTTTCTTCGATTTCACTTGAAACCATGGTGCCAGATACAAAAGGCGCATCCAAGAAACAAAAAAAAAAAGATTAAAAAATGCATACACTTCCTGATCTATTTTCTAAATTAATTCGTAAGCGTGTAATTAAATTTTCAAGGGAAATTAAGAATTCATACTCAAAGTTTTCATTTCCCCCAAAGAGCCGAATGAACTAAAGATATAGATTTCATTTAGTCTGTCATCATATTTGGTTTAGGCCAAGAGAAAATTGTGACAGATTCTTTTAGTTTAATAACCTCACAGATTCTTTTAGTTTAATAACCTCCAATTAGTAAATTGGAATGACATCAATTTTTTATGGAAGAAATTGCGGACGCTTTACCAAAGAAATTTCAAACACACTCATAGTAAATGCTTTAATACATTTTCCAGAAAATGAGATGAAAAGCTTGTCTGTGAGGAGGAAAGAGGTACAAAACCCCTCCCACTTTCAATCATGGAAACTCCCTTTTGACAAATGACTCCCCTAGTCGCCAATGTTTAGGTGAGGATTTTGAAATGAATCCGGGTATATGAATGGTGAATCATCTAATCATCAGAGAAGTTTTGGAAACGTAGAGATCTAGCGTGGAGGAAATGATAAGTATCCTTAATGGTCTAGACGGTGACAACCATCGATAAACGCATTTCCTAAAAAGTCCCTATTATGGTGCTTGCTATGGTGATTTTTCATATAAAGATTAATGAGTGAAAGAGAGAGAGCTCCATGATAAACATGTTGTCTAAATATAAAATATCTAACCCTCTTAATAGGAGTGGTATGTGCCTCTTTATATAGAGAGTGAGGGCTAACTACTTTGTAGTGATTGATGAGTAATTGTATGTAGAGGTTAACGAATAGAACAATAGCACGTGTCTCTAGATTCATCCTCAATGAGAGGATAGTGCGTCTAAAACCTACTAAAGAGGTCGTGACAGCGGACCGACACAACGATAAAGGTTCGTTCAAGTTTTACCACTTGACTTGACGGTTATAAATAGATAATCACAAGGAACTTGACAATTATAAATAGATAATCACAAGGGACTTGATGGTTATAAATAAATAATCACAAGTGTCGGACCGTGACTAGTGGATCGAACGAGTATTTCAAATATGGTAATCCATACATAAACACCTGCCAAACATTTTTACCCATAATGTTTGGCTGCTTCCTGCCGAACATTTAATTTCCAACAAAATCCTAAATGTTAGGCTGACTTGGGGAATATCAGAAACAGGACGTGGTACTGGAATGCAAAAGTGGCCCCCACGAGGTCAATCCTCGTCGGTTGGGTGGGGGCGGGGTGTTCTTGTTTGACATAGAGCAATGGTTCTTGCTTAAACATCACCTAGCAAGACAATAAAAAACGTAAATTCATACAAATATCAGATACTAAAAAGACACCTTCAACAAACTTCATAGAAACATTTGGTCCTGGAAATAATGTCTGAATCATTAGTTTTTCATTTTTGGGATCGAAATCTAAATCGTGAGTATGGATGAGAGAAAACATGGCTTCAATAGGGACAGACGATCTGTGTAGAGTACAATGATGAATGTCAACCAAAGAAAAAGTATAAAACTCTTTCATTTCAATTTGTTACATAAAACTCTCCAGAAAATTTGAACATGGGATTTCGTCTCCCATGACTGTAAATCGTCTCAGTAAACACCAAATAGCTGAGGTTGCTACCATTAAGTCGGCAGATCATCTTGTCACCGACCACCATGGCTTTAAACAAAATTAGAACCATTATAACAGTTGAATAAATTACCCTCTAGCACATCTTACAGCTCCGTCTGCAGTAGCCAGGAAGCTCTTGAGATCCAACCATATACTCTGGGTTCTTGGTGCATTCACCAAGGGCAGCCCATCTTTCACAACTATCATTCAAATCCGTGCAGTTCCCATCACCTCCCAAGTTTTTGTCAAACGAATCTACATGAATCCACTTTGTTGCCGACCATTTCTCACCTTCAAGAACAGGGCATCCTGCATGCAGACTGCTTATATCCGGTTGAGCAATTGGGTGGAGACTGAAGAACAGAAGGGCATCACCTCTTCGGGGTTTTACTGAATGTTTCCAAGATGAGGATTATCAGAGAGCATGATAAATTAATTGACTGTGAATCCAATGGTATGAATAGGATCGAGAAGCTATTATAATTTTTAATCACTCACCAGCTATCCCTTTCTTTGCACATTCAGAGAGATCATCTGTTTCAGAAGCCTTGCGACGATGCGGTTCCTGTTAACAGATGGACATTATTATAAATTGCTTCAGAAACAACCAGGAGTTTTAAAGAAACAATCTCCTTAACAAACACCAAACTAGGACTAGTATCAAAATTAACTAATAATTCATTCAATGTTTCTGTGGTTCCTCTCAAAAAGGGCAGAGAACAAACTGAATGGATGTAGTAGAAGGTAAAATTTTGAACCAACCTCTGCTTGAGGAAACACTGTTTCACCACCTTTGGCCACGTCAGAAAGATACATGAGAACAGTTGCTACGCGATGTCCACCCCGAGCAATGTTAACCTTGTCAACGAAGTAATCGTAGTGTGGTTCATATTTCTGTCCATGCTCATATCTCAATACTTGAATGTCTTCACCATTTTCTGAAAAATCAAGAAATGTGATCGGTGTAATATTAATCAGATGCTTTTTATATGTCACATAGAGTTAGAATGAGAAGGTAACACTATAAAAGTCAGTCATTTGGCATTCATCTCACAAGTAAGGACATGAGTCCGAAAATATTGCAGAACACGCGCGCTTAGGAGAAAAGAGTTCCCTCCATTCAGTTATTAATAAGAATGAATGTAAAAATGTGAAAAAAAAAAACTGAACAATAATCAGATTTTGATGGTTTCAAAAGTAACCAACCATTTATAGGAATATACAGGTGTTCTGAGACCAATTATCTAAAAGACTAAGACAGTAAGACACGGCATTGTTTAAATCCCAGCAGAGGGGCTGAGTCCTAGATAAATCTCAATTGCCAAAAAGAAAGACTAAGAATATCAGCAAAACTATGTGCAGCACAGTGGAGGACAAGACGGCAAAATCTAGAGAAGTTTGGGAGTAAAGAGATTTTGCATTGAGGTCTCTTTTAAAAGAAACTGAAAAATTACTACTATTGACCATTAACCAGCTAGAGCTTATCAACAGTCACAAACTGTAACGAGAAGTCATGCTAAAGTCAAAGCATAGCTTATCCCCAAAACAGAGAAATCTTAAATTTTTTAGGCAACAAAAGAGGAAAGCGAGAAGGTAATAAACTAGATAGGGCATGGCACCACGAACGTCTGAAATATAAGAAGGCAATTACATGAACAACCAATAGAATTCAGTGTAAGGGTATCGGTTCACATGGCAAAGAAATAATCCCCATAGACAGTACTTGACTATTCTGTAATCATAAAGATTGGTAATAACGAACGAAGATAAAATCCCATTAAAGAACTATAATCCAAGTGTTGTACTGCAAACGTATACCTTTTGGAAGAAATGTCCACGTTGCGATTTTGTCCTCTATACCAGCGACAATAGGATCCTACAAAGGATAAATTTGTAAAATAGTACACACTACAAATGGCGAGCTCTTCAAATCTCAAAGGAGGGAAATGGTGTCATGTAATAGCTTCGAATCTGAAGACACCACGAGTGAGTAACATGCAAAAGCAGAGAGCAAGGAAGCCATCTAAAGTTGACGTATAAAGACATCTCTCATTCTTTTCCATTCACCAGTTTTCTAGTTTGTCAAAACTTTTCCATTCACCAATTAGACGAGCTAGAAACGTCAATAATCACATCTCGACTATACCTTGTATGGCATTGAGAATTGAGATCTCAACTGGACTAGAAGTATTAAGCCATGGAAATTTAAGCAGATGCATAAACGAATGAAGCAAGAAAAAATGAGTACCAACCTTTGCCTTATGAATAAACATCCCAGAGCTCGTTCGAACATCACTGAGCGTGCTCTTTCCCGATAAGTTATCTGCAACCGCTGATCTCTTTAGCTCCGACTTTGCCTATTAGAAATCCAAGTAGGAACTGATAGTCGAGGAAATTTCAATCGATAATCTCATATCCAAGAAAAATTGGAGAGGAATTTCAATGCTACTCACGAGGGAGATCAGATGGTCGCATTCTAAGTCCGTGAGGAAACCTTCATATACGAACGCTCTGCAACATCATTCGATTCATATAATAAAAAAGAGCTTCAGAAATAAAACGAAAACTTTGGTTGGTTGATTGGAAAAGATACAGATATAAAAGACGAGTAGACTTTGAATCTTAAAGTATTTCTCACAGAAGACCACAGAGAATGCTAATATCTAAATTCAATACTTGAATCAGAGTGAGCGTGATGTTCGTTCTCTGTAACCGTTTGCTTTCGGCACTTATCTCGGAGGCCAAACGGTGCATCAACGGTAAGAAATGTAGGTAAGGTGAGAGAGAGTGAGAGAGTGAGAGAGAGAGAGAGAGAACCTTGGTTTCCATGAAACCTGCCTGACTTTAGCAGGATTTATGATGGAGCTAGCTGAACCGGCATATGAACTTGCAGATTGACGGAGGATCAATGCAACCGATAGCAAGAAGATGAAAAGCAGATGCCAATCTCTGTTCATGGTCTCTCAGATCACCGAGGTCAATCCAGAGAGAGAGAGAGAGAGAGAGAGAGAGTATGACCGAGAAATGAGAAAATATCGTTTCTAAATCTGATAGACAAGTGCAATCGTCACCTCTCACCTGCCACGACAAGTAGTCCATTGTTGAATCTAGATCCACGTGTCTGTTTTTAGATACATTTTCGTCATCTCGTAACAGATATTGTCTCTGACAAAAAAAAAAGAAAAAATTTCTCATTTAAAATATTTTGGGATATAAATTATGAAAGGTTAAATGATAATTGATATCTCTAAAGTTTTAGGGGTTTGTAATTCATACTCTTGAAATATATATTTAGTATCAAATGTCCCGAATGTTTAAAAATTAGCGGATTTACCCCTGGACTCTAACGGAGCTAAGGAATAGAGGGCACGTTGCTCTGTTGTTGGCGGCACCAAACAGAAGCCATTCCTGCCACTTTTTAACTTTCCCTGTCACTGTTTCCTACCCTCTCTTTCTCTCTCCTCTTTTCTCTTTGCTCGTCTCTCAAAGGTAAGATTCTAAGATCTAGATGCTTGTTTTAATTCATAAATGGATTTAAGCAACTTGTATACTTTTTGATTTTACCCATTTTGTATGAACTCTTCTGATTTCATCATATAGATTCTTTTTTCATGAGAGCCAATAAAAAAAGCTTTCTTGACATCCATTTGCTATATTTTATAGTCAAAACTAGCACTTTTAGACAAAATGAAGTGACTGGATTTTAGCATGGCCACATGGGAGAATGTCTCTTCATAAACGTGCATTAAAAGTCTTTACTTTCCCATCTATATCTCTTTTCATCTTGAAAGATCTATTTACATCCAATGAGCCTGACATCTTCAGGTGGATCTACAAGTTCCCAGACGAAATTGAAATACATAAATTTCATTTTCTGGTTCATGGCATCTTGCCATTTCTCCTTTTCAGGATCATCCATTTCTTCTTCATAAGATAATGGGTCGTCTTTATTAGTGTCTGACACCAGGACATGTGCTTCTAGTTCGTAGCGAACTAGTTTTCTCACAACCTTCCCACTACGACGTTGCACCGGAGTTTCCTTTGCAGGAACTGTCATTTCTCTGGTTTGTCGTTTATCAGTAAAAATTGAAGGTGGTATGATCTCATCAGCCGCTAATTCCTTGAAATACGAGGTTTGTAGTTTTGCATATAGTCATACTCAAGGAAGGTTGTATTTGTCGACACAAACACCTTTTGATCCTTGTGACTATAAAAATAATCACCTCTAGTCTCTGGAGCATAGCCTACGAATATACATACCTCAGACATTGAGTCTAACTTTCCGGTCTTAGGTCTAAATATGTGAGTTGGACACCCCCCGTATACGAAAATGATGCAAACTAGGTTTGAAGCCATTCCGTAACTCTAAAGACGTCTTGCTTAAAAACTTAGAGGGCACTACATTCAAAATGTAAGTTTCCGTGTGTAGTGCATATCTCCAAAATGTAAGTGACAGTGATGAGTAGTTTAATGTCAACCTAGCCATATCCAATAAGGTTCGGTTTCTCCTCTCTGCAACACCATTTTACTGTGGTATTCTAGGTGCAGTGAGCTGGGATAGGATTCCACACTCCAGCAAATACTCCTTGAATTCTAAATCCAAGTATTCACCTTCTCGATCGGATCAAAGGATCTTCAATGATTTACCTAATTACTTTTCAGCTTCAGCTTTGAAGTCTTTAAACTTTCCAAAAGTTTCGTACTTTCTATGCATTAGGTAACTGTAACCATATCTTGAGTAGTCGTCAATGAAAGTGACAAAATACTCATATCCACCTCTAGCTTGTACATTGATTGGTCTACAAACATCACTATATACTAGCTCAAGTGGTTACTTGAATCTTTGGCCCTATCCTGTGAAAGGTCTCTTGATCATTTTACCTTCTAGACAGGATTCACAAACATGAAGAGTTATAACTTTTAGTTTTCTCAAAGCACCATGCTTTTTTAACCTGTTTAATCTATCTAGATTAATATGTTCCAACCTAAGATGCCAAAGATATGTGTTTTTATCATCATAAGAAATTCTTTATCGTTTGTTACTTATATTTTTGCTAGTTTAAATAATTCAGAATTATTTAACGTGCATTCAGTCGGTTTAAAGCATATATATAGCCTATTTATAACTTTAGTATGACATATATCGAATCCATTCTTAGAAATAATAAACTGTATATTAATAAAAGAAATTTCGAATAACTGTTCTTACAAAAATGAAAGAAAAATCAAATTTCTTGAAAAGTCAGGAATATAATAAACATAGTTCAAAACTAAATAATTATTTTCAAAATTAAGGCGGACTATCCCCAATTCTTTCGCTGATATGAGCGCACCACTGCCAACTCTCATAGTGACCTTGCCATCAACCAACTCCCATGATGAATCAAGCATCTGTAAAAAAGACCATACATGGTTAGTGGCCCCTGAATCCAGTATCCAGGATGACAAATCATATTATACTAAACGAGATTCAAGTACAAGTAAATCATATTTACTTTTCTTTTTCAGCTCAGAGAGATACTTGTTACAGTTTCTCTTCCACTGACCTTCAACCTCACAATGAGAACATTTTCCCTTTGGCTTGTTGTTCTTCTTGTTCTTCTTAGATTTTGGCGATGTTTTGGCTTTCTTCCCTTTCTTGTTCTTACCTTTTCGCTTCCATTGATCTTCTTCCTCTTGTTACTTTTAACAATAGTGGAAAAAAGCTTTTGCTCAACAATATTTACCTCACCCTTTTTGGTCATACTCTTATTTAGTGACTAAAAAAATGTGTAGCTTAGTCAAAAATTAGGTCATGTTGAATTACAACTTGTTCATAACATAGTTGATCATGAACACAGAAAAACTGGTGTGAACAACTCAAGTATAATGCTAACTTGAGTCTGCTCATCAACGACAACCCCATGTACTTCTGCCTCGTGCATTATGTTGATCATGTTCAAAACATGTTCTAGTACAAAAGTACCATTTCTCATCTTAGTTGTCATATAGCTCCTAGTGGTCTCATGACGACTTTGATCAGACTGATGCCCAAACATAATCTGTAAAGATTTTATAATCTCATAGGCACTCTCCATGCTTTCATGCTTGGTTCTCAGAACATCATTCGTGCTCACAAAAAGAATGCTAACTTGAGTCCGCTCATCAATGGTCGCCCCATGTTCTCTGCCTCGTGCATTATGTTGATCATGTTCAAAACATGTTTATGCACAGAAGTACCATTTCTCATCTTAGTTGTCATATAGCTCCTAGTGGCCTCATGACCATATCGCTGCCCAAGCATCGACTGTAAAGATTCCATAATCTCATAGGTAGTCTCCATGCTTTCATGCTTGGTTCTTACAACATCATTCATGCTCACAAGCATGTAGCACTTTGTCTTGTTGTTTGATATTATCCAAGCATCATATTTGTCCCTAATATTCTTGGGGGGCATTAGGATGGGGCTCCTCAGGACATTCCTCAATAAGAACGGATTTATGGTTTCCACAAATCAACATTAAGTTCATATTTGATTTTCAATGTATGAAATTATCACCATTCAATTTCTCAAGAGCGAGTAAAGCGATAATAGGGTTTTCTATGATAGACACAATAATGATAACTGAAATTTATAACATACAAGATTTAATATAATTGATAAATATCTAGAATTTGAAAAGTAAACATGATGCATGAATTCAACATAATAAACACACAAATTTAACATTTACTAATCACGATAAAATAACCCAAAGATTAATGTTATGTTTTAGAGTCAATCAGATTAACCTCAGAATGTCTATGAGACATTCTCATCTTTATTAATTAAAATTTAAAATATCTCATATTTTCTCTAATTACAATAAGATATCACTTTTTAGGTCAGAGTCATACCTATCCACATGAAAGCTTAATTGTGACTGTGTGAGTGAAACCCATTATTTTAGATTCCATGACTTCGTTTAGAATATACCGTCTTAGGGTTGGTCAAAACTAAACTGCATCACTTCCTCCTATCTTTTTAAGAAGTCCAACATTGGTATTGGTACAGCTCGAAACCTTCCTTAGGGGGATGAAAACAAAGCTCGAAACCTTCCTTAGGGGGATGAAAACAAAGTCATCTCGAGGCCCTCACTGTACCCCACAATGTTGTACTAATAATGGAGACCGTAAGTTACATTGACATGTCAACCTTCTCCCACTCACTATTTTAGGATTATATATTTTCATTTTAACTAATCAATTAATCTCTAATTAATTACTAGTTAAAATAATAAACCTATAAATATTTAATAATTAGTTATGCCAATCTCATTGGTCTAAGTTTATTTAACCTTCTAAAGCACTTAAGTCATAATTAGGTGAACATACATTAACTAATTAATTATATTCATCAAACTTTAATAAAATTCTTTTACTAAAGTCAGTATCATAACCTTTATTATGGTGTGATTACCAAGTTTTAACTAATTAAAACCTAGTAGTTTGCATGCAATTGATTTCATAAAATAATACATATAAACATATCAGGACAATCTTAATAAATCATGTTTCTACTGATGAGATACATGATCAAGTAAAATTATGTGGAATATTTATGTATGACATGTGATCGACTAATGCATGAACATGTTATCAAACATAAAAATTAAAATATTATCTCACAATTTAAATAAAACAATAATTAGGTATTTCTAAACTACAATTATGTATGGCACTGCAGTGTTATACGTCTACTGTTGTAATGTCACGTGGCACTACAACAGTCCATGATGATCTATGATTCCCAATCATTGATCGACACGAGGCAATTAGTGTAAATTAAATATTTATTTTAGTCAGATAAATATTTAGATATTAGTTAATTCAAAATTAACATATGTGATTATCCCTATCAACTAAATTATCTATTATTTCACAAATAACAGAATTTTAGTTAATTCAAATTATTATCTAATAATAATTTAATTATCTAATTTCACAAATTAGATATTTTATTATCTAATATATATATATATATATATGTATGTATATATATAGTTTCTGAAAATTATATATATATAATTTAATTAATTAATTCTTAATTAGTTAATCACACATAATTATCTAGTAACTATTTACTTGCCCCGAAAATATAAATTCCTTTGCAAGTCAGTCATTTTCTCTTGTCCTGAAATATTCATCCCCTAGACTGCGTATGTAGAGGTAACTTGGGGATCATGAACCTATAATCCTAAACTCCAATAAACCAGATTATTAATTAAACTCTTTAATTAAATAATTTTATTTATTAATTTTATTATGACTCCACTATAAATATGAAATTGCACTCTTAAATATTATATATTATATTTACAGAGTATTCTTATGTTATCCACTGATATAATCATTTCACATAGTTCTGTTCTCCAATTATTAGTTTGTAAATTAGAACTGGTCAAACTTACCGTTTTACCCTTCAAATTATCTCTTGATCCTTAAGTACCATTAATCGACTAGTGAATGACTAATTTATAATCTTATTATAAATTTAAGCTTAATAACCATAGAGTTCCAGAATTAACACTTCCAGGAACAAATATACGATCTGTTAGAAAAGCTTGTATTACAAATCTCGTAAGATCACTTTCCTAGCTATCCATATTACTGAATCTCCAAAACAAAAGTCACTAGCCTGTTTTACAAATAAACCTTAATGAGTGAATCAAAAGATCCACTAGACCTGTATAGGAGTTCACGACTACTTAGGATTCAGAAAAATTTACATATGATTATCAAATTGATGTGTATTAAATCTTTATGATAAATGACACGTTGATAAATATATTAATTCACATCGGTCTAGTCATATATAATCTCATTATATAAAATACTTTCACTAAGATGTCTATCCATATCGATGCCGGATCTAGATCACACGCATTCATAATACTTAGTGAACTGTATTAGCAACCATTCATTAAAGATTTCATACTTTAATATGTTGCTGACAATTTTATTCATAATCTATGATCTTAATCCTCTCGTACTAATACAAGATCATAGTCTCATGAATGAATATAGAATTTCATATATTTATATAATTATTCAACAATAATTTAAAAGAACAATTATAAGAAAAATGTAATCCTCATTAAATTTCATATCAAAATGTCAATACACATACTTTGAGGGCATAACCTTCAAAATCCATATTGTCAAAAGGAGACGAATAGCTGACAATGACAAGTGATTACTAAACTAAGTAGGTGGAGGTATGATACTAAAGGATGGAATACTAAGAAAATAAGTACGAAGGCGTGTATACTACGAAGCTCGAAGGCAGGTATGCTACGAAGCTCGAAGGTGGGTACACAACAAAGTCCAAGGGCGGGTATACTACAAACATCTAAAGGCGGGCATATTGTAAGAACTCAAAGGCGGCTAGCTCCACAGTCATATTTCCAAATTGGGCACCCTCCTTCACCTACATGTGATACCATGGCGGAGTTGTCTACATCTGATGCCTACATGTGAATCCTACAATCTGATGCCTACATCTGATACGAGGGCAATTTTTTTTTTTAGATATGATATTGAGGCAGATTTTTCCAGATGCCATGCTAAGGCGGATTTGCATAGATATGATTCCAAGATGGACTTTCCCGGATGTGAGGGATGAGGCATATTCGCCCATATGTGATACCGAGGTGGGCTTGTCGGAGTATTAGGGGATTACACTGTAAAGAGAATGTAGCGGATAGTCAGAAAGTTGACTTCTTTAAAGCCATTATGACCTGATTGAGTAATGTTGAAAAATACAATGGAAGCCTAGGATATCACTAGCTCCAAAATCATGATACTGCGGGAGGAGATTCATCAAGATGAAACACTTGATATACTTGGAACATATATGAGAGTGTGCAAACTCAGGGGCAACCTTGTCCCGTTTGCTAATGACCAACTATTATAGCAAACATCTCAGTGCCTCACAACATGTTTATCTGTATAGGCGCCCATATGCATACTCGATACACTTCAGAACGAGGATAACATGATGACACTTTCAAGATACTAAACATTGATAAGCCTTCATAGCAGAAAGTACATGTGGCATATTAAACAGTCAAGCTTTCATCATCCAAAGGATCACCCTACTTTTATGTCCCATCATTATGCTTGAGAACTTATTGGGTTCCTGAAAAGAATTTGTTGTTATATGGTTTTCAAAGCCACTTGGTTCCTCAGAGATTATTATGAAAAGGGCTTTTAGCCGCCTCTAAGTGCGTTTGCAAAACCACTTAGAGGAAATCTTTTTATCTTGATTCTGCACACCCATGGTAACAAAAAATAACCATGTTTGGTGCCTTAAGAAAAGTATTTTAGGTTAATTGCTTCCTCGATCATAAAAAAATCACCTTAATAGGCAGGTTAACGCCACTGAGTCCACCCGGGGTAACGATAAAATTACCACGAGGGGTGACTTAGGACTAAACATGTAAAGGCGAAACTTAGCCGCTATCACAAATTGTCCTCCAAAAGTGGAACTTAGCCATTGAAACATGATTTATTAAAAAGAGAGAATTCGTTGAAACTCTTAAACAAGTTGGTAGACATTTCACTATTAGACCAACACATGAAAATGAATCTATGATCTTATAAGTGTGCCCATGACGCGTGGTTTAAATGTTCACACATCTATGTGTCTTCTTAGGCAACTTTATTCTATTTTCATGTATATATATGTGCTTCGTAGGCAATATCATACAAGTTTCTACATATATGCACCTCTAAAGGCTGAATCGTCTGAGGATGACATTTTAGGTAATAATATTTTGCTTGCTTGGGAAGTTTTGCCTATACTATTATATTTATTATTGAAAGCGCATCTATGCTTACTTATTTGAAAACTTTCTAAATGGCACCACTGAATGTGATTTTATCTCCACTAGTAGAGGTTATAAATTGGCTATGGCATACATCTACTTGATTTTATCAATTAGCATACCACACAGATATGCAAAAATGTTACGAACATGAGCTTGTTACATCTACTTTCATGCATATGTAATTGCACTAACGTTATATTTGAAAGTTCATGTTTCCCATTAAGCATTATGACATATGCTCCTAGCATGCGTATCCTCCGTTGAGCCATTTCATGATGAGCTCCGCCCTGGTTAGTTTTCTCTTGGGTAATACGTTGCCTTGATGTTATGTTGCACTGGTCAAGCTCCTAATTGGTGAAACTCCTCTCTGGTGGGTTCTCATTGATCAGTTCTCCGAAACCATTAATATCAAAAGACGATGGTACGTTTATTTGTGACTCTGATGAACTATCTCTAGTAATGTTGAATATGAACACATCATTGAGCTTTATCTGTCATATACGAGCATAATATAGTTAGAGAATATCGCTTCGCTCTATTCACTTGCCATGATACATGAGTATTTGAACACGAACATGCATATTGTACATATATTATCATGCATACTCTCTCGTCCTAACATTGAACATAATGTTGTGCATTGCTAGTGTGTGTATATATATTTTCCAGCTAGTCATTCTTAATGCTGCTATGATCAGACTATTTATTAAGAGAGGCCCGCCATAGTCAACTACTTCTTGCATCTTTTACTGAAGGATAAATGGAAGCAATTGGTGTATCGCCACATACAATTGGGAGCTCTAACAACAAAGATGATCCTACATGACTGATTCAATGAAGAAACGTCTGCTATCATAGTTGAACATGTGGCTCATCAAGTAAGATCACTACAGATACAAAGACTATGTACAAGTTTAATCGCTACACATTTGAACTTGCACAAGGGGCTAATGTTTATACATGGATTCCCGTTCCTAACATAGCTGTTGGGTCCACCTACCCCATTCGGACCCCCGTGATTATCTACCCATAACCTTCAAGTCAAGTGACAAGACTTGGACGAACCCTTACCGCCTTGAGAATGAATTGGAGGCATATGACTTGGTAGGATTATGATGAGGATTGTTGTGTCGGTGCGTCGGCATGACCTCCTCAGTGGGCTTTAGATGTGCTGTCCTCTCATTGAGGATGAACCTAGATGCACACGGCAACGTTCTATTCGTTGGCCTCTACATACACGTGGCAATCACTCATTGTCCATCACAAAGTAGGATTTAGCCCCCACTCTCTATATAATGAGGCATGGACCAGTCCTATTAAGTGGGGCTATATATTTTACATTTAGACACACATTTATCATGAAGCTCTCTTTCTCTCTCTCACTCATTAATCTTCATATGAAAAATCACCATAGCTAGCACCATAATGGGTACCTGCTTGGTAACCCCAAGGAAGTGTGTTTACTAATGGTTGTCACCCTCTAAGCCGCTGAGGATGCTCATCATTTCCTCCACGCTAGACCTCCACATTCCCAAGGCTTCTATGACGATTAAATGACTCATTATTCATATACTTGGATTTGGTTCAAAATCCTCACCTAAACAACAGGAATTGGATACATACAACTAATCGAACATGTTTCCTCTAATTACATGACAAATTAAAAGGGCAAGATTACAGTATAATGTTACTGGTAATACCAATTCCAATATAGAAAATTGAGAAAAATCATCTGACATTCTATGTAACTTGCTTAAATGACACGTACAATTATGTAATTTGAAAAATGACACAGACATTCTTTATGTTAGGTTTCACTGACAAAAAAAATTAAGAATCTTTAAATTTTAAACTAGGATTGTTTAAATAGTACATAATACTAAAATTATTCATCTTTTATTCCCAAATCTGAAAACGTTAAAACTAATTTATTTTAATACTTAAATTAAAATTTATCTCACTTGATAAAACCCTATCCGACTTATGTTTCGGGTTAGAAAAATAGTTGGATGGATTAGTTATAGGGGTAATCTTTTGTGTTTTCACTCTAAAACTAATAGTTTTTTAACAAAATAGGCTTATTTGTTATTTTTTAAACTAGAGGGATATCTGTGTCATTTTTTCTCTAAAAAAAGAGGAGTATCTGCGTCATTTAAAAAAACTATAACGGGTGTTAGAAACATTTTTTCTAGAAACTTTAAAAAGAAAATACCTTTTCAACCAATGTAACGAATCATACTATGATATACGAAACCACATTGAAAAGGAGAGGAGAATAAGAATAATTTTACGTCAACCAATTAATTGATCAAGTTTTAAAAGATTAAATGACGTGGCAATCATTTAAATATTATTTTATCAAATAATTTTAATGAGTTATTAAACATCAACCTATAAATAATTATTATATCAATTATTCACTTAAAATTTAATCAATTATTTAATACTCTAAAATTATTTAAGTCACTATCACAGAAGTAGCTACTGATAATTACGGATATAGAAGGGATAAGGATTCTCTCTCCACGTTTATGGAATCCCATAAAAGACGACTAGCCGTATCCGGCTAAAACTACAAAGCATTTTACTTGACAAAAGAATAAAAAAGAAATAATTTTGAGGGCATGTTTTGGCCAACTGTCCTGTCCTCTGGCATGTTTATAAAAAAAGTTTACTGAATAAATTCATTAACAGCTGTTGCATTTGCTTTGGCATGTTAAAATTCCTTGAAGATTGACACAATATTAATTAAATATAATAATTGAATACGTAAAAAACTATTGATTTCATGAGATTAATTAAATGGCCGAGAGGAACACAGAATAAAAGTTGGAGATTTGTAATAAAGAAAAAGCAAAAAAGTGCAACTATTTCCACAAGAAACTAAGCTTTACCAATAACCAGTGCTATTAAAAAGGCAAAGCTTTGGACTTCATCAGATCCAGTGGTCGTTGGTAAGGCTCATAAATTCCCCTCACGGTTTCTTAGCATTTATATTGAATGATTTTGCCATTTATTGCTCAAGTTCTGCAATTCAAGGCACGAGCTTTATTGGGTCACGGCCGCTAGCCTGCTTGCTATAAGAGAGCTGTTTGCTTGTCGAGAAAAACAAAGGCATAGCTGAAAACATGGAGGTTGAATCGATGCAGAGACAGTGGGTTGAGTACATAAAATCCTTGTTCATTGAGGTAAATCACAGAATGTAATTATTATTCATGAATCCTAGATGGGCTTGTTTCAAAATTGTTGTTTTTTTATTGGTTTGATTCGGTGTTTGGAAGGGATATTTGGATGGTCAGTTTATACAGCTTCAGCAGCTACAAGATGAGAGCAACCCAGATTTTGTAGTTGAAGTTGTTTCTCTTTTCTTTCAAGATTCTGAGAGGCTTCTCAATGATCTCACAGCAACTCTGTAAGGATCCAAAAGGCCTCTTCTTTTCCTTTTTGATTTGCCTTTTCGATTTTCTTTTTCACATCAAGACCATAACAGCGTCATGTTGGAGATGTACATATCTGGGTTTTTCTTTTGTGAGGATGGTTTGGTATTAAAGTTTAAATCTTTGTTTGACTTCTCTATTTTTTTCCTCTTTGCACAGAGATCAACCAAGTGTAGACTTCAAGAATGTTGATTCCCATGTTCACCAGTTGAAGGGTAGCAGCTCCAGGTACACAGTTAGTTTCTCCCCTAATATATGGGCGGAGGGAGGGAGGGAGGGAGGTTAATTAATATGATCAACTCATAAAATTTGCTTTGGTTTCTATGCAATTTTGAGTTGAAAAGATCCTTAATCTGAAAAAAGCAGTTTTTTTATCTTGTTTTGTTATGCGTTTAGAACACTACTTTGATATAAACAGCATAGGTGCACAGAAAGTGAAAAATGCATGTATTGCTTTCCGGAGCTTCTGTGAGCAGCAAAACACAAAAGGGTCAGTTCTACAATTCCACCACGTACTTCTCCTTTCTTTTTTCCTCTTAATTTCCTTTGACATGAAGTCAGAACTGATGTGCAGGTGCTTGGGATGTCTGCAACAAGTAAATCAAGAATACTACCTTGTTAAAAACAAGCTTGAAAGTCTATTCAGGGTTAGCATCTTCCATTCTTTAACATCTTACTGAGTTCTGCTGCAAGTTTGCATGTCCAATTTCAAAATTAAACACACAAATAACTGAAAATTCTGCTGGTTTCAGCTGGAGCAACAAATCGTAGGTGCTGGTGGTTCGATTCCTCTGATGGAACTAAATTTCTAACCGAGGCTAGTTGCGGGTTGTTTAAGATTGACGCTTTTTCTTTCAAGTCCTGTGAAGTCACTTCTCTTGTTGATGAGGTTCTCTATATAGCTAACATGGCTGTGCTTTGTACAAAGTCTATGAATGTTGAAAGGGTTTTACATCCATTGCCACTTCTTGTTATGATGTATGAAGCTGAGAGAAGACCTTGTTTCTTGTTTAATTCCCTTTACATGGCGTTGTAGAGATTCTCTACTTGCTATACGCATGTGCATATGGTTTATGTGTACTTAATATTTCCGCAAATTCTTCCTAAATTTGGGATTCCAACAATTTTAGTTTTGATTGCTTTATCAAAACTGTCATTCTTCTTTTATCAACATACTTTAAGTGCAAGGGTAAAATGAGAAAGTTACACACATTTAAAATCAATGTAGTTACCAAAACAACGTAACATTAGCTTTGCGGATGTATAGTCTTTCCAATATTAAGATATAATTATAAAAATCATTTACCGTTATCTCATACCAAACTGATGTAGTTCGTCATCCTCCATCAGTGTAAGATTCATCAGGAAAAAATGATGTGTGAAAAGCAGAAGAAGAAGCAATATACTTGATATTATATTCATAGTTTTTACAACTTGTACTTGACAATACATCAATGCATTCGAGAAAAAACGAAAGAACATTAAGATTAATAAAGAATCTTCCAACTCTTTTCTTCATCTGTATTCTATCTTTTATTGAATTCCAGAGCACAACGGCAATGGATAGATGAAACAACTTTTGTAACGTCTCGATTTCTGAGAGTTAAACTTGTATATAATTTCACAATTTAAAATTTTTCAATTCACTTAAAAATCCTAACTTGAGAAAAAATTTAAATTGAAAACTCTAATTTCACCCCAACTTTAACATTAAATAGAAGAAGCCAAAAATTATATAAAAATTATATAAAAATTATTTATTCTAGAAACTGTAATAAATGATGAATTAATATGTAATAAAGTCAACGTGATAAATTCATAAGACGTGAAAACTCAATCGCATAATTTGTAAAATAAAACATGAAAAACTCATAAATTTCTGAATCAACTGTAATTTAATGAAAATCTGTTTCTAATGTCATATAAACATAATTAGTGAAAATCTCATATTTTTGCTGACTATAATAGTCTCTCACTCATGTTGCTCGCCATCACCTACAACATATTCTTCTATGAGGGAGGGGGATGAGTTTTAAAAATACTCAGTAAATAAACTCATATACTAATAAGCTTCACATGACATAAATGTAAATATATAACTCATGGCACATTAATCTAACACATTCACTTGATCATTAAATCACATAAAGTACTTGTACTTAACATAACCGAATTCATGATTAACATATAACTTTAACTTGTATTTATACTTGTACATGCTTGATCATAATTCGACTAAGCATATCCTCTGATTAACAATCTAACCAGAATTGATTCACACTTGAACTTGTAACATGAAACTTGAAACGTGAACGTGCACATAACGGATTGAGTGTCCTGAAATTTGGTGTCACTTAAAGTTATCTGAACCTTAAGGATGCTAACATGAACATGGTGACACCCAACCGTATAGTTGATATAATGACGTGAATAATCTGGTTACTTGATAATTAAGGGACATGACTAAGTCTACCTCATGTTTATTTATCATTTTACTTGAGTAAGATTCATAATTCACATGATTACATATACACATAATTCACATTATTACATATACACATAATTCACATTATCACAATACATGAGTAAACATATAATTTATTCATGAACATAAACGATATAACTATTATATGTATAACTCAAGATATAATCATACGTAACATGATAAATAATTTCATCGTGATATGAAAAAATAAATAAAATACTTGATCATAAAGAAATAACCAAAACAATTTTACACTATATACTACAGTTATAATATATGAACCAAATTACTATGTAAGTCCACTTACCTAGATTCGCTACGAATTAAATTCAACAACTAATGACCTGAAATCCAAGGATCTCAGATCACAACATATTCATATAATAACTATAATTATTTAATTAACTATGAGGGCAAGTGAGGTTGGAAACTAAACCGGGTGTAAATTGATCAAGCGGTTCAAACCGGTTCAACTAGGTTCGGGTGGTCTGAACCAGTTTGGTTCTACTAGGTTGGGCCAATTCAGTCTAGTCGAGTTGAACCAATTTGGTTTGGTTTGACTGAACCGGTTCAGTCTGATTTGGTTGGACTGATATGCTATAGTCTATCTGAACCGATTCAGTCCGGTCTGATTAAACCGGTTTGGTTTGATGAACCTATCTGAACTAGGTAAAATCTGGCTCGGGTCAGGTCAAAATCAACTGGGTCGTAAGACCCAACTGTAGGCAATACAAAGAACGAACAATGAATGAATGAAAGAAGGAAAAGGAAGAACAAGCTTACCAACGATGAAGACGATAATGCAGTTCGGAGAAGACAATGATGGAAGGCTGCCCAAATAAAAGAAAATATAAGAATAAAGGAAGATATCGATGAGTTCGTTGAGAGGGCAAATAAACTGAGAGAAACAGAGGAGACATGATGAGAACGAGAGAAAGTAAATAAAACGCCTTACCGAAATCGATGGACGGCGATGATGTAAGAATAATTGAACAAAGCAGAGACGAACAACGTAAATTGTTAGAAATTAGAGAGCTAAATTCAGATTGTTTCATCAACATATTAATAAAAAAAATTGGATTCAATAGGAGAAGAAAAGAGAAGAAAATAGAAGTGAGAATCTTACTGGAAACTAGATGACGGTGATGCTGTGATAAAAAAAGAAGGAAGAAGTTCACTAGAATTAAAGCAAAATTTTTTATTTGGTTATTTCAACATTTAGATAGAAAAATTTGGGTTTAAAGCATGAGAAATGAGAAAAAATGAAGAAATAGAGAAGTATTAATTTACTTTAAAATTGACAAGGAAGCAAATGGAAGACGAACGAAGAAGGAGATGAAGAACATCGCTAACAAGGGAGGGAACTGCCATAGAGAGGGAAACAAAAATGTTGCTGCGTGAGAAAAATGGGGAGGACGAGGGGTATAAAGAGTTTTAGTTGGTAATTACACTAGGGTGTGGTTGGTTATAATGTGTGAGTGAGGGTTTTTGAAATTATAAAATTACCCCTTGAATCATTGGGGTATTACATTCTCCTCTCCATAAGAACTTTCATCCACGAAAGGAATATACCTTATTGAAATAACTTTGGATACTTGACACATATCTCCACTTGTTTTTCTCACGTGCTTCCTCAATTCGATGATTTCTCCAGATAACCTTGACGAACTGCGTCGTTCTGTTATGAAGAGTCTGATTCCTACACTCTAGAGTTCTGACGGGCTTTTCTTCACAAGTGAGGTCATCACGAACTTGCAAAGAATCAAAATCGATGGCATGTGTTGGATCAGGCACGTACTTGAGAAGTATCGAGACGTGAAACACATTATAAACACCTGAAAGAGCTGGTGGTAAAGCGAGCTGGTAGGCCAAAGGACCGATACGATCCAATATCTCAAAAGGACCAATAATTCTAGGACTCAACTTCCCCTTGCGATCAAAACGCATAACACCCTTCATTGGCGCAACCTTGAGAAACACGTGATCACCCACTTCAAATTCAAGGTCATTTCTCCTAACATCTGCATAACTATTTTGCCTACTTTAAGCGGTCTTTATTCTCTTTCTAATTTTTTGAATAGCTTCATTCATTTTCCATTCTTCTAGTTTGGCATTGGTGATTCATTTTTACTTAATGAATTGTACTTTGAAGAAGTTGATTTCTAGCAATTTAAAAGTCTCAATTAGTAAATATGGAGACAAAAAGGAATAAAAAAATCAAATTCGACATTAATTCAGGCATATTCTTTATTGTTCAGTGTTAAAGTCTTAGAGTCTAACTTAACTCAAAACCTAATTTGAGAGTTGATGGTTGCTCTTAGCTTATATACTTAGTCCAATACTTTTTTTCAGTCGATATGAGATTACTTTCTCAATACACACCGCTTCGTGCATGCCAATCTTTTGTCTGATCCTTATAACGTGGAAATGTAGTACGGGTCTAATCGTGCTTGAGTTTGACTCTGATACCATATTAAAGTCTTAGAGTATAACTCAACTCAAAAGCTAACTTGAGGGTTACTCTAAATTTATATTATTAACCAAATACTTCTCCTCATTCGGTTATTCAAGTATTAAAATTCATTTCATCCAACGTTCAGACATGCTAATGAGCGTCTTTAATTTGTCTCCTACATCGACAGTTTGCGAATTTACTTCCAAGCCGCGTTGTTGGTAAATAATTGTAGTGTCCGGAAACAATGGCAATTTGTCAAATACGAAAAAAGGCCTTGCATGGGAGGAAATTTCTAGTTCTTTTGGAGTATCGACAATTCGGTATTTTTATAGTACTAAATCCTCCATATTTTTTAATGTTAAGTGTGTATCTTGTAAAATTTAAGAGTTTACTCATTCAAAAATTATGATTCAAATATTATATTTTAATTAGTAAGATTTAAGAGAAGTACTAAAAATTTTCAGTAACCGAGAATAATTAAAAAGACCTTATAGGGAAGAAACTCATTAAAAAGACTTTGTAGGGGAGAAATTTTTTATTTCTTTTTTTATCAGTTAAACCAAATATCATAAATTAGATATTCCACATATTTTTTCGTTTACTTCATTCATATAATAATATCTACAAACGTTTCTAAAAGTACATATGTTTACAATATTGTGTAATTATAAATCTGAATGTCCGTAAAGATTAAATTCAATATTTTTTATATACACATTTGTTAGTTATTAATCATTTGTTCATTATTAACTTATAAAATTTATAATATATAAAATTTATATTATTAGCAACATTAAAATTTATACAAATGAATTTGAAGAAGACATTAATATTTTTTCTAATAATCTATTAATGATATAATAATTTATTATGAATGTGACAAATTGATAAAATAAAATCATAAGTAAATGTGAAATTAAAAATTATATTATTAAAATTATACTATATAGCATTGCTTCAAGCCTCTATAAAATATAAAATAATTTAGTGTTTTACATATTTTCTCATTTAATATAATATAATTCATATAGAAAAATATTATTTTTATTCAATAATAATTTTTTTATGATTTATTTTCTAAAATTAAATATATTTGTAACATAATGCAATAGAGACATAAATATCCATTAAATTGAATTTTGTGGTTATTTTTTAATCAACAGTCATTATTGACTATAAATTAAATATTATATAATATTTTTTTATGTTATCTCAATATCATATAAAAGATTTGAGATAAATATTTTTGAAAATTAATATCTCAATATGATAGAATCTGACAGATTAACTAATAATCATTTTGTATATTATTCAAATAATAATGCTATATAGTAAAATTTAAACTATATTATTAACGAGATAATATATCTATTATTACTATTATTTTAATTTAGATTTATAATTATTTTAAAAAATAATGTATTTTATTTTAGTATTATTATTTATTTCAAATTTTACGTTAAAATTAACGTGCCAAGCACATAGTTTTTTACTAGTTTTATAAAAACTCTAAATAAACTTTCACCTAGCATTCTGAAAGTATTAAGTCGTTTAACATGGTTAAAGCTCTATTACATGGTCTTGTCAAGAACATTTTTTAGTGTGAAGCGAGAATATTGAAAGACCCTATTATGGGTGTTTTCTCAACCTCCAATGACGCAACGTGTATTGTGCACATCATATTAAGAAGCTTAAGAGAAGGAAAAGTTCCCAAAGAGGAGGATCGACCTCACTCATCCAGTCTCAAGAGAGCTTCAGTCGCACAAAACCACCTGAGTGCAGGGTCATCATTACTCGCTTAGGCTAACGACCAAGGTGGCACTCCCTCCTAAGCTCAAGCATCTAATTGGCCTGACTGTCGCAGCAAAATGACAGGATAGCCTCTACATGGTCACCTCATGGGCACATAGAAGCTTAATATCCGCCAGCTTTATGGCAAAGGTCCATCATTTCTATCCAATCGACGGTAGTCAAGACAGGTTTTTATCCCGAGAAACTTCCCCAACACGCCTTTGAAGGCTCCTTCGACACACATCCTCATACGCAAGTACTCGAGTATAAATATATCTAAAAATTAACAAAGAAGGTGTACTCATTCTCCCATAAGGAAATTATGCCAAAATATCGATAGAGCACTGACTTAGGTATCGGAGGCCCTTAGACAGGGAAATCACCCATGGTCCCTCGCCTTTAGGGTTCGTTGTCTATGTTTTACAGACATTGAGGCTGTGAGGAGCCCCATTTATGAGGAAGAGTATCTCCACCATAAAGAGGAAGAAACTCGAATAACGTCCCTCCAGCAGATCCCCCCGGTTAAGAGGACTCCTACACTTAGCATAAGAAATTAACATTTGTACTGTACCAGTTTTTGGAGAAAATAGTTGGCGTTGTCTATGGGAAACGACTATAAAGTCCTCCCCATCAAAGCATTAGGAGCGTTTCTATTCCTGTAAGGAGAAGACATGCCCAACGTTCTACGTCGATGAAATTCGGGACAAAGAGGTAGCCTTCCTCGTCATCCCGTTGGGAAGGAACCTCCTACCTCCCTAAGGACTATCCATCAAAGGAAGAAGGATGTGGTGGTTGTATTTTCTGATACAACCCGAAGAAAGAGGAAAGGTGTACCAGCCACCACCCAAGTCATGACGGTTTCTTGTATGAAAATAATCACCCCTATTGAAGATGGGGAGGGCACACCGAAGCCTGACCCTAGAAGCCCAAGTTCCAATTTGGTGAGATTTTGGTTGGGGCCATCGCCGATAAAGAAATGGGGATGGTCAAGACTTTTCAAACCATCCTCTAAGAGAACCAGACTCTTCACAATGGGGGCGCGCCGAAGTAGCCTTCCCCTCCTCGCTCACCCCCCAGCGCTCACGGGTGAAGTAACCAACACCATAAGGATAGAGGAGCCTGTAACTGTACATTACTCGAGGGTCATACCAAGAAGGTAATTTGAAAGGCCAGAATGATTGGTCATACTTCCGCTAGATTCCCCGAGAAGAAAGATCAGGACAAACCCATACTTACCTACGAGCAGAATGTGGATATCGCGTATCTCACCATTGATATAAGGACAAAGCCTAGACAATGTGACGCTCCAATAAAAAAAGGAGGGCCAAAGGCTCATAAAATAGAAGCTCGACTATCCCCAGCCTCATACCTTGATGTAACGGATGACAAAGGCTGAGTACTTATCAACAGTCTTTGGATTAGAGGTCTCTTTCTCTCCACATTTAGGATTAACATCCTGTAGGAACCTTTTCGAGCAAATTTATTTCTATAAAAATATAGAATGTGTTGTAGGAATATCTGCCAATGATTTTCTGAATGTTCTACAAGCCTCCGAGGACAGACTCTTCTACGACACACAACGAAGGTAAAAATTGATGATTGGTGAAGTGATCTAGCCCAGTAGTCGTGGTTCAATAAAAAATAATGATTGGTGCAGTACTCTAGCCCATCAGTCAGTATTAAATAAAAAGTGATGACTTATGAGGTGCTCTAACCCAACAGTCAGGATTAAACAAAAAGTAATGACTTGTGAAGTGCTCTAGCCCACTAGTCAAGTGTAAACAAAAAGTGATGACTCGTGAGCTACTCTAGCCCACCAGTCATGACTAAATAGAAAATGATGACCGATGATGTGCTCTAACCCACCAGTCAGGATTAAATGAAAGTGATAAATGATGAGGTGCTCTAGCCCATCAGTCGGGATGAAATAAAAAATGATCTCTAGCAAGGTGCTCTAGCCCACCAGTCGGGATTAAACAAAAAATGATATATGCCGCACGTCTTAGTTTGAATACAGGATTTAGGATCTAATTAGAGCACGCCTGGATAGATATCAACATGTGATATTTATCGAGTATTAATGCTTGCATATGGGATCAATGATCTAGCCAAAGCAGGCATGTCTGACTTGATATCGATAAGTGATGTCTGCAGAGCACTCATGTTCCTAGACGGGATCAAGGATCTAGCCAGCGCAGACACGTCTGGTTAGATATCGACAAGTGATGTATTTCGTGTACTCATGCTCATAGACGAGACCAAAGATCTTGCTAGAGTAGGCACGCATTGCTAAATATCGATAAGTGATGTATGTCGAGCACTCATGCTCACAGACAGAATCAAAGATCTAGCCAGAGCATACACATTTGGCTAGATATCGACAAGTAATGTTTGTCGAGCATTCATGCTCATAAACGGGATCAAAGATCTAGCCAGAGCAGGATCGCCTGGCTAGACATCGACTAATGATGTCTGTTGAGCACTCATACTCGCAGATGAAATCAAGGATCTAGCCAGAGCAGGCATGTCTTGTTAGACATTGACAACCATCTCAGCTCGCATTTGCGATTCAGGATCTAGCCAGAGTAGGAAAGCATGACTAGATATCGACAAATGATGTCTACTGAGCATCTCAGCTCGTATACGGGATTTAGGATCTAGCCAGAGCAGGAAAGCATGACTAGATATCGACAAATGATGTCTACTGAGCATCTCAGCTCACATACGGGATTTAGGATCTAGCCAGAACAGTAAAGCCTAGCTAGATGTCTACAAGTGATGTCTGCCAAGCATCTCAGCTTGCACACGGGACTAAAGATCTAGTAAGAGTAATAAAAGCCAAGCTATATGTCCACAGAAATGTCTATCGAGCACCCAGATCACGAACTAGATTAATGGTCTAGCCAGAGCAAGGGCGTCTGGCTAGATACCAAAGGAAAATGCTATATTTGTTCGGTACAAATGATAAAATGATCCGGCTAGAGCAGTCGCGCCAGACGTTAGAAAGCAAGGAAAATAATCTAGCTAGAGCACGAATGACTAGTTAGACACGAGGCACGCCACCACATCAAGGATGGAAAATCCTTTGACCAAAGGAAATGAATCTTTACTCGCACCATATCGGACCAAGAATATCCATGATGAAGACGTTCAACTCCCATTATGAGGACGGTTTGCTCTACCAAACCTCCTCACAGGGAAAAGAACAATGAGGGTAACCCATTAAGGAGTCAGACATGTTTTAATGTCCCTAAGACCCAAGAAGAAGTGAATGATTTTACTCAGAATGAACAACATGCAAAAAAGGAAACAAGGAGAAAATTCAAAGATGAATGAAATAATAAAAAATTAAGGAAACTCATTCTCATTAATAAACAAAGGATTACAAGTACAAGCAAAGAAATAAAAATCTCCTCGAATAAAAGGCAGAACCTCTCATAGGCTAATTAAAAAGTAGCCCCCCCTCTAGGCCATCAATCATAAGAGCCCCTCGACCCTCTTCAACTCCTAGAGTCTTGAGGGCTCCAGTTGCTCTGCTCTCAAAGAAAAAATTCAAACCATGGGCAGCAACCGATTTTCAAGCCGAGGACGAAGAAAGCTTCAATCCCTCCCACTTATGAAGAGAGAAGAAGGCAATATCCATCACCAAATTTGAGGTAACCCTAGAAAGAATGATCGCAAGAGATTGTGCTCTCCCAAGCGGCTAGTGGACAAAATGGGTGAAGGTAGTAAAGGCAAGGAGAATGCGGTAGCTGAGAAGGTTGCCTTGGCACATGCAAGGCTACCAGCCACATTACAAGTCCTTATTAAGGGTATCAACTCTACAACTAAGGGTTTGCAGCCAACGTAGATAAAAAGTTCATCAGAATGGCTTGGCGATTGCAAGAAAAGCATCACGGATGTCGCGCCAGTGACTTTGAAATGTGACATTTAAAGGACGACGAGAGGAAAACAACAACCATGAAAAGGAAAGTCAAGAGGATAAGAAAAAGAAGCCCCCTCCAAGAACGAAGGAGGTCCAAGAAGGGGAAGGATAATTGTTTTCACAGAGAAAAGAAAGGAAGTGAGGGAAAGAATGAAAATTTTACTTCATTTCATCCCTGCGAAAGAGGTGAAGATGGAGGAAACGAGAAGAGAAATTGCATACTTATAGGCCTAAGAGAAAAAGACCCATTTAATGGAGTAATTTATGTCAACCATAATGGCAACCATTGAACGGCCTAAAAGCAAACGTTTCATAAATTGACGAGACAATTTTGGGAAACCAAACGTCGTGCAATCAACTACAGGAGCAAAATGACGCGTCTGGATAAAGTGACACGTCCAGGAGTCAGGATCCCCCATATCCCTATACGTGCCAGAAGTGCCTATAGTCCCGAGAGATAAACGAAATTAACTCTAAAAAAGGATGGAACGACATACAACAAAAGTTGGGGAGGTAATTAATTATATTCAATGCTATCCTCTCTAAGTAAAAAATGAAGTCTGCGGACGTGGGCAAGTGAAACCACCCAAGTCCTTGACTGGGTAGAGAGGATAACATTGAACATAATTAATTACCTCCCCGACTTTTGTTGTATGTCGTTCCATCCTTTTCGAGAGTTAATGTCGTTTATCTCTCGGGACCATACGTGCCAGAAGTGCCTATGGTCCCGACAGATAATGAAGTCTACGGACCTGGGCGAGTGAAACCACCCAAGTCCTTGACTGGGGACAACTGTTATAAGTGTTTTTCTAATCTCTAATGACGCAATGATGTGTGTTATGACACATCATATTGAGAAGCTTAAGACAAGGGAAACTTCTCAAGGAGGAGGAGCGACCTCACTCAGCCTGTCACAAGAGAGCTTGGGTTGCACAAACTCGAGCTCTCGTGAAGGAAATGGTAAAACTCACGAAGAAAACTCTAACGACCAAGGGTAACGACAAAGGTGGTACTCCATCCTAAGCCCGAGCATCCAACTGTTCTAATCGTCGTGGCAAAATGACAGGATAGCCTCCACCTGGTCACCTCATGGACACATCGATACTTAATATCCGCTAGATTTATGTCAAAGGTCACCTCTCCATCCAATGAGTTTCAGTCAAGATAGGTTTCTGTCCCGGCAAACTTCCCCAACACGTCATTCAAGGCTTCCTTGACACACTTCCTCCTATATAAGGACTAAGGTATAAATATATCTACTAATTAACAAAAAAGGTATGCTCATTCTACCTTAAGAAAATTATGCCAAAATATCGATAAATGAGTGACTTATGCATTAGAGGCACTTAGGTGGGGCAACCACCCTCGATTTCTTGCCTTTAGAGTTCTTTGTCCGTGTTTTGTAAATGTTGAGGTCATGAGGAGCACTAGTCAGGAGGAAGAATATGCCTACCATAAATAGGAAGGAGCTCGTATAATGTCGCTCCATCAAATCCCTCCGATTAGGAGTACTCTCACACTTAACACGAGAAAGCAACATCTGTATGGTATTAGTTTTCTCTCCCAAAAAGCCTCAAATGCTCAAGGTAGTCATCAGGAAAGAATTAGGCAGATTTTAAGTAGGGTAGAATTGAACCTACCTTCTCCAAGGCTTAGAGGGGATATTTATAAGGATGGAGGGCTTTTAGATAACCTGGTGGATAATCACCTATGCCTCCCTGCCTTCGTTAAAAACAGGTAGGAGTGGTTGAGGGGAAGGACGGTGAATTAAATGTCAGCAAACTATTGTGCCTCCTTGACCTGATGCACACCATGGTAGTAGCTAGGGGAATAAAACACTAAATGATTATCACCGCAGATTCCCAAGGATTCTCCAAGTCCAAACATGTCTGACTTAAGAAGGTCATATCTCATTGTCCCCGAGCTTCATTCGTGGGACCTTGACCTTTTCGTCACATTCTCAAGTTTTCCAAGTGGTTCGTGATGGTTGTCTGGACAAGGGGGGTCAGGAAGTTCCTATTATAGTCCCCCACAGTCATAAAGTTAGATGAGGTACGAGCTTTGTGCTATGTGGACTGCATTCATTTCTCATGAGTTGCCCTTCACGCAAGCTCATGCTCTTCACCTGCGTTACGAATCTACGAGCCTAATTTGTGTTTCTGAAAATATTTAAGCTTCCTTTACGCTAATTCAAATTTAGAATAAAAAATTTAAATTAAATTCCCTTTGGAAATCGTGCCCTTATGATTATAGGGAATTTAATGTCTTTGACCATGCGACACGCATTTAATGCCTTTGAGCTCTAGAAATGACTCGTGTTAAAGGTGGCATGAGGTTGTATTCGGTAGATTGAGCTCATCCCATACGTTTGAGTGACACAAATCACGTTTGTTGGATCCCTCCTACGACTCTGATTGATCACGCGGGCGAGGTACAACTACCCAATTCATAGTTTTCTTCCTTACACTTAAGTCATCATCAACGATTCTACGACTTAGTGAACTCTATTCCTTTCTTAAGATATAGTCTTTTTAACCTTTTCTCCCCTTTAAAGTTTCTTCTCGTTAGACTATTTAAGGTGGAGAGTTCTGAGGGGTTAAATCAACCTAAGGATAAGGGGTAATTGTTCTAATCGAGGCTGCAGACCCCACTACAACAAAAATAACCCTATGATAGCGGCAAAAAAAAGCTATCATAGGGTTTCATATCATTTTTGTAAAACTCTGGTCGCCAATGTTAGTAAAACTTCAACCATACGATAGCGTTTAAATAACTACTTTTATAGCATTTAGAAAACGCTATTGTAACCTTTCAATATCATTTTTTTAACGCTATAGAAAGCGTCCCATTGCGCTTGGTGACTTTCTATAGCATTTATAAAATGATATCGAAAGGTTACGATAATGTTTTTTAAACGCTACTAAAAGTAGTTATGATAACGTTGTTAAAAGTAGTTTTTAAAAGCATTTAAAAAATGCTATCGGTGGGTCGGAGTTTTGATAACGTTGGCAAACATAGCGTTACAAAAACTCTATGAAAACTCTATGATAACGTTTTTTAAATGCTATTATAAGCGTAGCCACAATGTGAGACTTTCTACAACGTTTAAAAAATGCTATTGTAAATTTTCTATAACGCTTTTTAACGTTTTAGAAGGGTTACCAAGCTCAATGAGACGCTTTCTATAGCTTTTAAGAAATGCTATTGTATGTCTAACCATATCACAACTGTATTGGCCTATTATGCTTCTTTAGGCTATTATATTCTCTTACAGGATTTTAAATGCTGTAAATAATGTACGCTAACGTATCAAACAAATAATATAAAGATCATCCATTAAACCACTAATTTAAAATATTTGATTAAAAATATTTACTAATAAAGATGCATATCAAATATAATATCAAATGTCCAAATAAACCCTAAAAAAAGCATTCCATGGTGTTCATATCACATATTATAAATATTTTAAGTTGTACCAAATATCACAAATACAAGCTAAAGTTTTCATGAAAGAACTTTCATGTCTTCTTGTTGGAATCATATTCCTCATCACTATGTGAAACCATGTACCACCTGAATTACTATGTGTTTGTTGTATTTTCAGTGAACCTATATTAAAAAAAAATAATTGTTATAGTTCAATATCCACTTATAAACATATATATTATCTCTATAAAAGGCTTTCCAATATTCAGTCATGTTGATCTATAAGATTGTAATCTAGATTGCAAAACCCTATTTCTTGGAATACATATTTACCATGCATCTATGTTCTATCCTTAAAAATGCATATATAATAGCAAGTTAAAAAACAACATAAGCAAATCCAACACAAATGCAAGAATAAATATAAAAATCCAACATTTCAATCCACATTTCTAGCACACCCCCCCCCCACCC